>CM021105.1:249244761-249689120 GCA_007115665.2 Sequoiadendron giganteum | reverse complement strand
TGGGTGATGGATGTTCACCTCATTTCTTAGGTGAGTCTTTGTACCTTCTTAGGGGAGTTTTTACCCCTTCTTAGGTGAGTCTCTGCACATTCTTATGTGATTTTTGAACCTTCTCATGTGTTTTTTGCATTTATGTTCCTTCTTAATTGATATTTTGTGCCTCTTTAGGTGAATTTTACTCCCTTCTTAGGTGAGTCTTTGTGAAAAATTAGGTGCTTTTATTCACCTTCATAGGTGAGACTTAAAAAAATTGGTTCATGTATTCATCATAATTTAACTTGTTGATTTATGGACACCTCTTTTAACATGGTCACCGACCATAATGAACCTTTCTTGATAGCAAAGATATGCGTGTCATGAGTGTCTAGCATAAAACAACTTGCTAGCCTTATGGAATCCATCATATTGCATGAACACCTAGAATAATATATCTTTCTAGATAGTAGATCTATGTGGCCCATGAGTGATGTGGCATAATATTGGTTGTTAGTACTCATGGGAGAATTCCTTTGACTAACATTTATTTTATGGTTCAAATTAGATATTTGAGACAATTAAAGACTAGGGTCTCATTACCTTACTGACTTGAATACTTTTAGTACTAACTTTGCTTTTTTTATTTGGCTTTTTTATGTATTCCTCATGTTTTCATTTTTTTTTTCATTATGTTTATGTTCATTTTTTTTTCATGTTATGCTACGTAATATGTTTTCATCATGTATGCTTCATCTTTTTGTCATGCATGTTTGTGTATGTTATGTTTTTTCATTTCATACATGTGTGTGTTCGTTTGTGTGTATGTTGTCTTGATATGGGATCTTGGATCTTGGGGGCTTGTGCACTACCCCTAGATCCTTAGTCATCCTATCTATTCAATATTTGGACAATTGAACCACTCGTCACATAGATTTTCTACTTTAGTGTGAGTCTAAGTGTGATCTCATTATCTCACTAAAGTGGGGGCTAAATATAATATTATAAATTGTCACCGTTGATAATTACACACTATGTTTTATTTCCATTTAAAATATTGGACCTAATTGAACACCTAATACACCTAAATTATGTATTTCATAGCCCATTTTTAACAATTACCGATAAAATGCAAGGAGAAAATAAATGCATTGATGTAATATATTTCCCGCAACACCTTAATTTCTCAAAATTGGGATTGGGACACATATTCCCTATGGAAAATAGGTCCCTTTATGGAAAAAATTTCCCCCTATTTTGGCCGCTAATTCAAATATGTCACTGTTCACACTTTATTATTTGTAGTTCAAGTGTCCAAAGTTGACTATCAAGATTTAGTTTGTATGAAATTAAACAATTACATATAAATGTTGAGTTATTGCATCATTTCAAATTATCTAGGAAATAATTGGAGAAATTACTATAAAAGAGCATTAGCAAGCAAGTCAAGAGTAGCATCTATGTGGTTTATTGTAGCAATTTGACATCGAAGCATCATGTCCAATCATATTTGAGATTATGTATGTTCATATTATCATTGTTTGTGAATGCTAACCCTTTTGTATGTCTCCAAGCAATTTAAGCAATTCAAGTAAGCAAGCAATTCAATAAAGCAGGATCCAAACCTCGAGGAGATGTGCATGACTTTAGTCCTTTGAACAATAGAACCATTGAAGGGTGGTGATTTACAACAATTTTTTGATTCCTCATTACTTCCTAAAATTTATCTTTTCTATCATTGACATTTTAATTATGGAAGTGGAAACACTAATATGAGGTTTGAACAAGGAAAGCCCCTAAATTTCACAAACCTTCCTCTCTCTTTGAATGTATAGGTTTCCTGTTTGGAGGAGATTGAAGGAAGTGTGAAGATCAATCATCCATTGTTGTAATCAATACCTTACATCTTGAAAACTAACAAAAAATCACATAAATATATGATAGTGATATGTTAAATTTGTAGGCTTAAAACAAAAAATATTTGATCTAGCTCAAGAGGACTATGAAAATAGATCTGAAATCCCTCTACAAGTAAATTTAAACCAATGAAAAGTGGGTATTTCCAAGATCATGATGGGCCAAAAAGTGGCAGAATGTAAGTGATATGATGGACCATGTGGCTGATGACCTTTTTTTTACCCAAAATTGATGAAAGAAAAAGGGTTTTTAAAGAAGATTCTCAACTTTCCACCAATATAAATTATTTTTTATTTTGAATTTAATAAATAATTATTATTCATTTTCTATTTGAATTACGACTAAAGTCCTGATTGATAGGCCGATTGAAAAACATCTTCAACTTTCAAATAGTATCACATTTTTTGAATCCAAAACATGTGTCACATTCTATTCTTCACATAAGTTATAGAATAAAATAAAATAAAATTGAATTTCATGATACTTTGACCAAGTTAAGGTGGTAAGACATATGAGTTTTTATATTTTGAAAAAGCTGCAATAAAAAATTCATAATTAATTATTTACTTGGAAAAAAATTACAAAAAAATATGCATCACATCAGAACTTGAGTCCTCTACTTATATCTAAAATCTTATAAAAAAATACTCTCATTTTATTGTGGTTAGGGTGGTAAGAAAAACACCTTCTTATTTTTTCCCTAAGATTTAAGTACATCTGCATTAAAATTTCAAATTTTCACCAAATAGATTTTTATTTATTTTTAATAAATCTAGTGTTTTAGAAACTACACTCAATTTTTGATAGATTCTATTCTTACATATTTTTGAAATAATATAGATAATTTATGCAAGATTTTACGTCAAGTTGCCTAACTCTGATTTTCTGAATTTTCATCGCTAGTTAAGGGCCTATTTTTTCCATGATGATCCTGCACATACCTAAATTAGCCCTCCAAAATCGGGCTCAAATTTATACCATAAGGTGTATAGTGTCACGCTCCATCCATTTCAATTGTTTAAATTTTTTTTCCTTTTCATACTATATTTGCATTAGAATAGTAAATTGACAATATTATAATATTTTTAGGTTTTACTCCTGAACCATCAAAAAACGTGTGTGATGGATGTTCACCCCATTTCTTAGGTGAGTCTTTGTGCCTTCTTAGGTGATTTTTTACCCCTTCTTAGGTGATTCTTTGCAAATTCTTATGTGAGTTTTTGAACCTTCTCATGTGATTTTGGCATTTATGTTCCTTATTAGGTTACTTTTTGTGCTTCTTTAGGTGATTTTTACTACCTTATTTGGTGAGTCTTTGTGCATTATTAAGTGAGTTTATTCACCTCATTAGGTGAGACTTCAAAAATTTGGTTCATGTATTCATCATAACATAACTTGTTGATTTATGGACACCTCATTTAACATGGTCACCGACCATAATGCACCTTTCTTGATAGCAAAGATATGTGTGTCATGAGTGTCTAGCATAACACAACTTGCTAGCCTTATGGAGTCCATCATATTGAATGAACAACTAGAATAATATATCTTTCTAGAGAGTAGATCTGTGTGGCCCATGAGCGATGTGGCATAATGTTGGTTGTTAGTACTCATGGGAGTATTCCTTTGACTAACATTTATTTTATGGTTAAAATTAGGTATTTGAGACAGTTTAATACTATGGTCTCTTTACCTTACTGACTTGAATCCTTTTAGTACTAATTTTTTTTTTTTGTCTTTTTTTATGTATTCCTCATGTTTTCATTGTTTTTTCATTATGTTTGTGTCCATTTTTTTGTCAAGATATGTGCAAGATCATCATGGAATAAATGGCCCTTAAGTGGCGATAAAAATTTTGAAAAATAGAGTTAGGAAATTTGACGTAAAAATTTGAATAAGTTATCTATATTATTTCAAAAATATGTAAGAATATAATCTATATCAAATTGAATGTAGTTTCTAAACTACTAGGTTTTTTAAATTTTTTTAAATCTATTTGGTGAAAATTTGAAATTTCAATGCAGTAGTACTTAAATTTCAGGGAAAAAATAAGAAGTAGATGTCTGTTTGACCACCCTAACCACAATAAAATGATAATATTTTAGATATAAGTAGAGGAATCATGTCTCGATGTGATGCATATTTTTTTGTAATTTTTTTCCAAGTAACTAATTAGTTATGATTTTTTTATTACAACTTTTGAAAAATATAAAAAATCATATGTCTGACCACCTTAACTTGGTCAAAACTTCATTAAATTCATTTTTTTATTTTTTTATCCTATAGTATGTGAAGCATAGAATGTGATGCATGTTTCAAATTCAAAAAAATGTGACACCATTTGAAAGCTATAGATTTTTTCAATCAGCCTATCAATCAGGACTTTAGTCATAATTTAAATAGAAAATGAATAATAATTATTTATTAAATTCAAAGTAAAGAATAACTTATATTGGTGGAAAGTTGAGAATCTCCTTTAAAAACCCTTTTCATTTCATCAAATTTGTGTAAAAAAAGGGTCGTCAACCACATGGGCCATCATATCACTTACATATCACCACTTTTTGGCCCATCATCATCCTGCACATACCCATCATCTTATTTTATGTCATGTATGCTTCATGTTTTTGTCATGCATGTTTGTGTATGTTATCTTTTTTCATTTCATACCTGTGTGTGTTCCTTTGTACTTATGTTGTCTTGATATGGGATCTTGGATCTTGGGGCCTTGTGCACTACCCCTAGATCCTTAGTCATCCTACCTATTAAATATTTGGACAATTGAACCAATCTTCACATAGATTTTCTACTTTAGTATGAGTCTAAGTGTGATTTCATTATCTCACTAAATTGGAGGTTAAATGCAATATTGTAAATTGTCACCCTTGATAATTACACACTATGTTTTATTCCTCTTTGAAATATTGGACCTAATTGAACACCTAATAAACCTAAATTATGTATTTCATAGCCCATTTTTAACAATTACCGATAAATTGCAAGCAGAAAATAAATTCATATCTAATTTTTTCCCCCAACACCTTAATTTCTAAAAAATGGGGTTGGGACACATATTCTGTATGGAAATTAGGTGTCCTTATCGAAAAAATGTCCCCTATTTTGGCTACTAATTCAAATATGTAGGTGTTCACACTTTATTATTTGTAATTCAAGAGTCCAAAGTTGACTATCAAGATTTAGTTTGTATGAAATTGAATAATTACATATAAATACCAAGTTATTGAATCATTTCAAATCATCTAGGAAATCATTGGAGAAATTACTATGAAAGAGCATTATCAAGCAAGTAAAGAGTAGAATTTAAATAATTTATTGTATCAATTTGACATCAAAGAATCATGTCAAATCATATTTGAGATTATGTATGTTCATATTATCATTTTTTGTGAATGCTAACCCTTTTGTACATCTCCAAGCAATTTAAGCAAATCAAGTAAGCAAGAAATTTAATAAATAAAGATCCAAACCTTGAGGAGATGTGCATGACTTTAGTCCTTTGAACAATAAAACCATTGAAGGGTGGTGAGTTACAACAATTTGTTGATTCATCATTACTTCCTTTCATTTATCTTTTCTATCATTGACATTTTCATTATGGAAGTGGAAACACTAATATGAGGTTTGAACAAGGAAAGCCCCTAAATTGCACGAACCTCCCTCTCTCCTTGAATGTATAGGTTTCCTATTTGGAGGATATTGAATTAAGTTTGAATATCAATCATCCATTATTATAATAGAAACCCTACATCTTGACAACTAACAAAAACTCACATAAATATATGATAGTGATATGTTAAATTTGTAGGCTTAAAATAAAAATATTTGATCTATCTCAAGAGGACTATTAAAATAGATCTGAAATACCTCGATAAGGACACTTACAAAAATGGAAAATTAGCTCTCCAGAATTAGGCTCAAATTTATACCATAAGTTTTATAGTGTCCTTCTCTATCCATTTCAATTGTTTAAATTTGTTTTCCTTTCTGTCTTACTATATTTGTATTAGAATAGTAAATTTGATAATATTTTTAGGGTTTACTCTTGAACTATCAAAAAATTTGGGTGATGGATTTTCACCTCATTTCTCTCAGTCATTCAATAATTTCGTAATAACCCTAATTGGATTAACAATCAACCTCACAAGGTGAGTAAATTCTCAATTAGGAGGACCAAGGAAGGGCTTCTTTCAGCTTATAAGGTTTCACCACCAAGAAAACTCTTAGAAAAGATAAATAAGAATTCAACCTACAAAACCTAGTTATGCAAGATAAATGAGGGGTGCAGATGATCAAATTATCAAACAAAACGATAGGATGTGTGTACTTGGGAAGTCTAGAGATGTAACAGGGATTCTAGAAATGCAAAGAAGTTATCCAAATATGACAAGGAGAAAAAAGATGCCCTTACTATTGTCTGAATCTCACTGCTATTTTTCAGGGCAGATGCAAAATCTTCAATCTCAAAACAAAATTTCAAAAAATATGTGAAAAATACCCCTACGAGGACTAAGATTCCCTAGGTGGCCTATTAGTCTTATTATTGATTTTTGAAAACTCTGAATGTGGTCCAGAGCTCCAAGATCTCCACTTGCTTCCTCTTAGATCACAAGTGATGAATCTTCCAGATTTGACATGTAGGTGAGTTTTCATGAAGATGAAAACTTTATAATGCAACTTTGAACTCCAAATGATCTTCAAATATTCAACCTAAATCTATAATGACAAGCATACAAGAAAGGAAAAACTTGTTGATTGTTAGTAAATTGGGGTTTTCCTTGGTCAAACCCCTTGTTGGTAATTAACCCTTGAAATGAAATAGAATGGAGGAAAATGATGAATGAACAAAGTATTATGTTGTAACTCACCAAACCCTTGTTGAAAAGTCTACAAAATTATGTGAAATGGCTACAATGGATGTAGATCTTGAACCAATGAACTGCTTTGATAGATCTTGCTTGAATTTCTTGCATGAATCAGAACCTTGCATCATAATTGTTAGCACAAAAATACACATGATGAAATAATATCCTTTTATATGGTGCTTTAATCTTGATGATGGATCCAAAATACTTGATGAATTTATCTTGAATGCTTATATTGATTGGATGTCTTGTTAGTTGTAAAATGAGGGAAGGAACCTTGTATTTATACTTATCTATGCTTAATATCTTGAAATTATATCACACCAAGCTGACATAGGAAAACATTAATTAAAGGAGGTTAAATCCTACTATAATTTGAAATTAAATCCCAAAAAATAAGACAAGGAGGAGTAAGACACCCTAGGTGGTGCCTTAGTGCAGAGGCTCAAATCTTGAAGCATAAAGTCCACAAATGGAGCTTTTAAGTTGTATTCAAAATCAGGGTCCCAAGACCTTTGGGGGACTAAGATGTCATAGGTGGCATTTTAGTCCCAACCCAAAAATTAGGGACACATGAACATAATCATTAAATGATCATTTTCCCTTTGATGATTGTCGGGATTATCCAAAAGAAGATGCAGTTTATTAGGCTTGTGGATTTAAAATAGGACCAATTAAGACATAAAGAAGGATAAATAAAGCAAGGCGGGCACAAACAAGTGTGAAAATGCAAGGGTATGCATTTTCCTACACTATATTTAGCCCCCACTTTAGTGAGAGGATTAACTTGATTCAAACTCACACTAAAGTAACCAAGAGGGTGTCCAAGCCCCTAAGATCAAGTTCCTATGGCAACCCAACATAGGCACAAACAAAAACACAATTCCATGATATATGAAGCCATAATCAAATCGCAAACATAGACCATAAAGGATAGGAAAAATAAAAAGGAAAATGAAAAATGCAACAAATCAAGCTCTGATTGGCCATCCAAGGTGGTGGACTGAGTCTAGCCTATTTTTCCAAGAAGGTTTACAAGCTGGACACTTTATCCACTATGAAAATAAAAGAACATGCTCACAAGGGCTAGTGAAGCTAGTTGCTCACTAGGTGATCCCCAGAAAGTCCATATCGATGTCATACCCCCATGACTATGATAAGTAAAAAAGGAAAATGCATTCTCAGAAGGGTTAGTGAAGCTATTTGTCCACCAGGTGAGTCCTAAGGGGCCATATCAAATCCATACCTCCATGACTTTAATAAGGCACAAAAATAAAATGCATGTTCACAAGGGCTAGTGAAGCTAGTTGTTCACTAGGTGAGCCCCAAGGGGCCATATCAAATCCATACCTCCATGACTTTAATAAGGGACAAGATGCAACACAACAAGAAAGAGGGACATTCAAAGGGATTTTTCCTGGTTCATGTGAGGTCTTAATCTTAGGGGACATTGTTCCTAATGTCTCCAAAAGAGGACCAATCAAAGGATAAAATATTCACAACTTAGGGAACATAGTGTGTCACATCACCACTAAGAGAAATGTAATATGGTAATATGTATCACTCTCTTGAATGAAATTACTCCCAATATCATAAAAAAGAGGAAAACACATTGCATGAAATAATATAATCACATCAAGGAACAAGGAAAACAAATGTAAATGAAATCAGCCAAAATAATGCCAATATATGCCACTACTTTAAAGGAATTGCTAAACACCATGTTGTCAGGGTTTACTTTAAAGTAGATGAAAAATGAAAAGAAAAAGAGGGTTGCCCCCCAGAAACACATAAGGGATCTATGGATTCGAGGTCACCATCTATCTTTGTTGCAATGATATTAGAGAGCTCAGAACTATCACCATTCCCCAAATACACATAGAACTAGAATAATTACACAAAGAGAGTGGAAAAAAAGAAAAAACTTTTTGGTCAATATGGAAGAGACATAGGGTGTCTTGACACCTTGCATCATCCCCAAAAGGAAAACGCAGGACAAACATGAAAATTGAAAAGAAAGGATAATGAAAAATATTTGGGTCAACATGGAAGAGACATAGGGTGTGTTGACGCCTTGCGTCATCCCAAAAAGGAAAACACAAGATTGAAAGGAAAATGAAAGAAGAGATAAATGAAAAGGAAAAGAGCTTATGATGTATACAAGAATGAAGGTACAAATAGAGGAATGCACAAAGAGATGAAAAATCAAAGAAAAAATCATGGGGGATCATGATATGCACATTCAATCACACAAAATAAAGAAAATAAAAAAGGCTAGCAAAGCACATGTAGATCAACCATCCAGCAGGTCATCTACATCCCAATCTTGTTTAGAATATGCAGAATGGAGATCACTAGCAAGCAGGATCACATCAAGTGTTGTACTAGGGGAATCACCAAGTTCAACATGTGGTGCATCACTCAATTTAGGAAGATCATCATAGTTGTTATCATCTAAGCTCATAGAAGAAGAAAATAATAAATTCAATTCATTATGTAATTGTTCATCAATTTTAGCTATTTCTTCATCATCATCCAAATTAACCACAACAGGAAAATGCATGATAACATCCATAGAAGGTGTTGGTCCTTGTTGTGCTGGAGGCATTGGATCTATTTGTTCTTATAAGATATGGGAGTCATCATTTATTGATTCTATCAGATTCAGATTATGATTTTTAGTGTTATTTTCTTTGTTTATATTTTGAGAAATAGCACGACATCTACACCTATTCTCTCAAGAATTTCTATTTATTTTATTATGATTTTCAAGATACATTTGGGTGGGAGTGAGTTTTTCAACCATAGGTTTCTTTTATTATTGTAAGGGAAGAATGGAAGAAGCCATCGAAGGTTGTTCAACCACTTTTTCATTGGCTTTATAAATTTTCTTAGGAGGTGGATTAGGACTTGTTTGGTTTTCTCTTGGTATTTTGTAGGAAATAGGCAAGGGATTTTCAATGGTTGGGTATTGGTTAGATGGAAGGTTTTTAAGCTCATTATTGTTTTCTTGAAGGGGTGGAGGTTCAATCATGGGTGGAGGAAAAATTTCAAGGGATAACCTGGCTTTGCATTTTTCTTTGAACTTCTGGGAGGATAGGAAAAGGAAGTCCTCATGGGGTCTTATAGGTTTCATGGGCTTAGGCTAGAAATAGTCTAAGGAAAATTTTCCATGGGAAGACAGAGTGATAAATCCATGTTATGGTTCATAGTGAATATTTCATTGCTAACTAGAAACTTTAAGAACTTATGGACAATTGATGGGACCACATTCATGGAGTGAAGCCATTTGTATCCTAAATTCACATGAAACTGGTCCAAATTAGAGATGATAGAGAATGATACATTTGATTTCTTAGGTCCTACTTGTAAAGGGAGTGTGATCAATACCATTGTAGCACGAGAAAAACCATCATGCATTTTAATCCATGCTTTAGGTTTATCAGATCTATCTTAAGTAAGTTCATGCACATATATGAGTTCTTTTTTAATCAAATTCTCTCTGTAGATAGGATCAATTAAAATCCAAGGAGTGCACTTGTTATTGATTATGTAAGCTATGTAAAGAGGACCATTAGGTGCATGTTCGATTGTTTCTTTTGAAGAGAAATTAATATTAGTAGGCATTATAGTTTTTTGTCTACAAGGCTTGATGTCAATCACTCCAATCATTGTACTAATATGACTTTGGTCATCAATATCCATATGATTTTGTTTGTTATTATCAATAGGGTTATTGCTCATGTTATCATCAACCATGTCAGTGTTCATCATATCAAGCTTAGTTTCACTAGCCTTAACAAATGAAATATTGTGGTTAGGCATGGGATTGGTAAAGATTTTCAAGTTTTGATTTAGAGGAGATACTGACTTATTACCCTTGTCATTCACACCTTCAATTTGAATATGATTAGAATCAATGAGGTCTTGCACAAAATGTTTAAGACACTTACATTGTTTTGTATCATGTCCCTTTTGTTGGTGATAAGAACAATAGGTATTGTGTCTAAAGCTCAAAGGTAATGGTTTTCTAATTTCAAGAGGTTGAATGAGAGGTAAGGTAAGTATATTCTTGTTTAATAGTTGAGTCATGATATTATCAAGGGTTTCTAGTAAAGGTGAGATTTATCTTTGTGGATCGCCAAATACATAAGGATTACTCTTTTTGATAGAAAATACTTGGGTACAAAATTGTTGGGTGGGTTAGGAGGTAGGATTTAATTGAAGGAAACTTTTATTTTGTCTTTGAAAAGGAGGGTAGGTGTTTTTATTTGAGGATTCATACTATTCAAGATGGGTAGAAGTTTTTTCAATTCACTACTTCCTACATAATTTTGATAATCACGAAGGCTAGTGCATAGGTTCATGGAGGAAGGGAATTTCATCATCGTAAACTTGTCTCATATTTTTCTTTGTAAATTTTTTATGAACATCTTTCAAAGGTGAGAATTAGGAACATTCACATTGATTTGGAAATAAAGTGATTAGTAACATGAAATAAGTTTGGTGACCTTTTCACCCTCATTTTCTTACATCTCATTAAATCAACTAATATCATTTCAGGAACCATACGCTCTTGGAAATAGTTAATAAAGGATTCAACAAGTTAATTGAATGAACGAATTGAGTTATTCACTAATGCAGAAAACCAATCCAAGGAAACATCTTTCAAGGATCGAGGAAAGAGCTTAGCCAAAAAGTTTTTTCTCAAGGATAAAGCCACTACATAAAGCATTAAAGGAATTTACATGATTAACAAGATCTCCCTTTCCTCCATATTTCTCAAATCTAGGGATGTTTATACCTTGTGGCACTAGAGTTCTCAATATCTCCAAGGAGAATAGGTTTCTTTTAACATAGTATGAAGGTGAACCATTTTAATTTTGATTTATAGTCTAGAGACTTGACATTGAATGTATGAAAGAATTTTTAAGAGGTGGTTAATGATAGGGTCATTGCTTGTGGTTTGAGACAGAGGTGAATATGGTGGTGGTTTGTATGTGTTGGAAGGATACGTGAATGGATTTATTATGGGAGGAGGTATGAGATTAGAGGCCACATAGGTATAAGAAGCATTAGTGGAAATATGTGAGGTAGGAAGGGTATTGCTAGTTTGTTGCATCATTGTGGTCACTTGAGGAGTTGTATAGGTGGGAATGGATGCTATGGTTGAAGGGGGAGGAGCTTGATTTCCTCCTTGGGCTTGAGCACCATTAGTGGTGGGAGGAAGATTTTTTCCAAATATTTGAGCTATGTTACATAAAACTTCCAGTCCTTCATCACATTCCATCATGCGGTGAATACTATCTATGGGAGGTATAATAGTGTTGGAAATGTTTTCAGTACTCACACTATCTTGTAAATTGGCTAGGTCTTCATTCATTTTTATTATGTTTTCTTGAGGAATATGGTCAATCATTGCTTGATCACTTCACATAGCATTTGTGGGTAAGGTAAGCATGGAAAAGAGGTATCAAAGGTAGGATCTATACCTAGTGAACTAGTACCAACACTAGGAGTAAGAGAGCTTGATAACCCAAGATCCACAATGAGTGTTTATCGTTGGATTCGTTGAGTCTCACATTTCGTCTAACCATGGTATTAGTAGTGGAACACCAAGTAGTAAAACTCATACAAGGGATAAACTAAGGAAAGTGAAATGAACACAATCTCCTATGCTTTCAATTACACTTGAAATGAAAGAAATTGGTACAACAATAATTCTGTAAACTAAAATAGAAAATTGAAAATAACCAAGAGAAGCACAAAAAAGAAATTTCAAACCCTGAAAATTGCAAAGTCAAATTCAACAGTGGATTAAGATTCCAATAAAGGTGTCTTGGTCCTACTGGTTAAGTTCTAAAGTTCTATGGATTGAAAGAAAAAAAATATTATAGACATTCTTTTGAGCCAAAATCCCTGAGAGGGACTAATATGCCAAGAAGGGAATTTAAGTCCTAGCAGAGGTTTTTGTTAGAAAAATAGAAAATTATGAGTTTTCTACAATGTTTAAAGGTTTCTTATTCAAGGATCTAATTTTTGGAAATAGAAAGCTACACAAATGGATGCAAGGAAAAGTAACTAATAGCAAGCAACTGAATGTAAAGTTGACTGTAGTTTTTTCAATTTTCAATGCAATAACAATGTTTCTATATACAATTGGGATGATTAACAATGCACTTTTTAGTTTTTCAATGAAATGAAATGATGCAAGAAAGTAAAAATGCCACTTATATGCACTTTCATTAATGCAAATATGAGAAACCATAGATACAATTTCACTAATGCAATATGCAAGAAACCTTGGATGCACTTTCAATAATGCAAGATGCAATGAATACAATCACGATCTAAGACTTTTATGGACTCCAAATTAGAAGATGAATGTTCAACATGGTAGGGTTCACCAAAATGAACTATCAAAAAATATGGATGATGGATGTTCACCTCATTTGTCTCGGTCATTCAATAATGTCCTAAGAAACCTAATTGGATTGACTATCAACCTCACAAGGTGAGTCAATTTGGAATTAGAAGGACCTAGGAAGGGGGTTATTTTAGATTTTAGGGGTTCACCTCCAAACAAATTCTTGGGAAAGACAAATAAACATCACCTAAAAAACATATTTATGCAAGCTAAATAAGGGATGCAAATGATGAAATTATGCAACAACAAGATAGGATATGTGTACCTAGGAAGTATGGAGATGTAACAAAGATTTCAGAAATGCAAAGAAGCTATCCAAATATGCTAGGGCAGACAAATAATCCCTTATTGTTGTCTTAGTCCTGCTACTATTTTTTGGGGAAAATGTAAAATCTTCAGATCATGCAACAAAATCTCAAAGAATCTCTAAAAAATACCCATGAGAGGACTAAGATTCCCTAGGTGGCGTATTAGTCCCCTTTTGTATTTTTGAAAACTCTGAATGTGGTCCTAAGCTCTTAGGTCTCCACTTGCTTCCTCTTAGATCTCATATTTTGAAACTTCTAGATTTTACCTATAGGTGAGTTTCTGTGAAGATGATAACTTTGTTATGGAACTTTGCAACATTGCAACTTTACACTCCAAATAATCTTGAAGTCTTCAACCTAAATCTGCAATCACAAGAATACAAGAGAAGAAAAAAATTATTGATTATTAGTAAATGGGGGTTTTCCTTGGTCAAATCCTTTGTTGGTAATTAAACCTTGAAATTAAATATAATGGAGGGAAATGATGAATGAAAAATTTGTTATGTTCTGTGATATAAGAGGGATTCACTACACATAGGTCTCTTTTTTCTCAAGATATCACTAGGGAATGAACATCCCTTATATAGCTCAAACTATATGGATCAATGAAATCATGAAGAGAAGTGAGAAAGTAGGTTCAGGATCCGAAAGAGCAAGGCTTCTAAGTTCCAATATCCAGTAGAAGAGCTCTTGGCCAAAAGATGTTAGCATAGTTCTAGGATGCCAGCATGACACATTGTCATCCACAAGATGCATTGGAATCCTAAGTTGCAAAGACGTTAGGAGCTTAGGCAGATGAAATGGAGTCTTAATTTTTGACTCGGACCAAAAGATGTGATGAATCAAGCAATCAGCAAAAAGCTAAGACTTAGAGGAGAATGTAAGATAACATGAAACAAGATCACCTTCATTCATCTAAATCTTTATTCAAATATTCCATTCATAACTTGCACACAAAAGATCAAGGGGAAAAGTTTAGGGTTGTATAGGGGCCTACCTGAGTTAGACTCGTGTATTGGTGTTGCCACCTCCATGGACAACCAAGCTTGGTAGAGAGTGTAAAAAAAATAACAAAGCATGTGGTGAAAACAGAACTTGCTTCAAAGTAGAGCCCACATGAAAAAGTAGTAAATGAACTCATAGGAAGGAGTGATAAAGAGAGAGAGCATTAACCATGGGTCAAGACCCTCTTCTGGAGCACATAAGCATAGCACAATGTGCTTGCTCGGGAGTTGATAGCTACTAGAGATCTGGTAGCTATTGGGGGGACCTCAGTCTGGCATGGCTTTGCTAGTGAAAGTGTTGCTACTCAAGGAGATAACTTACCCAAGACTAGAGAAAGTGGTGAAAATGCTTGAATTGATAGCTTCCAACCCCAAAATGAGGGCCAAAAGGATTTTTTAATGCATGCAAGGGCAACACAAAGACATTTCACTCAAGACCTAACCACCAGGATGTGTGTTGCAAGGGTAAGGGTTCTAGATTCATTGTTTCAAACTCAGAAAACCACTAAGATGCTAGCACACCACATAGATGGTTGCATGTCATGCAGTCATCCAATTCCTAGATTTTTGGGAAACACCTTGTTGGGCTTCTACCATTTCACCATGTGTCTGCATGAAGCCAAAATCATGAAATTCTATCTCATGGGATTTTTTCATTAATGCTCCAAAGGTGTCATAAATGCTAGGCAAGATGCAAAAATGTGGAATTTTCCTTAGGTGCAATTCTATGACATTACATTTTACCCCCACTTTAGTGGGCTAGATTTTGGAAAAAAATCAACCTCACTAAATTAGTGAAGAAAATTTCACCTGTATTTAGGATTTTAAGAAAATGTGTGCCAAGAACCAAGATCATAGAGGTCACCGAGGTTGAGCTAACTAGTATCAAGGATGCCCCCAACTCATGATCTAAATGATCAACAACATAATAATCATGGAAAACTATTCGAAAATGTATCCTGTAAAACTAAAATTTTGAGTCGGTTTCAAAATATTGGAAGAAACTACCATGGATAGAAGAATGATCAAGAAAAAGTTGTTGATTCGGAGGAGAAAAAATGATCAAGAGGTGACTATATGCCCACTCCTAAGTTTACCCCTAGCATGGTGGGGTAAAGTCAGGAGAAATTGGGGGGCCACAAATTCTAGGAGAAATGGGCACCCAATGGGGCCTAATCTACCCAAGTGGACCCCTAGAAGGGTCATTTTCACTGTTCACTATGAGCAGATTCTTGACTTTTGTGAGAGAAAAGTTAGGAAAATGGTGAGTAGGAGAGAGTATGAGTCACCAAGGCTAGACCAACTATGTGATGACATCACTGTGGGTCACGAGGTTGACCAGGTAGGCTTCTTAGTCTCAATCTTTGTCCCTTTTTGCTGATTTTTTGGGGTTTTTTCATGCTTTGAGGTGTGCAGGCATCCAAAATGTGCACCTATGTCCTCTTTTTGTGCTGTCATCTAGGATGTGCATTGGGATCCTAGGTCCATGTTGTCATCCCGAGGATGTGTTGGCATATGGTCTGGGATGCAAGCATCTCATGCAAACGTCTATGTGGTGTGCATATGTCCTTTCATATGTTTTCTTATCATGATCAGGTTTTTGACTTAATTTTTTTTTTTTGCAAGATTATCCAAAGATTTGGGGGCATCCTAGAGGGTGAGAATTTTCCATCATCCATGAGTAGAGAGACTTCTTATCACCAAATGAGGTCAAACATTTGGAGTGAGTTAGTCTCTGGCATGTATTCACTATGCTAAAGATGCGATACAATGATAGGATGCACACTGCTCTGATAGAGCGGTGTGATGCTACCACCTTGTCTTTCCAATTACCTAGTGGAGAGATGACCATCACCCTTAAGGATGTCTATCAGATCCTGGGGCTCCCCATTTGTGGATTTTAGATGGCCTTAGATGACACCTTATTAGTGTAGGAGTGCAACAAAGATGTTCGGTACTTCAGAGGGTAGACCGATGGCGGTGACAACATTGGTCACATATACATGCACTAGTATGACCAGGTGAGGATGATAGTGTTTCTACTATGCCAGGTGATGGTGGTGACAATTTATTTTTGGATCACTATAGATGGGTGAGGCTGACATCTACATGGGGGCCTCATCCTAATTATTAGGGACATGGTCGAGCACATGAATTTTTTTTCCCGGGCACGCAACATGCTAGTGCACCTCTACTAGGAGCTTGGATGATACGTTCACTATGAGTACCGTACTCTTACTGCATGCACACTTTTGCAGGTGTGGGAATTCACCCACATCATGTGCACCCAATCTGTTAGTTTTCCCCAACAATGGTTGTATGATGTCCTGATGGCCCACTAGTACGATATGATAGGCTAGTGGCATTTTAGGGATGCACAATTTTGGAGGCTATAGTTCAATACTATCATCATAGGATAGGTTCATTGGAGACCCCACCACTATTTTAGGTGGGTCGATGATAGCAGGTTCCTTAGGAACCTATAGCAGGATTGTTTTCTAGTGGGTCACCTCGACTATATTATTGTACTGTATTACTAGAGTCGCGTTATGCGACAACATGGTCGTGTATAGATCATACCACCCGACGTGCCTACATGCACCAAGGCACACCGCAGTGCAGCAAGGGTAGGTGATCACCCTCACCCCTTTAATATAGACATCATCTTTTTGGATGATGATGAGCCCGACCATGATCTACTAGCCATGGAGGTGGTGGATAATGTTGGGGTAGCAGCGGATTACACGTGGTGGTGGGAGAGGCATCATCCTACTCCAGTATTCGGTGAGGGTTCTCCATGAGGGGTCTCGGGTCTGCAGGAGGACGAGCCCCACTTGCCTCCACAGGGAAAGAGGAGAGGCTTCCAGTAGAGCATTGTAGAGGAGGAGGAGAAGCCGATATAGGAGGAGTAGGAGGAAATTCCCATGAGGCCACGATGATGGAGGAGATCAGCTCCCCCCGAACTACCCCTATTTCATCAACGCTGGTAGCATCCACTATCCTAGTAGCAGCAACACTAGCTTCTCCTGGGGTGGCCACCGATACCGGTGGTGCAGGCCCCAATGTTGATCCACACCTTGATCCCACATGGTAGCCAGGGGATCCAAGTATAAATAGTGCATTATTGTTTCTTTCATGCTTTTTGTATTTTTTTTTACACCTTTTTTTATTTATATACACATGCCATGTGATACGAATCTCCTTCTTTCTCTTTGTGATTGCAGAGGATGAAAAAGGATGGGCTAAGATTATAGCTCAATGTATTTTAGAGGTGGCCCCTATTGTACCGATACAGGGGATGGTCCTAGAGGCTTACCAACCTATTTTAGTGTGGAGGCATGCCACTACTTTTGATCCGGTAGCACATCTATGGACTACTTACAAGGAGCGGGGTGCAAAGGTGGTGTAGCTGACTGCAGAGCTAATAGCCACCAGGGGTCAGTGAGATTAGTTGTCGAGGGAGCTATGAATGGTGCTCACCAAGTGAGATGCGGTATTGAGGAGATCTAATGCTATTGAGGTGGTGCATGACACTCTCTAGAGCCACATTGATGAGCTTGATGCATAGCCGACAGTCGTGATCCCAGTAGATGTCCAGCGATTGCAGTAGGAGCTTATCTGACCAAAGATGGAAATTTTTTCGCTATAGGGGGAGGTTAGAGGGATATGGGTGGGTCTATTTGCATCATGTTCACATCAATCTTGATCACAGACCACCAAGCCGCCTCCTCCTAGAGCACCAGAGTGACTACTAGAGCTAGAGGGCTCGAGGAGCCACATGCCTCAGGAATAGGACCCCTATTTTGAATATCACTTTTGTAGTCAGATGTACTTATACATACATATTTGTAGATATTATTTATAGACATATATTCAATAGCCACTCATGTGAAAGTGAGTGAATGCTAATATATGTAGTATTACTACCTTTTGGGGAGAACACCACATACATGGCACATTAGGACACTATGCATAGTATCGATGAAGACACATTGCATTGGCAGGATTTTTTAAAGGTGTTTCATCCATAGATGATAATCCATAGGCACCTGAACCATATACAAAAACCATGATGTAAGGACCTAGCTAGTTAGGACTAAATTTCCCTTTTCGATAAGGTGGCGCATTTACATTCCACCAATTTTCATATAGAACCAGGTCTCCTAGCTTGAAGGTCCTAGGTAGCACACATTGATTATATTGTCTAGATGGCGACTGTTGATAAGCTTTAAGATGATTGAGGGCCTATAAACAGCATTCCTTGAGCATCTCAAGCTGATGCAAATGGTTAACTCGATAGGTTTCATTGTCAATCACCCCCTAAGGGAAACCCACAAAGATGGGATTTCCAACTCTAAAGGCATGATATCTTCAGTGCCATACATGAGGTTATAGGGCATCATTCTCATCATCGTGCAAAAACTCATGTGATAAGCCCACAAAGCATATGTTAATTGAATATTCCAATCCTTATTGTTTTTATTAACTATCTTATGAAGAATTATTTCAAGCATTTTGTTAGAAGCTTCTTCTTGGCCATTAGATTGTGGATAATATGGTGTAGAAAATCTATGTTGAATGTGAAATATTTCAAGGAAATTCTTTACTTCCTTGTATTTAAATGGTGTACCATTATCAGAAACAAGTGTAGCAGGCAGTCCAAATCAAGAAATGATGTTGTTCAATAGGAAACTACAGATAGTCTTAGCACTTGTTATTTGAGTGGAATAGCCTCAACTGATTTTATGAAATAATCTGTAGCAGTGATAATAAAGGTATGTCCTTTAGAAGAAGGAGGTGATAGTGTAATGCCTCGCTAAGTAACCTTAAAGGAAGTTGCAATTAACGTCTTAAGCGAACCAATTTTTTTTTATAAAGTGCATTTAACATACACATTCACTTACTAATTAACAACAACCTCTAAGGCTACAAGGTTAGGATTACTTAAACCCACACATCCATATTACATATAACCATAGCATTATAAACTTTATGAGATAAACATCATACATCATAAGAATACCACATAACATAATAAGATAATCAACCAAGATACAATCTCATAATCATTAACTTAATCCAATAGTTACATCACTCATTCCCAGAATGAGGCAATAGTACATAAGGTTAAAATTACAGAATTCCACCTCATAAACATAAGAGGGATAAAATAACTTATACAAATTGAAATATTACAATGAAAGAAATAACAACAAGAACCACGAGCTTTCCATCTAGATGTCTCGCCACCAAGTACTGAAGATAGATGGGGACCCAATGGTTTTGGTGCATGTTCCACCCAACCAAGTGGTACTCGAAGGCCCACCCCCCATGCTAGGAGATAGTAACAAAGTAACATGGACAAAGATCTACAACCACTAACCAAAGGCAGGCTCATACTGACTCGTACTGATATAACCAAACAAATGAACTAAATAAGTACAAATCCAATACAACTCAAGTACAATACAAGTACAAATCAAGTACAACTCAAACATCACTAACATAGGTCACATTGCTTCCAGACATAAAATAGATCAAGTATGTTTAGAGAACCATATACATAAAACAATTAACAACAGTTGTCCTAGATAGAGTGTCATCGCATAGTAGTCATGAGATCTCCTTTGGGCATCCTTCATAGGCTCCAGTAATCCTGGTGGCCTCAACTGAATCCCAACCCTCATACTCACTCATGCGGCATCAAATACCTCTTGTAGTGACAAGATAAATGACTATGCCATTCCATACCTTCTCACTCATCCCAATTCTAAATGAGCCCTTGTGTCTATGAGTGAGGATTAAATTATCTTGAATAATGTGAATGCATCCTAACCATATAAGTACATTAATTTAATTATCACTTGATTAACTCACTTTTGAAGGTTACCCGGTTTACCACTTTGGGCTCCGACCCCTAACAAAAGCCACTCTTCTATTCGACAACACAAACCCAAACAATCCACCAAGGGAAACAGAAGTGCATACCAACTAGGCATCATAATCCACTCCAACACAATGAGGAAACAAATGATAGAACTCACTCCAAATATCTTGGAGGCAACAAACACATAGACCACTCCTTTCGCAAGAGGCACAAAATATCCCCGTTCATGGAAACCGAGTAAAACTGAAAAGACGCCATGCACTACCCAAGGGAAAATAATTGGATGGCTTAAAGATTCAACAACCCTTATCTTCTAAGTTCTTCTGGAAGACTTATAATTTAGGATTAATACTAAATCCCAAAACCCACAATGTAATTTGACGACATAGCAACAAAAGTATTCAAGTCATTCATCAAATCTAATATTTGGATTTCCCAAATCTATCTTCAATCATTAAGTAACACTAACAAGGTCAAAGACACACTTACATAGTTAACTCAAATAATCATATACCCATATTTCTATTTCCATTATAGGGAGTCTCAAACAATTTAAACTTACATCCCTTTACGAAATATAGAGAAACTAGAACATTTAAGGCAATAACGAGAAAGTTACTATTTTTGGATATTCTATGTCCATATCTCTTTCATATTTCATCCACAATAAATTAATTGCTCTAATGGAAATAAAATAAATTAAAATAACTACTTGCCTCATCAATACAAACAACTTCTTCATTTACTTTTAAATTAACACAAATCCATGCAAGTAAACTCTTTCCATTTCCTAACCAAATCTTACATCTCATTCAATTTTCTATTTAGAACATTCAATCACTTTAATATAATAAAATATTGTTTCTCTATCCATTTTCCCATATACACTAATCAATCCATTTTTAAATCTCTATTCAATAATATATTGCATGCATCTTATTAAAATAAAATACGATAATGAATTTACACTTAACATATTTATATATGCTCCATATTATATATATACACCAAACATATATATTAATAAACTTAATTATATATATTCTTTAATATTCCAATCACAACAATTAAATTGCTCTATGGAAATAAAACATAATAACTATTGCCCTTTCAAAATTAATTGAAATAACTAAATAAGTGCCTTTAATTTATAATAAAGGATAGACTAGTTCAAATAATTTAAGTCGAATCCATTATTTTCTTTTAAAACTAAAATAAATCTTCTATAATAATTCTTTTCAATTTCCTAACCCAAACCTTATATTTCTTCTTGTTCAACAACACACTATGTTAATCTCATCTAATAGTTTCCCTTTCCAAACTCTTATTGCATAAATCCATTTATTCAAACCATTAAATATACATTCTCAACAAATAAATTGCTCAAACAGAAAATAATTAAATTAAGGTAATTAATTGTCTCTTCATAATAATCAATTTCTAAATTTACTTTTAAAATAACACAACCCCATGCAATTACATCCTTTCAATTTTCTAACCACATACTATATTTCTTTCAAGTTTCTATCTAAACATGAAATTTATAAAATATCTCTTCCTTATCTATATGACCATGCAATTTAAAACTTATCTTTTAAAATCTCCATGCAAAGTTAAATTACATGCACTAAAATAAAACAAAACAAATATTTAATATACTCCTAGTTGAAATACTCATGTAATATTCACATCTCAACATTTTATTCAATTATATTTACAAATAAATATTCCATTCCCATAAACCATTATGTTCAATTCTTCAATCAAATATTCTTTCTTATATTTTTCATTGCATGCAAATAGTTATTTAATAAGACACATTAAATTTATGATTTTATCTACAAAATTATTTGTACATGTAATCAATAACAACATTAATTAAACATTTATATATACTATTTACCAAATTAATCATATTGAAATTAATATATAATAGCAATATATAACATATATAGAATATAAATATATATACATAAACAAAATATATATGTATATAAATTCTGATTGTGCATATATATTATATATATTACCCCTACACTTCACATTAAAAACGGATTTAAAGAAAACTTATTAAATTTCCATTGGAATGGAAATCGTATTTTAATTTTTTAACAAAAAGAGTCTGACGCATTCGGGGTTTGGATAGGGTGGATGCATGAAACTCGTGCTGGCCACAAGGGTTTTGTGGGGAGGGGCCGACTATCACAGCCGACCCTATCCACATGTATTGTGGAGAGGGGTGGCTGTCTCAGCCGACCCACTCCCATTCCGGCCGTGTCTAAGAGGGAAAGGGGAGAGATCTACGGAGGTCTCCCTCCACAGTTGTCCCCTCATGGGGGCGGTGGTGGAGGCAGTGCCTCCCATGCCTTCCCCAATTAACTCACAAAACCCTAACACAGAAAAATAATAAGAACACGATTTTAACAAAATAAAAATTCTAAAAGTTTCATCCCCATAACCATGGATGCTGTACGGATGACACAAATAATATTTAAACCAATAATATATATATTTTTAAAACTATTATATATATATGTTTTATATATATATATGAGCATTCATATATATATATATATATATATATATATAATAAAGATTTCAACATCAAGATAAATTGGGGAAATTTTGTGAAAATATTCACCTATAGGCAAAATTATAAAGCTTTTCCAGAAAAAACTCAAATTTCAAGACTTAAAACTAATTATTTACAATCCATTTTCCTGAATTCTAAAACAATAAAAGAACAATTAAACCAAAATGGATCTAAAATAAAAACTGAAGTTTTCAAAATCCTCAAGGTTTCTCCACCTAATTCCTACAAAGGGTTTTCAAAATGCATTTGATTTTCTACAGAGGTTTTAAGTTTTCCAAAACAGATCTAATGTGTTGCACAATCTCTAGATTTGATTTCAATAACAAATTTCTTTTCCAACATCAGATTTATCAAACAAAACTTAAATCACTACTATTTTAAAAGTAACCAAGAACAATAAAACACAGAGAGGAAAACCCGATTCAAGAAGCTACAGGGAAGGATTAATTTCTGAAGCAAGCCTCCTCCACAGATCTCCCGAATCTTCTTCAAACATGCAACGAATCCGATCCAAAACCCAAAAAATGCATACAGACTTTTCTCAAATCAAATCTACAATCAAAAATTTCTTCAAACCCTTCTCTGTGCAAACTTTTCCATAATTTTTTCTTTGCTCTAAAAAATGAATTTTCCTAAAAACTTCTCTTCCCCCAAAACTAAAACATGCATTCCTTATAAATCAAAAATACCTAATACAACCCTAATCACATTACATGCAAATTAGATATTAATTTCAATTTCAATTTCAATTTCAATTTTCGAAAACCCACTTTCAATGAAATTCCAAATAATAAATTAATTTCCAAAGATGCAACTAATTTCCCAAATAAGCATTTAATTACAATTTCTAATTTAATTCCCACAAGTTGAAATTAAATTCCAAAATTAATTTTAATTCTTTTATTCCCTTTCATTTTCTTGCATCACATTTAATTAATTAATTTAATTATTTAATAACTAAATTCAACCCCCTTGGATTAAATTTAATTAATTAAATAAATTAAATATAATTAATTAATTTAAATATAAACTTTTATCCACATTGCATAATTTAAATTAAATAACCATCAACATGATTTAAATGCAATTATTCTAAATATCTATTTCCAAATCAAGAATCCTTCAAAATTAAATAACATTAAAGCAAGACAGACAATGACTCGACACACACGACTGACGACACACTAAGGCTAGGGTGTAAACTTGACACATGTTACCTAGCTACTACCTCCCGTTCAACTTAACCATTGGATCGACATGCTCAAACTTGTGAAACCAGGTGGAGTCGATGTCATGTACCGGCAATCCTGAAACCAAGTAAACAATATCATACAATATATCCAGCATATAATACACACCATGAAGAAGAAATTACGGAATCCCAGGGCGCTCGCAAGCGAGTGATGCAAACCCATCCTCTTCACCAATACGCTCATTGAAACTAACACTTCCATCGTAATCCAATAATCTCATAATAACATCTCATGTTAACTCTACTAACAACATTAAACCATTAAAGCATGTGAAACAATAATTAGATCAACACATCACACAATAATAGTTGTCGCTCAATAGTAGCGATCAAAGCATCATAACAAAATGTATGTAGTATCAAAGTAACTACAACCAAACATAGCATAAAGAAAACCAAACAAGAACCAAAACGGAGGGGTATTACAGATAATTTCCCAGTAATATCCAAACCCCATTTTGCGAACGACCAAGGAGAAGTTTGATTTTGCAACTCCTAAGCAGGAGCATGGATAAGATGGCTATGTTGTTGACATTGAAGGCACTTCTTGATGAAACTGAAGGAATCTTGTTCCATCATCTTCCAGGAGTATCCCATGTGTATTAGTTTCCTCACCAGGTATCTACCACTGAAATGTCCACTCCCAAAGCTTGCATGCAATTCTTTAAGGGCAAGGGGTATTTCCACTCTAGTGAGGCATCTTAGTAGCAAGCCATTATACACTTTTCAATAAAGAACATAAGATAAGATGACATAATGGGTTGAAAGATTTCGTATACGAGTGCGATCATTTTTCATCGCAACATCAAGAAATTTTCCATTCTTTAAGTAATTGTAGATACTAGAGAACCACTCTCCCAAATCTACATGAAGGAAAACCAGAGACTCAGGTGTAGGTTGATTGGGAACTACTAGGGTTTTCATGACCTCAACCATGAAGTAATATTCCTTCATATCCTCTTCTGAGGGTACCAAGGAAGCAGTGCTTGCCATGTCATCCACATGTCTATTTTCTCACCTAGGAATGTTGTTTATTGTGAAAGAGGAAAACTAATTAAGAAAGGGAAAAGTGAGGTCTCAATATCGAGACAACTTATTTTGTTTAGGTTGATAAGTTTCCGTGATCTAATTCACAATAAGTTGAGAGTCACCTAGTATACGAAGATGTTTAATTTTCAATGCAATCACAACAGGAAAACCAACAATAAGAGCTTTGTACTCGGGGATATTATTGGTGGATTGAAAATCTGATTGAAAGGATAGGGGGACCGATTTACCTTCAGGGGATATCAGGACCACACCTGCTCCTGAACTAGTCTAACACCTCAATCGATTGAAGTACATCTTCCATTTGAGGTAACAGATGATTGTGAAGATATTCTCATTAGGGAGTAGGTCCAACCCGAGGAAGGAGTGAGGGGAGGGAGCTTCTACCAATTGATTGGAAACCGCTTGTCCTCTTATCGATTTCTAAGTGACAAATTTTATATAAAACTTAGAAAGCAACATAAACCAGTTCACTAATCTCCTAGCAAGGTCAGTACTAGAGAAAAAATGTTTCAAAAGATCTTTTTTTCCTATAATGTGAGTTTCAACATGGAGGCGATAGTGCCTCAGTTTCTACATAGAGAATACAAGAGTAAGGCATTGCTTCTCCATGGTCGAATAATGGGTTTCACAATCGACAAGGAAGCGACTAATGTAGTAAAATAGTCTCTCTCTTCCTACACCATCATACTAAGTGAGCAAGGCCACCAAAGCATATGGTGAAGCAGCAAGGTAAAGCAAGAAATGTCTATCTTGCATACCCGAAATGAATACAGGAGGATTAGTCAAATAAGATTTGATAGATTGAAAATCTCTCTAACATTCTTCATCCCATATAAAGCAAACATCTTTCTTCAATAGATGGGTGAAAAGAAGGGTACGGTCAGCCAACTAAGATATGAATCTGCAAATTTCCTAAATCTTCCCCTGTAAACTTTGTAACACAGTGACGTTCCTTGGTGGAGACATGTTAACAATACCATCAATCTTACTCATCAACTTTGATTCAACGATACGAGACTATAAACCCAAGAAGCTTTCCAGTGTCAACACCATCGACACACTTCTGGGGATTGAGTCTCATCTTGTAAAATTGAAGCCTTTAAAAAATAAGATAAAGATTCTTCACATGATCTTGATGGTTTACACATTTTGCAAAGATGTCATCAACATAGTCTTCCAAGATTTTATGAATGAAATCATGAAATATCAAGGTCATCGCTTCTTGATAAGTCACTCCTGCATTCTTTAATCTAAAGGGCATGACCACATAGAAGAAATTCCTCCAAGGGGTAGTAAAGGCTATCTTGTACTAATCATCTAGATTAATACGGATCTGATTATAACCAAAGAAGCCATCCATAAAAGATAACAATGCATGGTATGTGATTGAGTCCACAATCATATCTATATTAGGTAATGGAAAATCATCTATAAGAGAATCCTTGTTAAGGTCTCAAAATTTAATGCATAAATGAATACGACTGTCAGGTTTGCTAATAGCGACTATATTCAAAATCTAGGGAGAATAGTCAATGGGATGGATAAAGCCTGATTTCAATACTTCTGTATCTTGGTCTTGACCATTAAAGCTACCCTAGGATTGATATTTCAAATTTTTTGCTTAATGGGCTTGGCATCAGGACATAGAACGATATTATGGACCACTATAGATTCATCAATACCAGGCATATCTTCATAGATCAAAGAGAAGATGTCAGGGTAAGCAAGCAAGAGAGTGGAGTGTTCATCTACTTTCTCAAAAGAGAGGAACTTCCCAATCTTGATTACTCTCTTGAAAGATTTAGTATCCACAGGGACTTCGATAGTATCCCCTTTAAGGATTGAACTACGGTCCTCGAGATGAGATATTGGAACTTCATTGCTGACGTTAGATAGAGGGTCCTCCTCAACAATGCTCAAAATGGATTCTCCAAAGTATGCTTATTTGTGTAAGAAATACAAGAATCATTTATTGTGATGATAAGGAGGTAATAGAGAATAAGCACCTAGAAATTCCCCCAATGCTTCATCCAAAGAGAAAAAATCTATAGGGACCTTCTCGGCTTGTCCTATTTCTTCTACCAACTCAAGATGGATCAAACTCAATGGTTCAACCAAAACTATATTAACACTCCACCAAGGTTTTTGTCTAGACTGCTTAACAGGGCTTCCCAAACCCATATGGCATTGTCATTTCTTAAATAGGACAGGGACTTATATTCCTTGCTTAATACATCCTAACCCTTTCTACCCATAGCCATATCAAGAAGCGAGTTCATAACTGAACTCGTCATGAGCTTGTAGAGTTTTGGGAGGGGGTGGCTCTATGTTGAGTGTCTCATTCCACCAATGAAAATCAAAATTTTCTAAAAGAATGGTCCCACTTCCCTTACTCAGTTTGCAAACACCAACCCTCTTTTTGAGGATGGAGTCACTCTCTCAGGGAGGAGCGATCTCCCGAATAGGATCACACTTCACTTCTTCAAAAAGAGGGTTTCTTGTCCTCTTGTTAGTAGAGTCTAAGAATTCTATATTGGAGGGGTCTGACTTGTGCTCCTCTATGAAGAATTCAGAGAAGTTCAAGGAACCCTAGTCATCACCTAAGAGAGCATTTATTTTAGGAGATGAAGAAGAAGATGGAGAGGATTCACATTTTTTTGTCTTAGGAATTTCATCTTGGTTGATACTCACTCGAGGAACAACCTTCATAGTAGATATCAATGAGGAGCAAGCCATAGTGTCACTGGTTTAGGAAGGAATGCAATTCTTGAGAGTGGAAGCGGCTGAATTATGACCGACAGTGGCTAGTAAACAAAGGTGAACAACTTCTATATCTTCTTTAACCATAACCACTCGATTGTTAGCAACATACTTCAAGGAATGATGGAGGGTAGAACTTATTGCACCCATATTGTGAATCCAAGGTCTTCCTAAAAGAAGATTGTATGGTAACGGGTCAGGCATTACGTAGACCAACGTAGGCACAGTAACGAGACCCAACTACATAGGTAACATTATCGTACCTAGAGCTTGGATGCTAGCATTATCGCACCCATGAATATATAAGGAAGAAGTTGCTAAGGAGGATGAATCAACCTTGATTTTAGATAGTAGATCTATACCACAGACATTGAGGGATGAACCAGTGTCAACAAGGGCATGTGTAATACCAATGTTGTTAACATTTACTATGATCATCAAAGGTTCTCCTTGTTTATACAAGTCTGGAGGCAGGAGTTCTTGTGGGTGGAATGTAATATTCAGTGAATCCACTCGAATATATGCCGTCAACACGTCAATGTCCATAGGCCTAGCTGAGATAGGCAAAGGAATCTTTTGTAAGGCTTCTTGCAACATCTCTTGATAAACTAGGGTCGTTTGATGCAAATCCCAAAGTGAGATCTTAGCCGAAGTAACACGAAGTTGCTCGACAAGACCATAATGACCTAGTGCTTTGATCGTGGGTTAAGGAGCTGGAGGTAAAGAAGTAAGAGTTTGGTCTGGCTGCAATGTAGGAATAACAACTTATTATTCTAAGTTTTGTATGTTTCTCCTTGTAGGGTACGTGTGTCCGACAACATTATACGAATTAGAGTTAGTAGACTTCACAAATTTAAAACATAAGTTTGATGGATGGCTATGACCTGAAATTCCATGGATGGAATAGTCCTTTCTAGGGAATGGCTCAGCTAGGGTCACATAAATGAAGGGTTTCTTAGGACTTGGAGGAGCCACAAAAGCTACTACCACATTTATGAACTCTGTAGTAGGCAAGGAATGGATTTGTTTTGAAGATTTATAAATAGGGGAGAGTGCATTTGAGAAATCATCTAGAGTATCTTCTAGCATATCAAAATCTCATTCAAAAAAAGACTCATTATAGCTAGACACCATTATGAAAATAGATCTGACGGTTCATGTTGGGTTCACCAAAATGTGATATAAGATGGATTCGTTGCACATGGGTCTCTTTCTTCTCGAAAGATCACTAGGGAATGAACTGCCCTTATACACAACAAGCTTAATGGATCAATAAAATCATGAAGAGAAGTGAGAAAGTAGGTTTAGGATCTAAAAGAGCAAGACTTCTAAGCTCAAATATCTAGCTGAAGAGCTCCTGACCAAAAGACATCAGTGCAGTTATAAGACGCAAGCACAACACATTGTCATCCACAAGACATGCTGGCATCCTAAGCTGCAAAGAACTTAGGAGCTCGGGCAGATAAAAATGAGTCTTACTTCTTAATTCATACCAAAAGATGTGAGGAATCAAGCAATCAGAAGAAAGCTAAGAACTAGAGGAGAATGCAAGAGAACTTGAAACAAGATCACCTTCGTGCATCTAAATATTTATTCCAAGTTTCCCTTCATAACTTGCACACAAAAGATCAAGGGAAAAAGGTTGGGGCTATATAGGGGCCTACCTCAGTTAGACCCTCGTATTGGTGTTCCCACCTCCATGAACAACCAAGTTTGGTAGAGAGTGTAAAGGAAATAAAAAATCATGTGGTGAAAACAAAACCCGCTTTAGAGCAGAGCCCACACCACAAAGTAGTAATTGAAATAGTAGGAAGGAGTGATAAGGAGAGAGAGCATTACCCACGAGTCAAAACCCTCTTCCAGAGTATATAGGTGCACCGCAATGTGCTTTCCTAAGAGCTGGTAGTTGCTAGAGAGTTGGTAGCTACTGGGGGGACCTCAATCTAGCATGGCTTCACTAGTGAAAGTGTTGCTACTCAAGGATAGAACTTACCCATTACTAGAGCAAGTGGTGAAAATGCTTGAATTGATAGCTTCCAACCCCAAAATGAGGGCCAAAAGGAGTTTATAATGAATGCAAGTGTGGCACAGATCCGTTTCACTTGAGACCTAGCAACCAGGACATGTGTCACAAGGGTCAGGGTTCTAGATTCATCATTTCAAACTCAAAAAACCACCAAGACACTAGTGCCCTATGTGGACATCTGTGCACCACATAGGCGTCCAAGGCCTAGATTTTCAGGAAATGCCTTGTCAAGCTACTACCATTTTTACATGTGTCTGCATGAAGCCAGAATCATGAAATTCTATCTCGTGAGATTTTTTCATTAATGCTCCAAAGGTGTCATAAATGCTAGGTAAGATGCAAAAATGTGGAATTTCCCTTAGGTGCAATTATGTGACATTACATGTTGTAACTCACCAAACCCTTGTTGTAAAGTCTACAAACTTATGTGAAATGGATGCAATGGATGTAGATCTTGAACATATAAAATTCTTTGATAGATCTTTCTTGAATTGCTTGCTTGAATCACAACCTTACACCACAAATTTTAGCACAAAAACACACATGATTCAAGAATCTCCTTTGATATGATGCTTGAATCTTAATGATGGCTCCAAAATACTTGATAAAGTAATCTTGAATGCTCTTGGATGAATAATTGAATGCTTAGATCACTTGGATCTCTTATTAGTTGTAAAATTAGGGAAGGAACCTTGTATTTATACTTATCTATGCTTAATATCCTGAAATTACATCACACCAAGCCCACATAGGAAAACATTAATTAAATGAGGCTAAATCCAGCCAGAATTTGAAATTAAATCCTAAAAATAAGCCAAGGAGGACTATGATTCCCTATGTGACATCTTAGTCCCAAGGCTCAAATCTCGAGGCACAAACTCTAGAAAGGGACCTTTTTAGGTGTATTCAAAATCAAGGTCCCAAGACCTTTGGGGGACTAAGACGTCCTAGGTGGAATTTTATTCCCAACCCAAAGTTAAAGGACACATGGATAGAATCATTAAATGATCATTTTCCCTTTGATGACTATCAGGATTAGCCAGAAAAAGATGTAGTTTATTAGGTTTGTGGATGCAAAATAGGAACAATTAAGACACAGAGAAGGATAAATAAATCAAGGCGGACCCAAAAAAGTGTAAAAATGCAAGGGTATGCATTTTCCTACAATACAAAATTTCCATCATAATATATAGTCTAATTGATGGCACCCACCCCTACTATAGGTTCCCAAAGCCAAATGAAACTAGATCAAGTAGGTGGAGAAGGGAGGATGTGTTGTTAAAATCAACCCTCAAAACTTGTATAGAAGCCTAAAAAATATTTCTATAGAAGAAATATTAAGGTACAAAAAAAAGGAACTACTACATGTGTGATATCCATTAGCTACAAGAATACAAATCTATGTTATAAAACTATAGATCCTTTGCTACAAGGGTCTGACAACATGACACTAATTATAAAGTCGCAAAAATAATCAAACATTAAATAATTAAATTCCAAAATAGAAAAAATAACAACAAAATTTTCATTCACAAGAACACACATTCCTAAAAAAAATCATTTTATAAATAAAATCTTATTTCATTATCTTAGAATAATAGTAATTTACGCACAATTTACATCCCTTTAGAATAGTATGCCAAATTTAAGACTCCCCTATATTTTCTTTTTTCTCTTCTTTTTTCTTTCTCTATTCTTTCTTTTTTGTTTTCCTTCTTTTGAAACAATCCCTCAAGAATCTTGAAGTTTTTACAAAATACAACATAAAATTGGTATAAAAATAAAATCCTATCATAAATTTTTAACAAATCATTTTTGGGATCAAAATCCCAACTCATATTGGTTATTCTCCATTTTTTCCATGCTATTATCTATTAATGTAGTAAGGAGTATGTTTCTCCCCAAAATGATTAAAAAAATAAAAAATAAAATAAAAACAAATATACATGGTGGTGGGTAAAAATGATAGTGCCAAAAAATATTATGCTCCTACATAAAACTACAAGGTAAAAATTTTGTGCTTGCCCCTAGAAACTACTTGAAATTATGTGTGGTTATAGGTCAAATTTTGGTTGTTGCTAACTATAAGTTTGTTAATGTAGGAGTAGTGTTCTTGCAATGGGCACAAATGGATTGAATCAACCTCTAATAGGCTTAACTAAATGACATTCTCCACTAGTCTATTCCTTCATTCCACAAGATAATTCACTATATTCTTTCCCCCTAGTCTTCCTAAGCACTCTAGAGTCTAAATATATTTAATATCCTCTAGTTCTCTCTCAGGTAGCTTTTTCATCAATTCTTTTTGTGTCATTTTATCAAGCCCTTAATATTACAGTACATATAGATATGAATAGTTGTCTTGTGTCTATATTAACTCTTAATTAAGTAATATTATTATTATTATATTCTTATTTAGTTAATTATGCCATCCTAAGTCTTATATAGGATTATCTAAGTCAACCTAAGTGATATCGTAGGCATAGGTAGGGTATATATAGGAGGTAGTGAGTCTTATTGATCAGGTTGTGAATTATGTTCTATCCTAGGATATTTGGAGATTTTCCCATGAGAAGTGGCTTGTTATTCTTAGTTATTATCAAGTACTTCCAACATATTTCCTATCATATTCTTCTATTGCATAGTTTATTTCATAACACATTTCCTCCTCTTATGGTTATGATGTATCTCCTTTACAAAAAGTTTTAAAATTAGAAATATTAAAAAATACAGATATTTCTAGGCTTGTAGGTAGCTCAAACTCTTAAGAATTTAGTGATTTTTTTATGTTAATTTTCAATAGTCCAATCTTCTCCCACATGAAATTTTTATAGGTATGACTTAGAAATATATTCATTCATAGATGTGTAGGCACTAAATCTCCCACTATAGTGTAGGAAATTATACACCCTTTACACTTTCACACTTTGTTTGGTCCCTTAATTAATTAGACTTAATTAAGCTTCAATTTTGTGAAATTATACATTCCAAAGCCTTATTATTCCCATTTCTCGAAAGTGAAACTGTAGTGTAGAAAATTTTACGCTCTTGGAGATGGTACAATTTCACACTTAATGTGAGAATGATTAACATTAAAATGGAACTAATGTCACCTTGATCTAGTTTTGTAATTTTCTTTACATATTGACATTAGGTTTAAGGCCCTTCTAAGCTGTATTAAGCTAATTTTTCCTTAATTTAATATTGTAAAGTGTATTTATTTACACCTTTACATTGAGTTTTGTGCCATCTTGCATTTGTGACCTTCATACCATCATTAAGAGGACCCAAGACCCTATATTATGCATCTCAAGGCTTATTTCAACCAAAATCTTGACATGATGAACAAATATACTTAATTTATTAACTCCACAACATTTCCTCCACTCGAAAAGGCCAGGTGGGACCCACATGCCACTTTAGGCACATGATTCCCATCTAGATGGGACCTATACACTACAAGTGGTGTATGAGTCCCATTTGGAACCTTTTTAGGGTTTTGAGCAATAAATCAAGGTTTTAAATTTAAATTTCATGTATGTTATCCTTTTGGATCTAATAAAAGATAAGTTAGATGGATTGGCTATATAAAAAAGGTCTCAAATAATTATTTCTCTAAGCCTTCATGATATCATCCTAAGGTATCAAGATTTAAGCATTCCAAGACATCATAAGAGTGTCAAGAAAACATTAAAGATCATTTCTAAGGAATTTACGGGTATAATTCTTCATTATTTGTTGTAGCAATTTAAGATCCATCCTCATGTCAAAGTTATCAATTATCAAGCATGTTGTTGAGCTAGTTATATGATGAAGCATCTTAGATCCATTTGCAAGCATTGTTTCATATCAAAGTTAAAGATCTAGATCTACATTATTCAAGGCCACTTCATGTTATATTATAGATTTACAAGACATCATTCATGTTTCATGTTCCATGTTGCATGTTTCATATCCTTATTTCATTATCTCATCATTTGGTTTAATTACCTAAATGAAGTTTGACCTAAGCAAACCCCTATTCCATAACAGTCAAAAATTCTCTCTCTCTCTACATGTGTTATTGCATATCTAGGTTCTTTGAGGTTTCAAGGTCCTTTGAATATTAGGTGGCAAGGTTGAATAAGGTCATCAAGTTGTCACAAGGTTTTCATGTTCACAGAAATTTACCTACATGTTGCAAATCATTGTTTCAGATTTGAAAACAAAGTGTGGAATAAATAGTAGAGATAGGAGAAAAAATTCAAGCCTTAACCCTCCAAAAATTATGAGTGGGACTGATATGCCACCTATGGTGTATGAGTCCCACTACATGGATTTTTCTAGATTTTAGTTGTTTCAAATCACGCACTAACAAATTCTAGTTTTGGCACATAAACCCTAGTCTTTGACTAAATTGTCTAGATTGGCATATAAGTCCTAGTGGGCATCAAACAATTTTTTTTTAGGGTTTTGGAGCTTGTTTTGACCTCATCTCTATTTGAGGTGCACCTCTTCTCATTCTCAGTTTGTTATCTTGATTTTTTAGTTTTGTTTCTTAAGTCATCTAGTTGGGTTTTGCATGGTACTTTGCATCATTCATTCTTCTCTTTCCAAGCCCTAGCTTGGTGGTAAACCTCTCTTTAGCTTCTAATCAGACCCTTGGACACCCTATTGTAAGATATCTTTCCCTTACTTCATCCTTGGATTGAGATCTCTAGGGTTTCCTTGAATGAGAGTGAAGAACATTGTTGTTCTATTTCCTAAACCATAAGCAATGACAATTTTCCACCTTTCATTTTGGTGAAAATTCTAATGAAAAAACTTTCACAAGAAGAATATAATATGAAATATGTTGCAAACAATTTATAATAATATGCCACTTCGAGGGGGATACCTCCAATAGTCTTTAATAAGAACACAATACTCAATATTGTGATACAATAAGACTCATAACCTCCTATATATACCTATTTATGCCTAGGATGTCACCCAGGTCGACTTAGATAACCCTATATAAGCCCTAGGCTGACCTAACTAGATAAATAACAATATAATAATGATAATATGACTTAATTAAGAGTTAAGGTAGCCACAAGCTGACTACTCATAACCTGATGCACACTATAGGGTTAAGGGCATAACATTTCCCTCCTCTTTACAAAAGAATTGTCCTCAATGCTTTATTTATTTATTTTTCTTCTTCATCTCCTTCTTTTCTTTTGCTTCTCTTTCTACTACTTCTTCTTGTTCCTACTCTTTTCTTTCTCTTTTTCTTGCTCTTTCTCTTGCACTTGTTCTTTCTCTTTACCTTTCTTTGTCTCTTACTATTGTTCTTGTTCTTTCTCTTGTTCTTTCTCTTTATCTTTCTCTTTCTCTTGCTCTTTCTCTTTACCTTTCTTTGTCTCGTACTCTTGTTCTTGTTCTTACTCTTATTCTTGTTGTACTTCTTGTTCCTTTTTCTTTCTCTTCTTTTTCGTGGCTACATTTTTTTGTAAAGAAAGTCTCGAAAGATAATTTTGTAATAAATCACACAAATAAAGCCAAAATACTCTAAAAAAAAATTTGAAACTTACGAAGGCCTAGGTCACACTCCAATAGAAATATCTCCCAAAAATAATGTAATATGTAGCCTTGAGATTAGTTTTTATAAAAGACTTAATTTTTTAATAACTCACTTTTTTCTTCACCAATTTCTCTAAATTTTTTAATGTAGGATCCTTTAGTATGTATTCAAAAACCCAATAAAAATCAAGCTCCAATTTAGAAGGATGTGGGAGATATGTAGATTCCAAATAAATTGTGTAGAAACCCTAATTTTGCAATAATTGGCTTAATTCTACTTCAATTTCTTTGAAAACTGGACTCTAGCTTCTTTAATGTGCTCTTCAAAAACCCTTTAAAATTAGAAAAAAATTTGCTAAAATTGTAAAGATATGCTCTTCCCAAAATCACCTTCAATATTGAGAAAAAAACTTTCCTCTATGGTGCCAAGATCATGCTCTAATACCACTTGTAATGAAACAACTTGCACAAGAAGAATATAATATGAAATATGCTTCAAACAATTTATAATAATATGCCACTTCAAGGGGGCAACCTGCTAATCCACTTTGAGGGGGATACCTCCAATATTCTTCAAGAAGAACACAATACTCAACATCACGATCAAATAAGACTCACAACCTCCTATATATACCTATTTATGCCTAGGATGTTACCCAATCCAACTTAGATAACCATATATAATCCATAGTCCAACCTAACTAACTAAATAATAATATAATAATGATAATAGATTTTAATTAAGAGTTAAGGTAGCCACAAGCTGACTACTCATAACCGGATGCACATTATAGGGTTAAGGGCATAAAATTTTGTAATGAAATAACTTGCAGAAGATGAATATAATAGGAATATGCTGCAAATACTTGATAATAATATGCCACTTCAAGGGGTCAACCTCCTAATCCACTTCGAGGGGGATACCTCCAATAGTCTTCACTAAGAACACAATACTCAACATCATGATCAAATAAGACTCACAACCTCCTGTATATACCTATTTATGCCTAGGATGTGACCCAGTCTTACTTAGATAACCCTATATAAGCCCTAGGCTAGCCTAACTAACAAAATAACAATATAATAATGATAATCTGACTTAATTAAGATTTAAGGTAGCCATGAGCCAACTACTCATAACCTGATGCACACTATAGGGTTAATGGAATAAAAAACATGTATTTAGAACACATTATTTTTGAGTTGTAGTGCATCATAGTCCTATATATAGCTTGCATTAAATTTTCATTGGGGTTGGCATTAGTGAATTGGCATTGTAGGGTTTCTAAATCTTGCATTAGTGAAAGTGCATATAGGTTGCATTTTTGCATCTTGCATCATTGAATTTCATCTAAAAACTATAATTACAATTAGCATAAACATCATTCAAAGTAGAAAATACAACATTCACATATAATTTTCTGAAAACGGTGCAAAAACCCTAATTTGGGACTCACACACCTCTCTAGGTGATATAGTCCAAGTACAGGAAGTTTTTCCCACTTTTTGGGTATTCTAGTTGAGCATTTTTCAGCATTTCACCCCTCTAGAAACTGTGACTAGGACTCATATGCCCCTCTAGGCGAATTAGTCCTAGATCACCCCTGAAACTGTCTTTCACAACATTGAAAACCTTATTTCTACACTTTTGTTTGTTTCCATTAGTTATCTATTTCAATCGGTTGAGTTTATCTTACATGCATTTCATTAGATCTAACTTAATTAGGTTCATTTCATGCATTGCTTAATTCCAAATTTTCATTTACAACATTTCATTTTCAAATTGTTACATAGCATAATCAATCACTTATCATGCTCAAAATCTGGAAATTTACATTATCCTTTTGCACTTTTTCCCTATCATTGTTGCATTTCAAATTTTTAGGACAATCATTACATCATGTTTTCATTGCAAAAATCTATATTTATCATACTTCATGTTTGATTTTCAGATCGTGTTGTGTGTTGAAAGAAAGATTTGTTAGGTGCATATGAATATGAGGTCCTCTCCCCTCTCTTTTTGTTCATCATTGATCCCTCTCCTAGTATCTATTGTATGAGTGAGGTTAGTCTAGTGAAAGAAACCTTGGGTAATCATAACAATTATATTTTTCTTTCTCCTAATATCTCTCCTACTTGTGAGGAAGACATTTCAGTGTTAGAAGAACTAATCAATGAGAGAATTGGGAACTTGAGTTGTTTCTACCCTCTTACCTCTCCTATTAGGAAATACATTACTAACCAAGAGGACATAACAATGAGTATTCATAAAAATCACACAACATAACAAGACACCTTTGAAATCTACCTTTACAACACTTCAACTAGTATACATTGATCTCCCAACATCTGCCCTTCTTGTGATAATGATGAGGATATGTTTGTGCTATATAATCAAACCTTTAAGCTCTATGACAAACCTTGTTATGTTTCTTCCACTACCTATCCTATTTTGGAAGAAACTATGGGACAAAGGAGTGAAAATTTGGACAATCTTGACAATCAAATAAGTTCTTCTTCTAGTATCTCTCCTAGTTGTGAAGAAGATACTATGATGTTATAAAATACAATTGATGAAACTCATGAGAATCTCATGTGTCTCTCTTCCCCTAGGGAAAAAATTATTGAATAAGAGAATGCCATCATTGATAAACAAGACAATTCAATCATTGATCATCCCCCTACTTGTGATGAATTCATTTCAGAATAACCAATCTTTGAATGTAAAGAACATCTTGTTTTTAGTTCTTCTAAAAAACTCTCCTCTTAGGGAAGATATCAGGGTGAAATAAAATGACAACATTTTAGTTGCCTTAGATGATGGTGAAGAGATGGCACTAGACTACCCTTTTTTAGAAATACATCAAACCAAGACCATTGAGGTTATGAATGTGCAAGTGTCCATTAGACCACTGTTGATTAATTGACCTCCTACATAGCCTGTGGGACATCCTTTGAACCATCTAATTCTTTACCCACCTTCATAGAAACCACAAACTCAAAACAAACCCAAACTTATCCCTTACCCACCTAAGAAGAATGTTTCACAATATTCAATTTATAATACCATTGATCATACATATCACACTACAAATAATCCACAACTAACAAAAACACCTTCAAGATCCTTCCCATTGCCTAGTCATATCTTGCCTAGTCCTCCTTGTTTTCCTACAAAAAATGGGAAGGAGTATGATCTAGTTGAACAACATAAGAACACTCCTGCTAAGATATAATTATAGGACCTTATTCATGCATCCCCTCATTATCATAACATGATTTTAAGTTCTTTACAACAATTTCTTGTCCCTTTTAGTGTGCAATCGAATGACATAGTAGCCCTAATTCAAGGAATGAATGTTGAGATTGTTTTCCACAAAAGTGAGCTCCCTCATTTGGAAGTGCAAAAACAAAATGATCCTCTCGTAATAATAGCTATACATAATAGGTTAGGAATAAAAATAATCCTCATAAAAAATGGCTCTACTGTTAATGTGTGTGGTATATCCCTTTGGATAAGCTTGGCATGGATAAAACAAAAAATCAACCTAACTCTTTATATATTAAGGGATTTGACAATGGAGGAAAACAATTGCTTTGTGTGATCACTTTGCCTATTATAATTGGAAAGGCCACATTACAAACATTGATCCATGTTATGGCTTACAATATTTCATATAACCTAGTTCTATGAAGACCATGGATTCATACAATGAATGGGGTTTCTTCTACTCTTCATCATGTAATAAAGTATGTCTACAAAAACAAAGTGTACACACTCAAAGCTGAACTTGACCCAAAGAGTTGTTTGAACATTGAGAAAGGAAAGGAAAATCCTTGTAAAATATTAACATCAACTACACAAATAGAACCTGTGCAATTGAAAGACAAAAAGAACATATTGAGGAAATCACAAAGCTATTAGAATATGGTAAGGGTTGCTTATATTTTGAACCAACATTTATGGGAGAATACTAAATTATAAACAAAATTTGATGATAGAAATTGACCCCCCTTCATGGAGATAGGGTAATTTCTCATTTAATCTAGAGCTATTTTAGTACGTTTGGATTAATCACCCTTTAATTCATCATTTATAGGCCCTTGGGTCCCATTATTTTATATCTCAAGGCTTATTTAGCTTAAAAACCAAAAAAATCACTAAAAGTACCAAAAATACCAAAAGACCACCTCCAAAAGCTAAGGTGGGACTCATTCACCACCTTGGGTGAACGAGTCTCCTTAGGTAGGACCCATTCGCCAAGGGTAGCGAATGAATCCTATTTGGGTTTTTTTTCAATTCTGAGTAGAAAGTTCATCATTTCAATTCAATTTTTTGGTGGATGTCAAAATTTGAGATCTAAATAAGTTAGTTAGGTGTGAATGCCTATAAAAGAAAGTTTCTAATTAATTTTTATCATCTAGCTAAACTGTGCAAGCATTCTCAAGAGATATTTTCAAGATCTAGGCATTCAAAGAGCCTTCACAAGAACATTGCAGAGAATATAATAAAAAAATGACCCCCTTCTTGGAGATAGGGTAATTTATCATTTAATCTAGACCTATTTTAGTACCTTTGGATTAACCACCCTTTAATTCATCATTTATAGGCCCCTAAGACCCATTATTTTATATCTCAAGGCTTATTTCACTTAAAAACCTAAAAAAATTACTAAAAACACTGAAAATACCAAAAGACCACCTCCAAAAGCTAAGGTGGGACTCATTCGCCATCTTGGGTGAATGAGTCCCCTTAGGTGGGACCCATTCGCCAAGGGTGGCGAATGAGTCCCATTTGGGGTCTTTTTCAATTTTGAGTGGAAAGTTCACCATTTATATTCAAATTTTTGGTGGATGTCGATCTTTGAGATCTAAATAAGTTAGTTAGGTTTCAATTCATATAAAATCAAGTTTCTAAGTCATTTTTATCACCTAGCTAAACTATGCAAGGATTCTCAAGAGAAATTTTCAAGATCTAGGCATTCAAGAGTCTTCACAAGAGCATTTAGGAGCATGTAATTAGAAAAGTTGAAGCTTTGGAGCAACACTAAAGTTTTTTTACAAGTCTTAAAGCTCACTTTCATTCAAGATCTAGCATTGTCAAGAGTTGATCATAGTTATCTATAGTGAATCATGATGGATTCTAAGTTGGGGAGATGAAACTAGCTATTAATCCAAGCCTAATGAAATATTTCCTAAGTCATTCCATCCTCCATTATCACTCTAAATTCAGCCTAAGGAAGGTACAATCATCATTAAGCATTTCTTGGGGTGATTAGAGATCTCACCAAGTGATTCATTCATCTTCATATCTCCATTCTTGCATCATATACTTGCACATTAGAATAGGATTTCATCATGATTTAGATTTCTTAGTCTTAGACACACTAAAGGCTAGGGCCTTCACATACATTTCATTATTTCTATCAAGGTTTTATTACCAAATGAGGGGTTTGACCAAGGAAAATCCCCATTAGCAAATCAAGTTTATATTTTATTTTGCAAGTCTTTTCATAGATTTGGATCCATAACTCAAGTTTGAAGGAAAGAGCAAGTGTTGAGGTGTAGATCACGACTTTGATTTTCTAAAAAAGTAGAATGGTACTAATTCACCAAGAGTGGTGAATGAGTCCTGGTAGGTCAAAAATTCAAATTTTCAAATTTTTTAGAGTTGTAATCAATCACTTCCAATTTTCTAGGTGCACATCATTCATTTCACTTCTTTTTCGTTCTATTTTGTTTGCATTTCTAGGAAATTTTGTAGGTTGTTACATTGAACTGAGGTTTTGCATTTCATCTTCAATTTCATTATCTTTTCCAAGTTTAAACTTGGTGGTGAACCCCTCAAAAGATCATATTCATCCCTCAAGACAACCCTACTATAATATTTATTTCTCTTTTGCATTGAGATCTTTAGGGTTACTCTTGAATGGAATTGGATTTGTGGGTGTGGTCTATGTCCTAAAATCATATTCTAGCACTCCATCCCATAATATCTTAAAATTTACCAAGATCATAGTACAAATGTGCTAGGATATTGTTCCCCTAGGAGTATATGGTCATCTCCTCTACCATCATGTGAATCATATGCACCAATCCTCACTCCAAATGTGTTCCCCAACCATCAAGGATGATTACTAGTGCTACTATCATCATTATAATCCTCACCACTAGTGGAGCTCATGAGTATAGTAGCATCACAAGATCTATCTATGATCTCACCCTCTCATCATGTACAAGTCCTCCAAGGAAGAACTGCATGTCATATTTCATCTCATGAAATGACTACTCTGCTCAAAAACATACTCTCTAGTCATCTCACTGGTAGGTAGATGAAATGTGCATCTATCAACATCCCATCGCTCTAATAAGACCATCAACACTGAATCATGGTACCTCATGGGGGCATGAGGTATGCCTAGTATAATCCTATGGTCTGCAAAAGCTTTATATCTCCCATTAAGAGAGTGGGGACTAAGTCTCAAAGGAAGCTAATCTATCTTCCACCTAGACACTATCGCAAATGGGTGGGAACCTAATAAAAAATTAAAAATATGTCCTATAAGCCTTCTATACTCTTAAATATTTACATCAACAATCATAAAAGTGTACCAAAGTTGTTCTAGTGTACTTTCCTAAAGGTCCTAGACACTTTATACCCCTTTTGGGACAGTTCACGAAGAAATAGGATACTTTGTGAAAAAGTGGGACACTTCACAAATAAAAGAGATGCTTTGCAATAAAAGGGGACAAGTTGTGAACTTTTTCCAAGGCCTTAGATTAACCTATAAATTCATATAAATCATAAACTAACTATGTAAGGACAAAGCTAGGGAAGAAAAATCAACTCACCTCATGATAGTGCTCACCACAAGCCACTTGGTATTATAGGACATCCAGTCTCGTAGGTCTGTAGTCTCACTAGTTTGGAATCTTTGACTACTCTTCAATAACTTTCATGATACAACAAGGTAAATGATAAAATAGTTAGAATTTACTTCACTTTCGCTCTCATATAAGTTAAAATTAGGGTTCTTACTATATTAGGGTTGACAAGTTCCTTTCATTCAAATCAACATAATGGGTGCTAGGGAGCTCTATTTTTTATGCCATTTGTTGCTTTGGAATTGTGGTCCCACTCTCATCCTCATTTAATGTCTAACATTATGTGGTATGGTACTTGGAAATACCCTATGGTATGACTTACTTTATTCGACGTGCCTACATTGCTACCTTGATTCCACCTCCATAAACCAAGAGAAATCAAGGGGGTCATACATCTACCCTCAAATTTGATTTCTAAAAGAAGGTAGATAAGAGGATTTTTGGATGACTAATGAATTCATGTTGTAGGATGTAGTTCCTAATGTTGTGTTTTTGTTGATAACTACATTGGGGTATTCATTCTCCCATGTTGTGTTTGAACATACATCAGTATCCTTTTATGAGATAAAGTGCACTATTTGGATTCCTTTAGCTTACATATGCAAGTAGATTCATATGGGTGCTAAAGTGGGGGCTAGATGTAAAGACAAAAATTGACCCCCCCTCTTGGAAATAAGGTAATTTCTCATTTAATCTTGACCTATTTTAGTACCTCTACATTAATCACCCTTTAATTCATCATTTATAGGCTTGTAAGACCAATTATTTTGGATCTTGAGGCTCTTTTCACTTAAAAAACTAACAAAATCACTAAAGACACTGAAAATCCTGAAAGCCCACCTCAAAAAGCTAAGGTGGGTCTCATTCACCACCTCATATGAATGAGTCCCCTTAGGTGGGACCCATTCGCCAAGGGTGGAAAATGAGTCCCATTTGGGGTCTTTTATCAATTTTGAGCAAGAAGTTCACCATTTTAATTAAATTTTTTTATGGATGTCAGTCTTTGAGATCTTAATAATGGTCAGCTAGGTGTTTATGCCTATAAAAGAAAATTTTAAGTCATTTTTATCATCTAGCTAATTTATGCAAGCATTCTAAAGAGTAATTTTTAAGATCTAGGCATTCAAGAGTCTTCACAAGAGCATTAAAGAGTAAGTAATCAACAAAGTTGAAGCTTTGGAGCAACATTAAAGTATTTTTGCATGTCTTCAATCTAACTTTCATTTCAAATCTAGTATTATCAAGAGTTGATCATGGTTGTCTATGGTGAATCATGATGGATTCTAGGTTGGGGATATGCAACTAGCCATCAAGACAAGCCTAAAGAATTTTTCTTAAGTGATTACATCCTCCATTATCACTCTAAATTTAGCCTAAGGAAGGTACAAGCATCATTAATCCTTTCTTGGGGTGATTAAAGATCTCACCAAGTGAGCCATTGATCTTCATATCTCCATTCTTGCACATAAGAATATGATTGCATCATGCTTCAAATTTCTTAGTCTTAGACACACTTAAGGCTAGGGTTTTCATGTACATTTCATTATTTCTATCAAGGTTTAATTACCAAACTAGGGGTTTGACCAAGGTAAAGGCCAATTAGAAAATAAAGTTTATATTATGTTTTGTAGGTCCTTTTGTAGATTTTGATTTGGAACTCAAGTTGGAAGGAAAGAGAAGGTGTTGAGGTGTAGATCAAGACTTTAATTTCCCAAAAAGTGGAATGGGATTGACTCACCAAGAGTGACGAATGAGTCCCACTATAGATTTTTTCTAGATCTGTTGGTAGATTCAGATACCCTTTTTTCCAAAATAGATTCATGACCAAAAACTCAAATCTAGGATTGATTCATCTTGGTTGGTGAATGAGTCCCAATAGGTCAAAAATTTAAAATTTCTAGTTTTTAAGAGCTCTAAGCAGTCACTTCTAGGTTTCTAGGTGCACATCATTCATTTAACTACTTTTACATTTTATTTTGTTTCCATTTTTAGGAAATTTTTTAGTTCATTACATTTAATTAGAGTTTTCATGTCATCTTGCATTTGATTGTCTTTTCCAAGTTTAAAATTCGTGGTAAAACCCTCATAAGATGATATTTAGCCCCTAGGAGAACCCTACTATAATATTTATCTCTTTTGCATTGAGATTTTTAGGGTTACCCTTGAATGAAATTATATTTGTGGGTTTTCTCTATGTCCTAAACCATATGATAGCACTCCATCCCACAAAAACTTCATTTCACAAATACTCTAAAAAGGAAAAATAAAAAGAGGTAATGTTAATAAAAAAATCAAAAGACACTTTGAAAGCATCCACCTCAACCACTTTAAACAAAGAAAAAAATTACATAATAAACTTCAATGAGCTTGACTGTGAACAACCTTCGAATCCAAAAAAATGAAAAATATTTATGGAAAAGGGAATGAACTTATGAAGCAACTTAGATTTAGTGGAAAAGGATGTGGTGCTAGAGAGAAAGGTATTTGTGTCATTATAGATCCTCACACACAAGAAAAGACTAGTTGTCTTGGTTATAATCCCTCAAAAGAAACAAACAAGCCTTCGATCAATATCAACACTCTTACAAAATATTCCTCTAATCCATCTTCAATAGTAGTGCATTCAAAATTGATAGACACTAGTGATCTTATTTTTTATCCTTTGAAAAAAATAAGAGAAGTCCTCGCTTAACATAAATTTCATCACACAAAAAACTTATGATTTGAACTTGATAGATTTTACACCCTCCTATAAAGGAGAGTAAATAATCTTGAAATCTAAAGGGTCTTTTGTAAGTATGACATCTCATACTTAGCAAGAGATATATTTGTCACAAAATAAAGGAAAATCTTCTACAATCGATCAAGAGAGTATCTTATTGAGATTCCTCCAAGATCACTTGATATCTCTCCTTCCAATAACACAAAATAAATTTTACTACAAGAGTTCATTTTGTGAAAAATCATAGAGTTCATGGTCATGCTACTAATGAATGCATGGCTTTTAGTAACAAAATACAACATCTTAATGATTGTGGTGCTCTTCCTTATGTTGAAGAACCTAGTTCCTCTAATTGATACTAACTTTTGAATCTCTCATTAATCACCTCAGCTCATCCTTGTCTTTCACTAAGTTGGGTCAAGGGGTTAGGTAGCCTTTTCCTCATATGTTACTTGTTGTTGTCTCTTTTGGCTTGTTGACTACCTTTCATGTACATATAAGAGAAATCTTGGGATGTGGATGACATGCCTTAAGTTGGCTTGTATGTGACATACTGTGTTATACAAAGAAATTTCTCATAGCAATGGTGTTAGCAACCACTTTAAAGTGGGGTTATACATTGACACTGATGTTTTAGTGTGTTATTTTCTTTATTCTTGCAATGTGTCCATTTTTGGTGGTGTCATTGGGATTGATATGCTCTGAGAACATGATATTTTTTTGAATTTTCCTCTTTTGGAGACATTAGGCATGATGTCCCCTAAAGAGAGACCATACACGAAATAATAAAAATACCTTTGAACATATCCTACACTACTTCTACATCTATAATATCAGTTATATGGCCACCTTGCATAACACACTTTTCTTTCTTGTAGATCCATCTTGTTTGTTCATGATTATCAAGCATATGAAGCTTTTCTTGCATCATGAAGCTCAAATTTCATTATTTTGTGACACCCTATCAAATTTATTAGGAGGTATAGCTTTTTTTTGGTTGTACATATGGGAGTTGAACTTAGGAATGACTTTCCCATAGCCACTTGCTTGTGTGTGTGAGTGCATACTATCTACATGTTTATGTGTCTCACCTCTTTGGGGCTCACCTAGTGGATAGCCTAAGATTCCACTAGCCCTTGTGAGAATTCATTTTGTTTGCATAGTGGACATCATATTCCACCTATAACCCACCCTTTTTGGATACTCACCTAGTGGAGATCCTAAAGTTTCATTTCCTCAGCTAGTGAGCATGCATTTTTGGAAAAACAACTTAGATATGATCCACATCACATTAGATGAAAAATCGAGGCTTGATCCACCTCTTTTTTTTTTTCTTTCTTTTTTATTTCTCTTAGTTATTAACATTACATGTGTTTGTATTTTTTTTGCTTCATATCATACACCTTATGCATGTCCTTTCGTGCTTATGTTGGTTTAATGTAGGATCTTGGATCCTAGGAGCTTGGCCGCCTCCTTTGATCTTTTTCATCCTTTATCCTTTGCATTGGTACACTTGGACCCCTCTTGAATTTCTACATTATTTTGAGTTTGAAGCAAGTTCATCCTCTCACTAAAGTGGGGACTAAATGTAGTTTAGAAAATTGTACACTCTTGGAAATGGTATAATTTCATACTTAATGTGGGAATGATTAACATTAAAATGGACCTAATTCTGCCTTTGTATGGTGTTGTAATGTGTTTTACATATTTACATTAGGTTTAGGGCCCCTTTAAGCTCAATTGACCTAATTTTTGATTATTTTAAGATTGTAAAGTGTATTTATTTATACCTTCACATTGATTTTTGGGCTCTTTTTCATTTATGGCCTTTATACCATCATTAATAGGCCCCTAAGACCCTATATTATGCATCTTGAGCCTTATTTCAACCTAAATCCTAACAAGATCAACAAATATAATTAATTTATTAACTCCCTAACATTTCCTCCAATTGGAAAGCCTAGGTGGGACCCATATACCACCTTGGGTGTATAAATCTCATCCAAATGGGACCTATATTCCACAAGTGGTGTATGAGTCCCATTTGGCCCCTTTTTAGGGTTTTGAGCGAGAAATGAAGGTTTTAAATTCAAATTTCATGTATGTCAGCCTCTGTGATCTAATAAATGGTAAGTTAATAGATTTACTATATAAAAAAGGTCTCAAATCATTATTTCACTAAGCCTACATGATATCATCCTAAGCTATCAAGAGTTAAGAATTCCAATACTTCACAAGAGTGTCAAGAAACCATTCAAGATAATTTGTGAGGTATTCAAGGGAAAAATTATTCATCATTTATTTCATCAATTTAAGGTCCATCCTCATGTGAAGGTTATAAAGTATCAAGCATGTTATTGAGATAGTGTTATGATGTATCATCCTTGATCCATTTTCAAGCATTGTTTCATATCAAAGTTCAAGATCTAGATCTAAATTCTTCATGGCCACTTCATGTTAGATTGTACATTTAGAATACATCATTCAAGGTACCATCATTCATGTTTCATGTTCCATGTTGCATTTTTCATGTCCTTATTTCATTTTCTCATCATTTGGTTTAATTACCTTAACAGGGTTTGACCTAGGAAAAAACCTATTGGCTAACAATCAATAGGTCTCTCTCTCTACATGTGTTATTGTAAATCTAGGTTCTCTAAGGTTTGAATATCCTTTGAGGGCTAGGTGGAAAGGTTAAATAAGGTCATAAATTTTTTAGAAGGTTTTCATCTTCAGGGAAAGTTACCTACAGATTCCAAATCAGGGTTTTAGATCCGGTAATGAACTGTTGAAGAAACATAAGAGATAGGAGAGAATATTTAGGCCTTAACCCTTTGAAAAATATGAGTGAGTCTGATAAAAAACTTATAGAAGATGATTTATAGTACAAGGATTTTTCTAGATTTTAGTTGTTTTAGATCACACACTATTAGATTCCAATTTTCGCATAGAAACCCTAGTCTAGGACTAAAGCACCCAGACTAACATATGAGCCCTAGTGGGCATCAAAAAATTCTTTTTAGGGTTTTGGATTTTTTTTAACCTCATCTCTATTCTAGGTGCACCTCTGTTCATTCTTGGTTTGTTATCCTAATTTTCAGTTCCATTTCCTAAGTCATCTCGTTAGATTTTTCCTGGTACTTTTCATGATTCATTCATCTCTTATCCTTTCAAGCACTAGCTTGGTGGTGAACACATCTTTAGCTTCTAATATGACCCTAGGACACCCTATTTCAAGATCTATTTCCCTTAATTCATCCTTTGATTGAGATTTCTAAGGTTTCCTTGAATGAGCATGAAGAATATTGTTGTTCTATGTCCTAAACCATAAGCAATGACAATTTTTAACCTTATAGAAACAAACATTTAATTAATCTAATTAATATTTTTTTCACATTGGAGAATGAATGTCTTGGATTTTTAGGCCAAGACCCATTTTCCCAAGGGTGAATGGGCCCCTTTCAAGTCTCAAGACCCATTTTTAAATATGTTTTTTGCGGTCTTTTAATCATTCAATTTTCATATTCAATTGTTGGCTTTTGGAATCTTTATTTTAGGAAATTAGATAATCACCTATAAATACATAGTCTTTTCTTATTTGAAATCTAAGTTACATAATCTATCAGTCATATGAACAAATATTTTTGTCAAGAGAATTCAAGAGTATATTTATTAGTTATTTGTTGCAAAATTCAAGGTCCTATAATCATGTTCAAGCTTATGTGTTTTCATATCATCTTGTGAATGATAATATGCATTGTTGATCCTCAAATCATCCAAGCATTCAAGTATCCAATAAATCAAGAAAAGATAGATCAAGTTCCTTGGAGTGATGTGTCTGACTTTAGTCATCTAAGGGAAGCTATTGAAGGTTTTATGAGTTGTAGCAAGCAAGTGTTCATTCATCATTTCCTTATCCATTTTCATTATCTTTCTATCAAGGTTTAATTACAAAACAAGTGGTTTAACTAAAGAAAACCCCAATTCAAAAAAAAAATTATCTTTGTATGTGTAGATTACAGGTTGAAGAAGGATTGAAAATGTTGAAGAGAAATTTTACAATCTTTCATTTGTTGCATTCATTGTTGTAAAGTCATGAAAACTCAGATTCAAAATTTATTTCTATATTTCTGATATTGGAACTTGTGCAAAATAGAAGCTAAGATCCTTCCTCAGAGGATTGCAAAAATAATTTGTAGATGCCCTAACCAGGACCCATTCCCCCTACCTTAGGGTGAATTTTTCATTTAGTAGATCTCAAAATTTAATTTTGGTGATTGGTACATGTTTCCTTACCCTTCTTAGATCTGCCTAGGAATTGTGGTTTGAAATTTTGTACATTCAAGAAAAAAAAAACCATGTTCTAGGTGAGTGTAGGATCATGGGGTCTAAAAAATGGCTAACAACATTTTTATCCAAAATTGATAAAATGAAAACGGTTTATTGAGAAAATTGTCAGCTTTCCACAAATATAAGATATGCCTTATTTTTAATTTAATAGATAATTATTATTGATTTTCTACATGAATTGTGACTAAATTCCTTATTGATAGGCTGATTGAAAAACACCTATAATTCTCAAATGATTTCATATTTTTTGAATATAAAGGATGCACCACATTATATACTTCCCATACTATAGGATAAAATTAAATTAAATTAAATTTCATAAGTTTTGACCAGGTTATGGTGGTTAGACAAACTAGTTTGAATATTTTTAAAAAATTCTAATAAAAAATCCATAACTAATTATTTACTTGCAAAAAAATTACAAAAAAAATGTGGCACATCAAAGCATGTATCATACACTTTTTATTTTTTCTTAAAAATTTAGTACTGTTGCATTGAAATATAAAATTTTCACCAAATAGATATACATTTTTCCAAAAAAAGGATTACTATCTTAGAAACTACATTTAATTTTCTACAAATCATGTCATTACATATTTTTTAAATTATGTTAGTAACCTATTCAAATTTTTATGTCGAGTTGGCTAACTCTATATTTTTGAATTTTCATTTCCACATACGGGCCTAGTTTGAACCCCCTTGTTCGTACACTGACCCTTCTAGGCCTAGTTTTTAATTTATTTTAAGCATTTCATATCATTTGATTTTATTTCCAAACCTTACCCATTGTCATAAGGAATTGAGATCCAAGTCTGATTGGAGCATCATTGAGGTTGAAAGTCAATCTTTACATCTTGTAATCTCTTTCCTAATGAAATGCACCTAGGTAAAGACACCTATTTTGGATCCCAAAAGTCCTATTTAGTATTCATTAATGTGACATTATACATCATACCTTTTCTGATTTGGAGATCTTTGAAACCCTAGATCTAGTTTTTACATCATCTTATCTTGCATTACATTTAGGGTTACATAATGCATGTTTACATAATTTTAACTCATAAAAATGAAAAAATATTACATACATTATGCATAATAGCCTGCATTGAAGTGTGTTTTATTCATTTACATCAACATTTCATTCAAAATTACATTCAAAAAAGTTTTTATTTTGTTCATACATTGTAATTTAAATTAGATTTGGATTTCATCACATATCTGAAAAAACCATCATTGAAGAATTTATTTTCTATTAGGAAAAATGATCTAAAAAATAAATTTAAATACTCATATTTAAATTTTTTAGACCCCTATCTTAGGAATCATTTTCCCTAGGGCGAACGTATCCTAGTACAAGTGCTTTTCTAAAAAAAATCACTATATTTTGTCTATGTATTATTAGTTTATTGTAGCATGTAAATCTCTATTTTACTTTCATAAATTGCATATTCAGTAGGTGTTCACATCTAGTTCAATTGGTGAAAAATGATGCATTTTTTAAATTAAAAATTGGCATTCAAAAGTAATCACTTTCAAGTCCTTTCATCTAAAATCAGTTAATTATTATATTTCAAATCTAAAAGTTGTGATATCTTATTGAATACTTGCATTGTGTTTCCTACTTCTAGATTTTTACTATCTTTATTTAGTGCCTTTTTTCCATTTTAGGCATACTTTTGATTTAGTGAAGCTTGTATAAGTATTACAACTTGGTGTCGTACTACAAATACTTTAGTGACACATAGTTTGAGACTCATGGCATCATGTTTTGGTACATTAGTAATGGATCTTGGGATTTTTAACTCCTTCACTCATAGTGTTTACACTATTCAATCCATGTTGGAATCTATCCTTGATATTACATGTCCTTTGACCACTACTTCTATTGTTTTTGAAAACATTTTTTCTCATGTCCCTCAAAAGAACTTGCAAAAACTATATAAAGCCTTAGGAAAACTTTAAGATTTTGTGAGTACAAAATATATTGTTGGTACTATCGTTCATATCATAGATAACATGAGGAGAATTATTGATAGTGAGAATAGAACAGAGATTGTGAATAACCTAGCTAACATTATTGATAATCATATTCCTACAATGGCTATTTATTCTCAAATTTTGGGATACACTCAAAGTCAGGGAGGAAATCAAATCCCTCCTCCTAAAACCATAAATTATATTCCTAAATATACCAATTCAACTATTACTACAACTATGTAACTGAACAAAAATAGCACTCCAACTTTCTGAATTCAAACATCATATCTCCAAACCCCCCACCTCTCGCAAACTAGAAATTTAGTTGTCAACATAGGACATATACACCTCCACCATATTCCCTTGCATCTCAAAACACAACCAATGATTCCATCATAAACTAAATCTTGTAAAATTTCACATTCCTCTAACAATAAATAACAATATTGAACAAAAACCAAACCAAACAACCTTGAAAATGTGTCAAATAAAACCCATTATCATTTGAGATATTGAGAGAAAAAAAAGCCACAAGAAATAGATATACCTATATTTGAAAAATATTGTGGTAAAGTAGATCCTAGAAACCATGTGTCAGCATATACAACCTTATGTAGTGACTTCATTATTGAAGAGAAACTCTTGGCTAAGATTTTTCTTAGGTCATTAAAAGATACAAACTTGGAATGGTTTTGTTCCTTACCGAATAATTCAATCCACTCATTTAATGATATTTTTCATTCCTTTATAAACTATTTCCAAGTACACATTGGTCTTAAGATGGCCCTACCTGATTTGATGCAATGTAAACAAAATGCAAATGGAAATATCATTGATTTTATGGCACATTAGCAACTACTTTACTCACAAATAAACATTAAACTTCCTGATGTTGATCTTCAAAGAATATTCAATAATATATTGCAAAAATAAAATAAATATAAGCTTAGGATGATTTAATTTATATCCTTTACACACTTATGAATGTCTCTCCATGATTATCAAAACCCACTTAATCAACACATAGGAAAAACTACTTCAACTCATCTTGAAAAACTAAAAACTGTGCCTCACAAAAAATTTCACACATTCAAGAAACAAAACAATGGATTTATACAAATAAATCCACCTCAACCAAACAACCATTTTGATCCTCAATTGGCTACAATAAAAACAAGAAATCAATATCAATTTTGAGAACATGATCTAGTTAATTCACCATATTTCCCATTACACTCCATTCGATTATGTTACAAATATTGAGAAAGAACATAATAACATTACCTCCCATTATACCTACGGATACTTCTAATAATTTACCTCCAAACCATAATCCTCATTCCTTGATCAATATCATTGAAAAGTTGGACATGATACAAAATTAAGTAGGAATGTAAAATATATAGTGCAAGACCTCGTAGATTCTAATCATATGTAGTTGGGTGGTGTTAATGATCAAGGAAATAAATTTGTTGCCCCACCTAACCAAAATTTTTAAATATTTACCAATCCCATGCCAAACCATTATGTATCATTTGCAAAAGCTAGTGATAACAAGAATAATGTGATGAATGTTGATAACAAGAGTGATAATGGAGATGATATAGGTACTATGATTAGATTCATTGATGTTCAACCTTGTAATTAAATAACTTGTCTCTTGAAATTTACTTCTTAAACAATGATATAATTAAACATGAACCCAATGGTCTTCTTTAGATTGTTGGAAGAATCAATGACAAGACTAAAAATGGGATATTAATTAATCCTGTGTGTAGAGAATGTGATTATTGAGGAATTACTATTTTCGCATGAACTTTACCAAGATTTTTATGAATATCAAAAGCATGGATCAAAACATATGATGGTTTTGTTCACTCTATGATAGGTTTGCTAATTCTTCCATTAAAATTTTAATCAAAGCAATTAAATGTTCCATTCTCTATTATCCCAACATCAAATAAATTTAGTGTGAAGGTATACTATCCATGGCTATGCTCCATGAATGTTATCCTATTGGTCATACACAAGTGCTTCAAATTTCCATTTTCTATTTTTTTTTTATAGTGCATCATAGTGGATTTAAACCTTATCTTCCTAAAGAAATTTTTCATTAGATTTATTTTATTATGAGAATGTAGTGTTAGATGTTGTGGTTGTGTTTCTTATATGTGGTTTTCATTTATGTCAACACTATTAGAATTCTAATCTAATTAAGGTTCTATATGTCGAGGATATTGAGAAAATTGTAAAAAAATATAGTATAGGCAGCCAGTGGAGCTGAGAAGGTCAAAATGTTGGAAAGCTCTGTGTGTTGAAGATCTAAAGGTGCACTTCAAAGGGTTTGTTGTTGAACCTTTCTAGTATGTTTTTTGAAAGTTTTAGAGTTTTGCATAAATTTTTTTGGAAGTTATGAAGATCTGTGTGCCTACAGTTATCCAGTTTCTGTAGATGGTGTTCTTAGTTGAAGTAGATGAAATTATGGTAATTTCATTTGTTGCACATATACCTGTGACATTCATGGATGAGTCTAGATTTCACTCTATCCTTGCTATATGTTTGTAGTGATTGGAGTGTTTGTGATCATATATTTTTCCGATGTGTGCCCGATTTTTCATGTTCTTAGCCGACATGATGATGTTAGTGCGTTGCGGATCCATGAGGATTAATATTTTATTGTTTCGAATGTTTTGAGGTGTTTGTTTAGGTCCTCACTATGTTCTGACTGACTTGTGTTTCTGTACATTGTAATTTATTCATGTATCAAGGCCAACAATTGTAATTTATTCTTTATTTGTGGCTGACTGAAAGGTGAATTTAAATCCATGTAGCAGATATAAATATGAGATTGTTTTCCTCATTTATTAGGAATCTATCAAGTGTACAAGTGATGTACAAGTGAAAATAAAGGTCAAATCATTTAGAGTAGAGTGTGGAAGAGTTTGAGTAGAAGGGTAGAAGAGTTGAAGAAGTTTTTGGTGCCTAACCAGAACTGTCATCAAGCTTTTGTAGAAGCTATTTTCTTAGTTCAAATTCATCAGATGGATTTAATCCAATTGTTGTATGTAAGGAAATGATCCTTCCCTTTGAGTAGTGTTCTCTAGGTAGTGCACTTGAATGCAAGTGCATTCTCTTTTTATTCTTCATTATACTTCTAACAGGGTATATTCTTGTGGACTAACATCCACTGTGATTTTTCCCCTAATAGGGTTTCCACGTATAAGATCTTGGTGTGCATGTGTCTCTGATGTGTTGTTATTATTCTTGCACTATTAATTATTAGATCTATGATATAATATTGGTTAATGTTGTATAAGTTTGATTTTGGTAACAACTGATTCACCCCCCCTCTCAGTTCTCTATCCTTGTTTTGCCAACAATTGGTAGCAGAGAAAGTTCCTCTGAAAGAAGCTTAACAGCTTGAGGTGATCCAATATGGCATCATTTAAGAAGGACAGACCTAGATTCGATGGTACAAACTAATCTCTGTGGAAAGTCAAGATGGAATGCCATTTGAGGTGCATTGGTGAACCTTTCTCGTAGATGACACAAATTGCATATAATATTCCTTAGATTGGTCACTTCTTTGAAGATGAGATCAAGCAAGAAAAAACTAATACTAGGTTAGTAAAAACACTGGTGAGTGCTTTGATAAATTCAGAAATGAAAAATGTGATGGGATTGAAGTCTACATATTAGATTTGGAAAAAGCTGGAAACATTGTATGAAGGAGATGGACTAGTGAAAAGTGCTAAGCTACAAAGTCTAAAAGGAAAATGGGAGAGCTTGAAGATGAGTGAAGATGATAACATATTTTTCTTCTCACATAAGATAAATGAATTGGTGATGGACATTAGATGTGACGGTGGAACTATGGATGATGATGAAATTATGGCTAAGATACTTAGATCTGTGACCCCTTCCTACAAGACAAGAGCTCATGCTATTGATGAAATCGAGATAGTGACAAATATTACAAAAGAGGTTGATTCGGAAACTTGTTGCATTTGAATCAAGTGAATTCGGTGAGTCTGCTCCTAAGATTGAATGTACATTCAAGGCTACTATATCTGGGAAAAGGAAATATGATTTAGGAGATAGTTCCTAGAGAACATTCAGATATGAAGATGAGATGAATCAGATTGAAGATGAAGAAAGGTAATTGGAAGAACTAGAAGCATTGATTTTGAGAAGAGAATCAAGAGGTCATGGTAAGTACAAATGAAAGTTACCTATTAAATTTTTTTCTTGCAGTAAGATAGGTCATTTTGCTTCTAGATGTCCTAAAAGAGTCTCAAAGTATAAGCCTAAGAACACTATATTTCAAAGAAAGTGCTATTATTCTAAAGAAGGTGTAACTGATGAAGAATATGATAAAGAAACTGGAAATGAAAATGAATGGGTATTTATTTCTATCAAAGAAAATGGTCAAGTGTCCACTGAATCTACTAGTAATGTGAATGTTGAGAAAGCTCTTGCAACCAAATTTGAAGAGAAAGATGAGTGGGTAATTGATAGAAGATGTTCACATCATATGACTGGTGACAAAAGAAAATTTATAAGTTTGGAAAACTATGATGGTGGTGTTGTGAGGTTTGGTGACAACACTTATGGTGTGATTAGTGGCAGAGGCACTATTTCTTTTGGTGGTAAGAACAAAAATGATGATGTTCTTTATAAGGAAGGCCTAAAGCATAACTTTTTGAGTGTTGGACAAATGGTAGACAAAGGCTATAATCTATAGTTCAAGAATGGTAAGTGCAGAATAATAAGAAGTTCAGGAAATATAATTGCTTTAGGAACAAAGACAAAAGGTAATATCTTTCATTTAAGTGTTGCTAGTGAAATTTGTTTGATTGCTCAAATTGATGTAAGCTAGTTATGGTATAGGAGGTTATGTCATGTGAACTTTGATAACATTGTCAAGATAATTTATACTCAAGTAGTTAGAGATTTACCTAAGTTAGTGAAGCCTACTAACACTATGTGCAAGGAATTTCAGATGGGAAAGAAAACAAGGAATTCCTTCCAGAGAAAACAATATAGCTCTAATGGAGTACTGGATTTGATACATATTGATCTATGTGGTCCTTCCAGAATCAGAAGCCTACAAGGTGAAAGGTATTTTATTTCACTCATTGATTATTATTCTAGAATGATATGGGTTGATTTCTTGAGAGAAAAACATGAAGCATTAGAAAAGTTCAAAATTTTTAAAGCTATGGTAAAGAATGAGATAGATCAAAAGATCAAATGTCTAAGGTAAAAAAAAGGTGGTGAATTTAATTCATGGGAATTCAATTATTTTTGTGGAGAGCATGGAATTCAAAGACAACTACTTGCTCCCTAGACCCCTCAACAAAATGGAGTTGTTGAAAGAAAGAACAAAACTGTTCTAGACACTGCTAGAACCATGATGCTGGAAGAAAATGCTCCTCATTTCTACTACAGAGAAGATGTAAGTACTATTGTGTACACCATTAATAGGGTGAATCTCAATAGTAATTCTAGTAAGACACCTTTTGAGCTATGGTTTGGTTTTAAGCCTACTGCCAAATACTTCAAAAAAATTGGAAGGAAGTGCTACATCAAGAGAGATGATGATATAGGTAATTCTGATGCTAGAAGTGATGAAAGTATCTTCCTAGGATACTCTACTAAAAGCAAAGCTCACCATTGCTTTAATAAAAGGTTGAATAAAGTGGTTGAAAGTGTAAATGTTCAGGTTGATGAAGACATTGGTAAATCATCTAGATATAGTGATTATGATTTAGATGATCAACATGATGATGCTAAAAATGATGGTCAGACACAGAATCAAATTCAAACTATTCTGGAGAACCAAGGAAATTAAGAAGCAGAAGCAAGAAAAAGAAAAAAAGAAAGAACATAAGAACAAGAGGTAAGAGAGAACTTCATAACTCCTAAGCATGTAAGAAGAAATCATTCTGATAATTAGATCATAGGAGACAAAAGAAAAGGTGTGCAAACTAGAAGAAGAATCCCAGAAGAATATTGTCTAATCTCTAAAGTTGAACCTAGAAATATAAGTGAAGCGTGCAAGGATGAACATTGGATGGAACCAATGAAAGAAAAAATGCTATAGATACAAAAGAATAATACATGGGATCTTGTTCCTAGACCTCAGAACAAAAATGTGATTGGAACCAAGTGGATGTTCTGGAATAAGCTAAATAAACAAGATGATGTGGTTAGAAACAAAGCAAGATTGGTTTGAAAAGGTTACTCACAGATGGAAGGTTTGACTTTGAAGAAAAATTTTCTCCTATTGCTAGAATTGAAGCTAATAGATTATCTCTTGCTTATGCTACTTTCAAGAATTACAAATTTTGTCAGATGGATGTGAAGTTAGCATTTCCGAATGGTGAACTAGAAGAAGTCTATTTTGAACAACTAGATGGATTCTAGTTGACTGATGAAAAGGACATGGTACTCCAATTGAAGAAATCTCTTTATGGATTAAAGCAAGCCCCTAGAGCTTGGTATGATAGATTGGACAAATACTTGTTGAAACTTGGATTCAATAAAGGTACTATTGATAGAAATTTGTATTTCAAACTAGATCAGATCAAATAATTGATCATTGAAGTCTTTGTTGATGATATTATTTTTGAAGGTGATGATGGTTTGTGTATGAAGTTTTTCGATGAAATGAAAAGTGAATTTGAAATGTCAATGATAGGAGAGCTAAAATTATTTTTAGGATTGAAAATTACTCAGTTAGATGATGGAATCTATGTATCTCAATCTAAGTATGTGAAAGAGTTACTAAATTTTTTTGGCATGGAAGATTTAAAACCAATTGATACTCCTATGGTGACTAGATGAAAACTTACACAAAAAGATGATACTCCCAAAGAAAATCAGACAAGATACAAATCAATGATTGGTGGATTACTCTACTTGACTCAGACCAGGCCAGACATAATGAATGTTGTGTGCATGGTTGCTAGATTTCAAGCTGATCCTAAAGAGTCCCATGTGACTATTGTGAAAAGAATATTCAGATATCTGAAAGGGACAATTGATCTTGGTCTTTGGTACCCTAAGTATGATGATCTTACTCTAAGTGATTTTACTCATGTTGATTGGGCAAGAGATGTAGATGATAGGAAGAGTACTAGTGGTGGTGCATTATTCTTAGGAAAGAAGCTGGTATCTTTGTTAAATAAAAAGAAAAACTCAGTTTCATTATCTACTATTGAGGTAGAGTACATTGCTACTACAAATAGTTGTACCCAAGTATTATGGATGAAAAAAATGTTGAGAGATGTCAAAATTGAGTATGAAGAACCCATTTCTATATTTTGTGACAATTCAAGCGCCATCAATATATCTAAGAATTTAGTATTGCATTCAAAGACAAAACATATATCCATCAAGTATCACTTCTTGAGAGATAAAGTAAGTGACAAAGAAGTCAGACTGGAGTACATACATACCAAAGAGAAAATTGCAGATATCTCTACAAAGTGATTGCCTAAAGATACTTTTGAGTACCTTAGAGGCAAGTTAGGGGTGATTTCCCCTCGTGATCAGAACTAAGATATAGGTATTTGCATCAGTCAGTGAATTAATTGCCATGTCATATTCTAGATTGATGTTGTGGTGACTTCTACTCAGGGGGAGTAGTCAGATGTTTCAAATTTGAAATCAGAGCATGTGTACCTTTGCCATTGATGTTAAAGGGGGAGACAAGCAATGTGAAAAAGTGGGAAAGAAGAGAAATGAAGGAAATAGGAAAAAGTGCATAATCTCAAGGGGATATTGTTGAAAAAAATTTAACTTGGTTGATGGTATTATTTTTCACATCATGTGTTTCCATCAATGCCAAAGGGAGAGATTTTCGGATGTTGTGGTTTTGTTGCTGATATGTGGTTGTCATTAATTTCAACACTATTAGCATTCTAATCTACTTAAGGATGTATATGTCGAGGAGATTGAGAAAATTGTAAAAAAATATAGTATAGGCAGCTAATGGAGCTGAGAAGTTCAGAATGTTGGAAGGCTCTATGTGTTGAAGATCTAAAGGTGTGCTTCAAAGGGTTTTTTTTTTAACCTTTCTAGTATGTTTTCTGAAATTTTCAGAGGTGTGCATAAAGTTTTGAGGAAGTTATGAAGATTTGTGTGCCTATAGTTATTTAGTTTCTAGAGATGGTGTTCTTAGTTGAAGCGGATGAAATTATGGTAATTTCATGTGTTACACATATACATGTGATGTTCATGGATGAGTCTAGATCATACTCTATCCTTGTTGTATGTCTGTAGCGATTGGAGTGTTTGTGATCGGAGACTTTTCTGATGTGTGCTTGAGTTTTCATGTTCTTAGCCGACATGATAATGTTAGCATGTTGCGGATCCATGAGGATTAATATTTTATTGTTTGGCATGTTTGGAGGTGTTTGTTTAGGTCCTCACTATGTTTTTACCAACTTGTGTTGGTGCACATTGTAATTTATTCATGTATCAAGGCCAACAATTGTATTTTATTCTTTATTTGTGGCTGATTGAATAGTGGATGTAAATCCGTGTAGCAAATATATATGAGATTATTTTCCTCATTTAGTAGGAAGTTCTCAAGTGTACAAGTGATGTATAAGTGCAAATAAAGGTCAGATCATTCAGATCAGAGTGTGGAATGTAACACCCCTCTGTTTTGCTTCTTGTTCAAGCTGGTTTATGCTATGTTTGGTTGTAGTTACTTTGATATTGGATATATTTTGTTATGATGTTTTGATCGCTACTATTGAGTGACAACTATTATTGTGAGATGCAGTTATCTGATTATTGTTTCACTTGCATTATGGATTAATGATGTTGTAGAGTTAACATGAGATGTTATTATGAGATTACTGGATTATGATAAAAGTGTCAGTTTCGATGAGTGTATTAGTGAAGAGGACGAGTTCGCATCACTCAGTTGCGAGCGCCCTGCGAATCCGTAATTCCTTCTTCACGGTGTGTATTATATGCTGGATATATTGTATGATATTGTTTACTTGGTTGCAGGATTGCAGGTACATGACATCGACTCCACCTGGTTTCACAGGTTTGAGCGTGTCGATCCAACGGTTAAGTTGAACGGGAGATAGTAGCTAGATAACATGTGTCAAGTCTATACCCTAGCCTTAGTGTGTCGTCAGTTGTATGTGTCGAGTCATTGTCTGTCTTGCTCGATGTTATTTAATTCTGAAGCATTCTTGATTTGGAAATAGATATTTAGAATAATTGCTTTTAAATCATGTTGATAGTTATTTAACTTAAATAGTGCAATGTGGATAAAAGTTATATTTAAATTAATTAATTATATTTAATTTATTTAATTAATTAAATTTAATCCAAGGGGTTGAATTTAGTTATTAAATAATTAAATTAATTAATTAAACGTGATGCAAGAGAATGAAAAGAAATAAAAGAATTAAAATTAATTTTGGAATTTAATTCTAACGTGTGAGAATTAAATTAGAAATTGTAATTAAATGTTTATTTGGGAAATTGGTTGCAACTTTGGAAATTAATTTATTATTTGAAATTTCATTTTAAATTGAAAGTGGGTTTTTGAAAAGTGAAATTGAAATTGAAATTGAAATTAAAATTGAAATTGAAATTGAAATTGAAAATTGAAATTGAAATTGATATTGAAATTGAAATATCTAATTTGCATGTAATGTGAATTAGGGTTGTAAATATTGAAATTGAAATTGAAATTGAAATATCTAATTTGCATGTAATGTGAATTAGGGTTGAATTAGGTATTTTTGATTTATAAGAATACATGTTTTAATTTTAGGGCAAGAAAATTTTTAGGAAAATTCATTTTTACAGCAGGAAAGAAATTTTGGAAAATTTGCACAAGAGTTTGAAGAAAGTTTGATTGTAGAATTGATTGAAGGAAAGATTGTTTGTATTTGTTGGATTTTGGATTGGATTCATTGGAGGATTGAAGAAAATTCAGGAAATCTTTGGAGGAGGCTTGCATCAAAAATTCATCTCTTCCTATAGCTTCTTGTACCAGGTTTTCCTCTTTGTATTTTATTGTTCTTGATTGTTTTTTTTTAAATTGTGAAAACCTTAATTGAATTTAAATTATTTGGAGAAATTGATTTTATTATTATTGAAATCAAACATAGAGATTGAACAAGGCATTTAGAATGTTTTTAGAAAATGAAACCCTCTGTTATTATTAAAAATCGGATTTTAAAATCTACAGTATAGTTATATTTTCATGGTAAAATAGTCTGGGTGCGCCACCTATAACTTTACTTTCACAAACTAGGTTTTCAAGAAATTTAAAGGGTATTTGTATTTTGCAATTTTCTAACTCTTGTCCAAAAATCTAAAATACCCAGATCGTATTTTTTGAGTTATGCTTAAAACATGAGACTATTGTTAAATTATTTTCCCATGGATGTTCTGAAAATAAAATAATAATAAATTGATATTTATAAATATTAATATTTTATGTATTGTTATTATAATATTAAAATATTATTTAATAATATTTTATATTATAATTTATAATACTAAAGTATTATATTTATTTATATTATTTTAAATAAAATTTGTATATTAGATTAGTGGAATTAAAATTATAAACATATGGGAAATTATTGTTTATTTTAAAATGGCATGTTAAAGTTTAATTGAAGGAGTTAAATATTTGATTTAAAGAATGTATAATTTAAAATTGAATTGTGAAATTTAAATCCATATGTAAAAGGTCCAATTATTAATTTGATTTAATTGGAAAAATATATTTATATTTTGGAATATTGATGATGAAGGATATTTTTATTTTGAATTAATCAATTTGATATTTTGTAAAGGATAGAAGATATGTTAAGGATTAAATATATTTAAATATATTAATTTATATTTAGTATATGTATATTGAAGGTATTTATCCATTTGAGAGAATAAATAATATTTTATATTATTTTATTCTTTTATTTGCAAATTGGGTATTATTAGTGTTCTAAAAGAAATAATTAGTATGTGTAGAAAATGCATAGAGAAATATATTTAAATATATTGAAGAATTATAGAAATATTTATATTTAAATGTTTGTTTTATTTAATGAGATTTAATTAGAAACAATATGAATGCATGGCCAAATAGACAAGCCAAAGGATATTTTTATACATTGATGAAATTGCATGTTTTTAAATGGATGATTGATGAGACATAGACTCCGGATAGAAAATTGGAAAAGATTGTTTGCAATAGTGTTAGGTTGCATTAGAAGTAAATTTAGGAACTATCTCTATTGAAAAAGGAAAATAGTTATTATGTTTTATTTCCATAGAACAAATTAATCGTTGTGATTGGAATATTAAAGAATCTATATAATTGAGTTTATTAATATATATGTTTGGTGTATATATAATATGGAGCATGTAAAATATGTTAAGGGTAAATTCATTATCGTATTTCGTTTTTATAAAATGTATACAATGTATTATTGAATAGAGATTTAAAAATGGATTGATTAGTGTATATGGAAAATGGATAGAGAAACAATATGTTATTATATTAAAGTGATTGAATGTGTTAAATAGAAAATTGAATGAGATGTAAGATTTGGTTAGGAAATGAAAGAGTTTACTTGCATGGATTTGTGTCAATTTAAAAGTAAATTAAGAAGTTGTTTTATTGATGAAGCAATCAATTATGTTATTTATTAATTTCTATTTAGATTAATTGAATCATTGTGATTGGATTATGAAAGAGATATGGATTTAGTATATCCAAAAGTAGTATCTTCCTCATGTTTATCTTAAAGGATTTAATTCTTTGTATTCAGTAAAGGGAAGTAAGTTTAATTGTTTTAGATTTCCAATAATGAAAAGGGAAATAGGGGTTATGATTATTTTAGATGATCTAGTTATCATGTCTTTGACTTTGTCAACACTACCTATTGAATGAGTATGGATTTAGGAAATCCAAATATTAGATTTGATTGATGACTTGAATGCTTTTGTTGCTATGTCGTCAAGTTGCATTGTTGGTTTTGGGATTTAGTGTTAGTCCTAAATTATAAGTCTTCCAGAAGAACTTAGAGGATAAGGGTTATTGAATCTTTATGTCATCCAGTTGTTTTCCCTTGGGTAGTGCATGGCATCTTTTTAGTTTTACCCGGTTTTCATGAACGGGCATGTTTGCACCTCCTTGGCTTAGGAGCAGATTATGGGATCCGTGTCTCCTTGTATGGAGTGACCTTGTTATGTGGTTTCATCTTGTTGCCTCCTATGAAAGGAGTGGACTATGTGTTATTTCCTCCAAGATGTTTGGAGTGGGATCTTTTGTACCTCCTGTGAAAGGAGTGGACTATGTGTTTGTTGCCTCCAACATGTTGGAGTGAGTTTCTATTATTTGTATCCTCCTTGTGTTGGAGTGGATTATGATGCTTAGTTGGTATGCACTTGTGTTTCCCTTGGTGGATTGTTTGGGTGTGTGTTGTCCATTAGAAGAGTGGCTTTTGTTAGGGGCCGGAGCCCAAATTGGTAAACCGGGTAACCTTCAAAAGTGAGTTAATCAAGTGATAATTAAATAATGTACTTAGATGATTAGGATGCAGTTCACACTAATCAAGATAATTTAATCCTCACTCATAGACACAAGGGCTTGTCTAGACTTGGGATGAGTGAGAAGGCCTAGAATGGCAAGATCAACTATCTAGTTCTTGCGAGAGGTAGTTGATTCCGCATGAGTGAGTATGAGTGCCGAGATTCGGTTGAGGCCACCAGGATTACTTGTGCCAGAGCCTATGAAGAATGCCCAGAGGAGATCTCATGACAAACCTTGCGATGACACTCTATCTATGACAACTGTTGTTTATTGTTTTATGTGTATGGTTATTTGCACCTACTTGATCTACTTTATGTTTGGAAGCAATGTGACCTATGTCAGTGATGTTGGAGTTGTACTTGTATTGTACTTGATGTGTACATGTATGGCATTTGATTTGTGCTTGTATTGTACTAGATTTGTACGTGCATTGTATTTGATTCGTACTTGCATGGTGAATGAGTTGTATTTGATTCGTACTTGTATAGTGAATGAGTTGTACTTGTTAATTCATTTGGTTGGTTATAACAGTATGAGTCAGTATGAGTCTGCCTTTAGTTAGTGGTTGTAGATCTTAGTCCATATTACTTTGTTACTATCTCCTAGCATGGGGGGTGGGCCTTCGGGTACCACATTGGTTGGGTGGAACATGCACCAAAACCATTGGATCCCCATCGATCTTCAGTACTTGATGGCGAGACATCCAGATGGATAGCTCGCGGTTCTTGTTGTAATTACTTGCATTATAATATTTTAATTTGTATAAGTTATTTATCCCTCTTATGATTATGAGGTGGAGTTATGTAATTGTAATCTTGTGTACTATTGCCTCATTCTAAGAATGAGTGACGTAACTATTGGATTAAGATAATGTTTATGAGATTGTATCTTGGTTGATTATCTTATTATGTTATGTGGTATTCTTATGATGTATGATATTTATATCATAAAGTTCATAATGATATGGTTATATGTAATATGTATGTGTGGGTTTAAGTAATCCTAACTTTGTAGCCTTAGAGGTTGTTGTTAATTAGTAAGTGAAGGTGTATGTTAAATGCACTTTATAAAAAAAAATTAGTTCACTTAAGATGTTAATTGCAACTTCCTTTAGGTTTACAAGGCAAGGCATTACATGGAAGAGTTTGAGCATAAGGGTGGAAGAGTTGAAGATGTTTTTTGTGCCTAACCGAAACTATCATCAAGCTTTTGTAGAATATATTTTCTCAGTTCAAATTCATCAGATGGATTTAATCTGATTGTTGTATGTAAGGTAGTGAGCCTTCCCTTTGAGTAGTGTGTTCTAGGTAGTGCATTTTAATGCAAGTGTATTCTCTTTTTATTCTTCATTATACTTTGAATAGGGTATAATCTTGATGACTGACATCCACCATGGTTTTTCCCCTAATAGGGTTTCCATGTATAAAATTTTGGTGTTCATGTGTCTCTAATGTGTTGTTCTTATGCTTGCACTGTTAATTATTAGATATGTGATATAAGATTGGTTTAATGTTGTATAAGTTTGATTTTTGTAGCAACTGATTCACCCCCCCCTTCTCAGTTGTTTATCCTTGTTTTTCCAACATGTGGAACATATAAAACCTCATGAAGATTTTTTTAAAATCCTATGAAAATTTCAAAGTGAAGTGTATATGAGTTTTATCCCTTTCCAATATCACACCTAATGCTAAAAGATCCATATTTTTTCCTCCCAAGCCAAATGTCATGGATGAACCTTTTCTCGAACCAAAATAACCAAAAGATGATGATATTCTACCATTTATATCCTACAAGAGACAAAGAGACAACCATACAATTCCATGTGTGTCTCCTAAAATAAAATAAGTTTATAAGCTAAAGAAAATGTGGTTACACAACCCTTAGAGGTCCTTTTTTTTCCTCCACTAAGGGAATAAAATAGACTAATGGTTGATAAACTTGCTCCTACACCATCACAACTTGAAAACTATGTAAGAAAAAAAGAAAATACTAAAGAGCATAGGCATATATTTCATGTTATTTCTCATCAATTAGAAGAAAATAAAAACCAACTTACACAAAGAATGATGATTGTCCACATTTTCCAAAACATGAAACTTATAAACCAAAATAAAAACAAGAACATACAATGGAAATTTTCATTAGGCTTCTTGTTGTGATTAACTTGGACGATGATGATGAGATTGCTAAAATTGATAGAGAAGTCTATAATGAATTAATTTTTTTGTTTTCAACTCCTATGAACATATATGGGTGCAACCGTGACAATCCTCCTAAAAAGAGTGCATTGTCAGATGTTGAACCTAGTGATTGTCCTAGTATGGAACTTGTTATTATTCCTTTGGCAAGTTATCCACCTCCCATATATGATGAACAAGATTGGTATGTAGATGACTTGCTATAGGTTGGATTGTATGTGACATACTAGTTTTTTGTCATTTTTATGTTATTTGTGATTGCATGTATGTAATGTGATTCCCCATATTATGCTACTTGGAATGCCTTTATATTTATGATCTTTCTTTGGATAAACCTTGTTACTCCATTGCTGCAAGGATACAAAGGAAGTGAATATTTCATCACATCATTCTATTTGTATCTACATTATTTCATCTATCATAATCATTTTCTTTTCTTCTATCTTCTATTTTCCTTTTGGGGATGATAAAAAGTGTTGAGACATTTAGGTCTCATCCATGTTGACCCAAAATTATTAATTGTTTTCTATCTCTATGTCATTCCTCCTCTATGCTCACTGCTCCATGAGGTATTTTAGGAATGATGACAATTAAAATCTCTATTATGGGGCAACTCTTCCTTTTTCATGATGCATCATTATTTGGAAACATACAATTGGTATAAGGATTTCCAAATAAGCTCTCATGACCCTCTTATCAATTGGAATATATTACTTCTACCTTAAATTAATTTCTCATAGTATGATGTTTAGCAATTCCTTTAAAATGGTGGCATATATTTTTAAAGTGGCATAGATTGGCATCAATATGACGTAGACATTGACATTCTCATTTTTGTATGAATATATTGGAATTTTTGCCTCACTTTTATTCATAGTGGTTGTACTTGATGTAGCCTTGGCATAACATTGAACATTTTGGCATTGAATTATGCGTATACAATCCTTGTGATGAATTTACCCATGTACCACCATTGTGATGGGTTCACACCCATTAGACCTAGTGTGTGTCTCTCATTTAGCCTTTGGGGCTCACCTCGTGTATACTAGAATAAAACTAGCCCTTGTGAGCATATTCCATGGCCACTGAGCATAACAAAACTTCCTTGCCAGTGGATCCATTTGTTTCATTAGTGATTCTACATACTTGTGATCATATTTGATGTACGTGGCATAACACAACTTGCTAGTTCATTCCTTTTGCATTAGCTTTCACATTGTATGCTTGTGTATCTTATCTTTTTGCATGTATCTTACACATCTTATGTGTCCCTTTTTCCTTATTTTGGTTTTTCATAGGATCTTTGATCCTAAGGGCTTGATCATCCTCTTTTTTTTCATCCTATATTTCTAACATTTGTACACTTGGACCTCTCTTGATGCACACTTGTCTACTTTAGTGTGAGTCTAAGCATGGGTTCATACTCTCAATAAAGTGGGGGCTAAATTTAGTGCAGAAAATTAAATACCCTTTACTAATTCACACTTTTTAGGGTCCCTTATTTAATTTGACTCAATTATGCTTCTAATTTTTTATATTATGTATTCCGAAGACTTATTATTCCCATTTTTTGAAAGTGAAACCAATATTTAGTTAATGAAATTAATATTCTAATCACATTAGAGAATGATTATACTAGATTTTTAGGCAAGACCCATTCGCCCAAGGGCGAATGGGTCACCTTCAAGTCCTATTACCCAATTTTTGATTTTTTTTGGAAGTATTTTAATGATTCAAATTTCATATACAATTATCAACTTTTGAAATCTATTTTTTGGGAAATTAGATGAAAACCTATAAATACATAGTATTTTTATCATTTTAAATCTAAGTTGCATTATCTATCAATCATATGAGAAAATATTATTGATAAGAGCATTCAAGAGTTGATTTATTAGTCATTTGTTGCAGTATTCAAGTTCCTATCATCATATTTAGGCTTATGTGTATTAATACCATATTGTGAAGGCTAATATTCATTATTTATCCTCACAGCATCCAAGCATTCAAGTATCCAACAAATTAACCAAAGAAAGATCAAGTTCCTTAGAGTGATGTGTTTAAATTTAGTCCGCTAAGGGAAGCTATTCAAGGTTTGGTGATTTGTAGAAAGCAAGTGTTCATTCATAATTTACTTCTCCATTTTCATTATCTTTCTATCAAGGTTTAATTACCAAACATGAAGTTTGAAAAAGGAAATCCCCCATTAAAATAAAATGAAATTTCCACTCTTTGCATGCACAGATTATAGGTTGAAAAAGGATAGAAGATCTTGAGGAAAAATTTTATAATCTTGCATTTTTTATATTCATTGTTTTCAAGTCATGAAAAATTAAATTTAGAATTTATATCTTTCTTTTTGATAGTGGTACCTGTGCAAAACATAAGGAAGGATCCTATCTCAGAGGACAACAAAAAGAATTTTCCAAAGCCCTGAAACAAAAGGAAATAGGGTGCTCCACCTTTTAGGAAATTGAAAAATTAGGAGACCTATTTTCCACTTCACTTCATTAGGAAGCCCTAGAGACTCAATTAAATGGCTCAATTGAGGGGAGGAGAACTAGGGGTTTCCTTAGGTGTGATTAAAAAGGGGGTTAACAACTAAGAAAATGCTTAGAAGGAAAGAAATGAAAGTAATATACAAATCTAACTATGTGACCTAGAAAATCAAACTTAAAATCAAAATAAGAAACTAAGGATAAACAAAGAAGCACCTAGAATCCTAAATATGTCGAAAACAAGGTCTGTAACTCTGAAATTCAGGATTTTGATGTCTATTGGGACTCGTATGCTAGACTAGGAAATTTAGTCCTAGTCTAGGGTTTTAAGGTTCAATCAAGAATCTACTATTGATAAACTAAGATCTACAAAAAAATTGGTAGAAAAGGGTATACTGGGACTCATACACCCAAGGTGATGATTTAGTCTCACAATTAGGGTTTGACTGAAACTGTTGGTGTAAATAATTATTTAATTATACTTTGTTAATTTTACTTAGGTAATTATTAGTTTACTTAATTAATAAGTAGGCTTTATTTAGTTGAGCTAATTTTGGTTCAAAATTAGGTTTTACCTTTAGGGTTATGCATACATTGCTTTTATAAAGAAATTCATCTCTTGTATTTTCTTAATTCATGAATATTATTCATTTGTACATCTTCATGAAAAATTCTCCTTTTTTTTTTCTATTTTTCTCTTGTGGAAGGTATTTTCTGGTTTACATTTTTTATCGTGGTTTCTAACATGGTATCAAAGCCTTGATTTGCAGCCCCTTCTCAATTTTTGGAGAAATTTGTTACAGAGCACATTTGGGGATTCTCAAGGGTTTCATTCCTTAAGCTTATTTCTTGAGTTTTTTGGATTAGATCAGGCATCTCCATTGAATTGAGAGCATTGGAAAAATTTATGATTGGCTTTTGTTTTGTTTATTTTCATCACCATTTGCTAGATTAGCAAGGGTTTCAAGTCTGCTAATTTTTTGCAAGATCTGGGGTAGCAAAATTTTTTTTGACATTTTGGGAAAAAACAAAGGTCACCATCACATTCGTAGCGACTAAAAACCCTAGGAACACCTATCATTTGGTTGATTTATGAGCAGTTGATTTAGGAGGAAAAAAAAATTCTAGGGAATTCATACGGCCTCCCTAACACACATTACGCGGCATTTTTTTCAATTCTTTTATTATTAAAATTTATAAAAAGTGGTTGAAATACCGCTCTGCCCATGTGCTACCATAACACAACCTACGAAGTGGTGATATGTGGTCGCACTGCCTGCTAAGGCCACCACCGCCCATTCGTATTGCTCGCCCAGGTTTATCCCTCCAAGCGGACCTTTGGAGGACTAGGAGCTCAATACTCACCCTCGACGACTACTTCAACCCCAGGCCCAGTCACATGCATGGCCAAGGGGTAGCACCCAGGCCCTTCCCCACTAGCTCCCTGAAAAGCATGTGATCAAGGGCTGATTGTTTTTTGCCCCTTGGGCTGACTATAGGCCAAATTGGTCATTTTGAAGCACTTTCACTAAATCGAGTATAAAATGGGTGCATGATCTCTTTTTTAAGCAAATGAAATACCATTGGAAAGCTGATTCCAGGCCCAATCTAGTGGTGTAGTCCATTTTTCTAGATATTTCTTCAATTTTATTTTCCATGCCTTTCAAGTTAGAACTAGTTGTTATTAGTCTAAGAGGCATAACATTTGACTCAGGTATCATTTTTTTGTGATTCTTGTGGAATTGGAAAGCTAACCTGGTCCTCTTCATAAATATTAGACCTGATATTTCAAAAGTTTTTACTACATACATAATATTTTTGTTATATATTTTCTTTTTCTTTCATGGTTATTTTCTTGGGAAACATGTAATTTAGTCCTTATTTTTAGATGAAAGATTTTATTTTTTGCTTTGAGAGTATATACTATTGTTTTTCATCATGGATTCACATAATATTGCATCCCTTACTCCATTCAATTAATATGGTTGAAACAAAAATGGAGATTCATTTGATACACAAAGGGTTGTATAGAGTGACCATGGGAAATTTTACCTACTTGTGCTCCTGAAAAGAGAAAGTGGTTTAGTTGGTGTGATGAGGCTTTTGGTACATTATGTTTGTCTATTTCCCCTTATCTTATTTTTTATGTTGAGTCTTGCACTACACCTTATCAGTTTGGACTACTTTGGGGTCTTTGTTTGGGGAGCATGATACTATAAAAGGATTCCAGTTGGAGAATTAGCTTATTGGCTTCAATCCTAGGTATTTTTACATCTAGGAGTTCTTCACAAATATTAACTCTCTTCGATTTTACTTGACATATTCTAGTATTCAGAAGCAAGACTCTTAGTTGATATTGTCCATTATTTCCAAGCTTGGACAAGATTATTCATTTTTTGTATCTACCTTCTATGCCACTAGGGATACTCTTTGTAGCAAATTCACTATTCCATCTCTTGATGAGTTTTCTTCATCTCTCACTCGAGAGCAAGCTAAGTTGGCTAGCATGGGAAAGTTGAAACCTTCTACATCAAAGGAACTTATTGAATCTTAGGGGCACACAAATTAGAAGGATTTTAGTGGAAAGGGAGAGAAACAGAAATAAAAGGATTCCAAATCTCATGAGAAGAAAAAGGAGTCCTCAAATTCATCCTCCTCTTCTAAGGGGAAATAATCTAAGAAGGAGAAGGTTACATGTGCCTATTGCAAGAGGGAAGGAAATGCAAAAAAATTTGCTATAAGAAGGACATTGATGAGCTGAAGAATCTTCTTAAGAAACATTAGATTGATTTTCCTTCTAGGATGTTTGCATCATCTTCTTGCCCTCATTCTTCTTCTTCAGAATAGCTTGACAATAGCAAAACTAGTTTACATACTTTGTCAGATATGAAGGGACATGATCTTTGCGCTTATTCAAGTCATGGATCAGGCAGATGAATTCTAGATTTAAGAGCATCCCATCACATGGAATCTTCATAGTCTATATTCACTTCCTTTGAGCCTTGCACTATGTCTCCTATTTTTATGGGAAACAATACATACATGAGTGTTACAGGGAAAGGGTCTATTAGTTTTGGGGATGACACTTTTTAGGATGTCTTGTGTGTTCCTCATTTGATGAACAACCTTCTTTCCATATATCAGATCATACATGGGGGAAATGGGAGATCTGTGGAGTTCACACCTGATTTAGTTACCATCAAATAATTGGAGAGTAGAGAGGTTATTGCTACTAGGGTGGTGGATCACTCATCTCGATTGTATTCCTTTATAGATTTCCCTTCTGATGATGCTTTTGTTCCTACAGTTGTTCATGACACTTCTAGTATGAGTCATCATTCAGAGTAGACATTTGGCTTCTTTAACATTAGTGTTCTCACTTTTGGTCCAGTTCTTGAGCCATCCATTCCATCTCCTCCACCTACTGTTGTAGTTGTTGATACTTCTATGGCTATAGATATTGTTTCTTCTATTTCAGTGTAGTAGGACCTAGTTGATTATTCATCTTTAGAGGTTTCTCTTTAGTCTTCACCTACTTTGACTTCTTCATTGGTAAAGGTCACACCTACTTTTGTGGAGACATCTTGGGCTTCACCTCATTCACCTTCAAAACTTATATTCATGAGGCTTCTTACCTCTCACTTCTTTTAGAAGATGTGGTTTCTTCAGTCTTTTTGGAGATACTTCATTATGGGGGGGCTATGTGGTCACTTTATTCCCCTCTTTTGGGTGGGCTCATTCATGTATCTTTGTGATGGATGGAGACCTTGGGGGGTCTAATGGAGTCTTCCATATTTCATCACTTAGTTGCTATTGCATCCTATTTTGGGGATGAGTTTTGTCCCATGTGGTTTTCTCCTTTACCCCATTTGGTTTAGTTTGCATTGCATTTGTACATGGGTACCTAACATGGACTAGTTTTGGGACCCATTCATGCTTTCATGCATTCATGGATTCATCCTAGCATTAGGTGCATGATTTCTAGTCTCCCTAAGTTGTACTTAAGGGGGGTGTTTGTGTAATTAATTATTTAATTACACTTTATTAAGTTTAGTTAGGTAATAATTAGCTTACTTAATTAATAAGTAAGCTTTATTTAGTTGAGCTAATTTTAGTTCAAAATTAGGTTTTACTTTTAGGGTTATGAATACATTGATTTTATAAATAAATTCATCTCTTGTATTTTCTTAATTCCTAAATATTATTCACTTTCCCATCTTTATGCAAATTGCTCTTTATTTTTTCTATTTTTCTCTTGTGGAAGGTATTTTTTGGTCTGCATTTATGATCTTGGGTTATAACAAAAACTTTTGTATCCTTTACTGATCTTCTATAGCTTTTTTCTTGTCCAATATTTAGGTCTGAAAATATAAATTGTGAGCTATAGGAGAGTTTTCGTGAAGATGGAAACTTCTTGAAAAATTTAACAAATTTCTTCAAGTACCAAATCACCTAGATCCACAATCACACATGAAGAGGGAAAAATGTTGTCGTGTTAGTGGATAGGGGTTTTCCTTGGTCAAACCTTTTTTTGGTAATCAAACCTTGAAATAAAATGAAGGAATGATGAATGAACAATATGCAATGTTGCAACTCAACAAAACCTTAGAATAAAGGCTACAAACATATGTGAAATCTCTCCAATAGATGTGGTTCTTGACTCTTTATCTTGATATGAGATAATTTCTTTGAATACTTGCTTGAATTATGAAAATCTACATCACAAATGTTAGCTCAAAAACACACATGATGCATGATGAATTTAACATGATGCTTGAATCTTGAATTGATGCTTCAAGTGCTTAATAATTAGCTCTTGATCTGAAATTGCTAGGATACTTGAATACTTTAATTCCTAGGAGAAATTATGTGAAATAACCTTGTACTTATACTTGTTTATGCTAAATTTCTTTAAATTAAAACACTACAAGCTGACATTAGATCTAGGAGAGTAAAATCCTACCGAGAATTCAATTCAAAATGTGTCCAATTTAAGGTGGTACTAATACACTAGCTGGGGTGTATGAGTTCCAATGGCTTAAACTTGGGACAAAAACTTCAAGAAATATTAAGTTGAATACAACATTCAAGATCAGGCCCCAAAACCTAGGTGGGACCCATATGCCCAAGGTTTCATATGATTCCTAGATCACTAGATCGGAAACACACAACCCAAAAACATTAATTATGATTGGCCATTTAATAAATGTTAAGATTATCCTCAAATAAATACTTTAAATAAGGATTTTGGATGCAAAATAGGACCAAATAAGGCATAAAGAAACCCAATTTTAGTAGGAAGGGTCCAAACAAGTGTGAAAATGGAAAGGGATACATTTTTATACACTATATTTAGCCCTCACTTTAGTGAGAGGAGGAACTTGCTTCAAATTCATAGTAAAGTAGAAAAAATCACATAAAGAGGGGTACATATGTACCAATGATAGTGAAATAGGAAAAAAATGATGAAGAGTGATGATCAAGCCTCGAGGATCAAGAGCCTATCGATAAACAACATAGGCAGAAAATAACATACATTTCAATGATGTATGAAGAAACAACAAGGTACAAGCATACACTTTTAAAGACATAAAGAAGAAAGAAAAATAAAGAAATGGAATGGATCAAGCCTCAACCATTTTTCCAACATGATGTAGATTAGAGCTAATATATTTGTCAAAAATGTTTACAAGTGGAACATTATGTACACAATTCAAACCAAATGTGCACTCACAAGGGCTAGTGAAACCTTAGGCCATTCATTAGGTGAGCCCCCAGTGAGACACATATGCACATAATCGATATGCTCTCACACACACAAGCCAGTAGTTATGGGAAAGTCACCCCCAAGTTTGAATCCAATACACTAACCATACAAAAGCTATACATCTTGATAACTTTGATAAGGTGCCATACAACATGAACAAAATGATTCATGAGGCAAGGAAAAATTATTATTCGTGATACTCATGAAAAAAAAGGATGGCTCCATAGGCAAGCAAAGTGTGTTATACAAGGTGACCATATAAAAGTTATTGTAAATGCAAAATAGTTTAAGGTACATTAAAAGTAGTTTTCTTAGTTCATGTAAGGTCTTAACTTAGGGAAAATTGTGCCTAATGTCTCCAAGAGAGGAGCAATCGAATAATAGAAGATTCACAACTTAGGGGATGTAGTGTGTCACATCAATCCACTAAGAGGAATATAATATGCTAAGAGAGATCATGCTCTTGAAGTGAATCACACCCAATTTCACCACAAAGAGAAAGATGCATCACATGAAGTAAGATGACTACAAAATGAAATATTAATTATAATTGAAATGCAAAAGAGTAATGCCAATGTATGACACCACTTTAAATAAATTGCTAAGCACCATGCTATGAGAAATTACATTAAAGTAGCAAATGATAAATGCTAATAATAAATAGGAAATGTGAGCTTATTTGTAAATCCCTAGGCCAATTCATATGTTGCCAAGTAAAGATACATCATGAAAAAGGGGTTGCACCCAAAACGAAATCCAAAAATCACATAACAAAACCATAGATTCAAGGTCAGTATGTCTTTGCTACAATGTTATTAGAGAGCTCAAAACTATCATCATTCTCCAAATACTAATGAAATGAGAATAATGACAAAAAGAGAGTGAACACAATGAAAAAGTTTTGGGTCAACATGGATTAGACCTAAATATCTTGACACCTTGTGTCATCCACAAAAAAAAACACAAGACAAAGAAAAGGATAAAACATTCATTACATAAAGAAGAATGTAGATAAAAATAGAGGAATACCACAAAGAGAGAGATACATCAAATAGAATAGTAAAAAGATATCACATTACACACATGCAATGATACAAAGAAAAATGGAAAATAAAATAAAGCAAGACTATTAAGGAACATATGAGTCAACCTATAATAGGTAGTCCATATCCTAAACTTGTTCATCATATACATAAGGTAGACAACTAGACAAAAGAACAACAATGAGTGTAGTACTAGGAGTATCACCAAGTTCAATACTCTTAATAGGATGGTCATTGTTTAAGCTTATAGAAGAGTAAAACAATGTATTCAACTCATTGTGCACTTCCTCATCAATTTTAGCAATCTCATCATTGTCATCAAAGTTAATCATAATGGGAGGTTGAATGGAAATGTCCAAAGAGGGAGTTGGTCCTTGTTGTGGTTGTGATATAGGATATTTTTCTGTGGTTTAGAGGGAGAATCCTTGTGTATTTCTTCACTTAAGTTTAGCTATTGATTTTATTTTTTATTTTCTTCTAACCTTCAAGAAATAGCATGATGTCTATGCCTAAGCTCTCTAGAATTTTTGTTTCTTTTGGTATGATTTTAAAGTTTTTTTTGTGTAGGAGAAGGTTTATCAATCATAGGTATCTTTTCTTCCCAAAAGGGAGGAACAAAAGGATCTATAGGAGGTTGTTCAAAAACTTTCTCTTTAGGTTTGTAAACTTGTATTATCTAAGGAGGGATGGAAAAAAAATTTTGGTCATCTCTTAGTTGTTTGTAGGAGATATGCAAAGGATTTTTCTTTGGATGGTCTTGGTTATTTGGAAGGTCTTTTTGGTTCAATCATGGTTTTGTTAAGGATAGGAGGCTCATTCATGGGTTGAGGTATGTTTTGAAGGGATAGTTTTTCTATGTATTTCTCCTTAAAATTTTGATAGGATTTAAAAAATAAGTCCTCACAAGGTTTAATAGGTTCCATAGGTTCAAGACAAAAGAAATAAAATGAGAAATTCCAATGGGAAGACACATGATTAAAGCCACTATGGTGCATAGTAATGATCTCATTGTCAAAGGGAAACTTTAAGCATTTATGTACAACTGACAGGATTCATTCTATGGAGCATATCCATGGATAACCAAGATTCACACGAAATTGATCCGACGTAGGGATGATGGAGAATGACACATCTATCTATTTAGGTCTAAATTTTAAAGGAAGGGTGATCAAAACCATCGTAGGGTAATAAAAAAAATTATGATTTGTTATCAATGCTCTTGATTTTTCATATTTAACTAGATAAATTTCATGCACAAGTAAGAATTCTATAGTGATCACATTCTCTCCACTGACAGGATCAATAAATATCCTATTAGAGGGCTTATCATTCACTCATCTGGCTATGTAAAGAGGACTTTTAGGTGGTTTTTTATTATATCCTTAGATGAGAAAGCAATTTCAAGAGGAATTTTAGTTTGGACCTTATGAACTTGTATTTTGATCAATCAACCATATTATCGATAGGATTTTGTTCATCTGTATCCATGTTGTCATTATCTATGTCAACATTCATCACATCATTCTTTTTAGTTTCACTAGCCTTGAAAAATGAAATATTATGATTTGGCATGGGGTTGGTAATGATTTGTAGGTTTTGGTTGGGAAGGGAAATAGACTTATTTCCTTGATCATTGACATGTCCAATTTGAATATGATTACAATCAATGAGGTCTTACACAATATGTTTAAGATGCTTACAATGTTTTATATCATATCCATTTTGATGGTAAAAATGACAATAGGAATTTGAACTAAAGTTTTGAGGTAATAGCTCATTAGGATCAAGAGTTTTAATGGGAGGTAAGGAAATCAAGTTATTTTTTAGAAGCTACAACATGGTGTAATGGAGAGTATTAGGTAAGAGAGTAGACTATCTTTTCAGATCCCCAAATATAAAAAAGGATTTTTCTTCTTTATAGTAGCCAATTGAGTATCAACATGTTGGGTTGGTTGAGGGGGATTTAGTTGAAGGAAGCCTTTTTTTTTTCCTAAAAGTTTGGTAATTTTTGTGATTTGTAGATTCAGACTTTTCGGGATAGCTAGAGGTGGGCTTTGTTTCACGACTACTAACCGAGTTTTGATAATCACAAAAGGTGGTATACAACTATATGAAGGAGGGTAATTTCATCATGCCAAGCTTATCTTGTATCTTAGTTTGTAAGTTCTCAATGAACATTCGTTGAAAGTGAGGATCAAGAATCTTTATGTCGATCTGGGAATAAATAATTTGGTAGCATGAAATGAATTTAGTAACCTTTTCATCATATTTTCACTTACATCTCATCAAATCAACTAATATCATCTTAGGAGTCCTGTGCACTTGTAAATGGTTAATAAAGGCCTCAAGAAGGTCATTGAATGAATGAATTGAGTTATTCATTAATGAGGAAAACCATTCTAAAGCAATATCTTTCAAGGACCAGGGAAAAGCTTAGCCAAGAGCTTATATTCAAGGATGAAATTAGTACATAAGGTGGTGTAAGTGGAAACATGGTTAGAAGGATCTCCTCTCCCTCCATATTTCTCAAACCTAGGAATATTTATACCTTGTGGTACCGATGTTCTTAATATCTCCAAGGATAGAGGATTGATTTTGAAATAGTATGTGCAGATACCGAAAATTGGTCTAGGCCTGCGAGTACACATTCGACATAGTTTTCTATAGTCCGTGGTCTTGATTAAATAATTTTTATTATTTAATTAACCTTTATAACACATATTTCCTCTATTAATTAAATACCCCTTTTTAAATAATTCATTAATCATTAAATAACCTTTCTTCAACTTGATTAATTAAATAAATCATATTTATTTAATTATGTTGCAAACTAATTAATTCTTCCCCCTTTATCTATCAATTAAATAATTTATTATTCAATTACCCCTTTATCATAATTTTTCAACTATAATTAAATATCTTTATTTAATTATTCATTTAACCCCCTTTATCTATAATTAAATATTTATTATTTAATTATTTATATTATCCTTTTTAAACAGTCAAATTAAATAAATTACTTTATTTATTTAATTAAAGTCTCTTATTTTTGAATGTTGAATTAAATTAACATTCAATTCATATTTATTATTTATGTCACATTCCTCTATCATTCATTTATCTAAGTCATTCACTTACCTCCTGACTCGAGATATATTTTTAGTTCTCCAGTTATCTCCAGATACAACACCTGTTTATCTCTGTGAGAAGACTCTCTATCACAACTAGTCAATTAACTAGTTCTAACTCCTATTTGCATTCGAATGCATTAAGCTTCGAGTTCTAACTTTTTATTTTGCATACAAAGTCTACTTTTATTTTTGGAGATTAAGATCCTAAACTCATGTTCTAACTCACGTTCTAACTTAGTCTCTATCTACAGTCTTTCCTGAACTTGTGTTCTAACTCATGTTCTAACTCACGTTCTATCTGAGACAGAACTCACATCACATGGCATTCATCAATCTCATCGGTCGATATCTCTTTCAATTTTTGCTGATCATTTGAAAACCCAAAATCTATAAAATGGCCTATCATTATCATTATTCCTACTCCCGAAATCATACACTTTTGAGAAGAAACTTATCTTTGATATTTTGCTTAAACACTCGACAAAGTTATGCTTGCATTAAAACATAGAAATATGAGGGAAAGAATACTGAAAAGGAAAAATGGAGAAGAACAATCGAGATAATTTAAAGGAGTGAACGCATATTTGGTGAGAGTTTTCCATTAAATTGTTTAGTTTACTATGTTTATTTCTTTGTTCTTTGTTGTTTGATTTTAGATTATTATTTAGATTAGGATTAACATTGTTATTCTAGTTGCATATTATCCATCTCATCACATTCAAAGATACATCTTTTTAATCTACTGTTACATTTGGCAAACCCAACATGAACATGCTTCAAAATTCGCACATATTTTCATCTTTCCATTTTTTTGTTTTTCATTCTTTTTTCCAAGTTTTTTGTACAACACACCACATTTTCTCTAAAAAATGACGCATCTGTATCCACAAGCCACATCTATGAAAAACAGTGATGCATCTGTCATCCCAAACCGTATCTGTGAAGTCATGAACCACATCGGCCTGTCAACAAAATTCGCGAACCGCATATGCCTGTCAATATTGAACCATATCTGTGGCTCCAAAAGCTGCATCTGGCTAGTAAATCTTTTCCACTTTTTTATTTATTTTCGTGCATCCATATTTTTCAGTTTTTGCTAATATTTTCTTCAGTTGTGTTAAGGTGGAATAACATAGTGTTTGTAGGATGAAGCATAGAAGACAATTAAAAACCAAAGACAATATTTTCTGGAGGACGAAATCTGAAGACAAGAACAATGAACTACTGATAAATTCACATGTAGGACCTAATGCGTTTGTGTTTATTTAATTAAAAGCTTTTGTTTGGTAGATAGATAGCTGTCATTTGGATTAAAAAGAACTTTATGTTTGGTAGATAGACAATTGTCATTTGGAATAAAAAGAATCAGTGTTTGCTTTGATTGGTGCGTTACACATATTTTTCACCCTTTACGATTTAGTATGTTGGAGTATCCTCTCCCCTTGCATAGTCATGCGATCCTGGGTGTAAGAGAAATAGTTACTGACTCTAGAATTTGGGCCTGTCTTGGTGGGAAAAAGTACTCACCCCAAGACGACTTAGACCGGTAACACGCTAAAGCCAAGTGACTTCCACCTGGTATATAAAAATGGATTTCTGGGGAAAGCTCGAAAATCACGCTCACTATTTTGATGAGATGGACAAAAATGGACTGTCACCGACATTGGATAGTGCCCCACAAACGAAATTCCCTTATTAAACACCTTGTAGTAGAGTTACCAAAATCCTACCTACTTGTTGGAGCAACAGGGTCGGCCCTGTAAAGCAGTCTTACATTCTTACGGTTTATGTGTGGAAATGAAATGTATGCCATGGGAGTTTCATGGGTACAGTAGCTTGGCTGCCCCGTATAAGTGAGTGTCATGGAGGGGAGCCAGTGGGGTCAAGCTACTAGTCATTCGCCATAAATATGCATAGCTAGAGAAATCCAAGTAAGAACTCAAAAAGTATTGTCCACAACGCCTAGGTTGTAAATTTTGTTCGAGTCTTAACAGTCCTTTCATCACAAATTCAAAATAAATTGATTGCTATGTTTTTTTTCTGCTGTATTCATCAAAATCTTGATCAACAAACTAAGTCATCAAAACAACTTTTGGGAAAATTTCAACTGTCAGAAAATTGAGTCGCAATTGTTAGTTTAAATGCCACATCTATCTTAGAGAGTCGCATCTATAAGGGGAAAAGCCGCATGTGTCTGTCAAAAAAATTCATCATTCATGGTTTGCATATTACGAGTCACAACTGTCATATTCTGAGTCACATGTGTGCATGCAAACCGCATCTATTAAATATCGAGCCGCAAGTGTCTATCAGAAAATTTAGGTTTACAGAGCCCAAAATCAAAACCGCATGTGTATTGGTAAACTGCATTTGTCATAGGAAAAACCGCAACTGTCAGAAACACCTCATGCACTATGGAAAACCACATCTATCAACATTTGAACCACAACTATTAGGTGAACCGCATTTTCCTGTCAACACAAAACTTTAAAAAAAATAGCAAATTGAGTCTAAAACATCATTGTCACTATTTGCTTCTGGTTCTTAAGATCAACCTTGGACAGAAACTGTCAAAATTTTGCTCAAAAACCTTGCATGATTAGGTGTCATATACGTCCTGGTCATAGTAAACGTCTTAGTCATAGTCATCCTAAGTTGCATGCATATAGATACTTCCTAGGACATTGCATATCACAGAATAGATAAGTTTCCTCATCATTCGAAACGTTCATGTTTTGATTTGTCACAATCATTGAACCTAGTCACTTTAGTCCTATTTAGTGGATCTTTTCAGCTCAACAGTCTAGTTTGAAAAATTCACCTTGTCAACTGTCCTTGTCATACAAGCAGGTTCCTTGGTCAAAAACAAATCTTTGCATGCATTTATTCCATAGGTGGTAGGTTATACCCGTCTTAGACTCATCTATCATCATAGTCTACTCGAGATTTTGCATATTGTCCATCCTATCATACATCATTTTAGTATATGTCTTTTGAGAAACCATTTCAGCAACGTCATTTATTGTCAAAAAAATCCAAAAACATAGACATAGGTCATATCAATTTTTAGACATAGTCTGCATTACCCCATTTTGAGCAAATTTTTCATGGTCGAAACAAGGTCTAAAAATAAACATAGAGCAATGTCAGACCCCAATGAATTCATCAATCCATTCAGAAGTAAACCATTAGGAAGTGAAAGACCACACACACCTTTGCTTGAAAAAAACTTCACTAGAGACACACATGGACAAATTTACATAGAAGACATAGATGCAATAGTACAAGATCCTAAATTTTCATCCTTTATGGATGAGTGTTTGGCAAATGATCCCCAACGATATCTAGCAAAGCTGCTAGTAGAAGGTGCCAAACTACCCATAGGATTTGATATTCATACTTTGCAAATGCAGTCTACTCAACCAACGCAAATTGTCACGTCAAGTGTTTCTATTCCCCAAATTAACTGGCATACCAACTCAAACATCATCAATTGTAAACACAATCCCTTTCAACATAACACAAGGTTTACAATTTACTACAGGGGAAACTTCCTCTAACCCCTTTGGCACCAACACGACTGGTAAGAGATCCAAAGTTGGCAGAAATATACCTATACCAAATCAAATCATTCAGATAGGAAGCATTCCTATACCAAATCAGACCATTCAGATAGGAAGCATTCCTATACCAAATCAGACCATTCAGATAGGAAACATTCCTATACCAAATCAGACCATTCAGATAGGAAGCATTCCTATACCAAATCAGACCATTCAGATAGGAAGCATTCCTATACCAAATCAGACCATTCAGATAGGAAATATCCCTATACTAAATCATAACATTCTAATAGGATATATTCCTTCACCAAATCACAACCCATCACAAAACATGGCATTTCAGAACACCTACATTGACTCAAACAATGCAAACAACATGTCCTTGACATAAGTAGATTTCCTCCAAAACCAAATGCAAACTCTTCAACAACAGATGGATAACATGTCCATTTCAGGCAAATGAACTATCTCAATGCAAGACCTATGTCCATGCCCATTTAACAAAATGCTTTATATGACACCTTTCCCCCATGGATACATTATACCAATTTTTCCTAAGTATAATGGGAGAAAGAATCCTTTGGAACACATTAGAGAATTCTCAACAGTATGCATGGACATATTGTATGACCCCACATACTTGATGAGACTATTTCCACGAACCCTTGTTGGGATAGAACTGGAATGGTTTTCTAAATTACCATATGGTATATGATCCTGGGGTGAATTAGCTGAGAAGTTTGTCGAACATTTTTCCTTTAACATAGACAATGAGGTAACAATAGCAACCTTGTGCCACACGACACAAGAATATGGCAAAAATTTCACCACTTTCTTCCAGAGATGGAAAAGTCTAGCTAGCAGATGTCCAGTTGAAATACCAGAAAAGAAAAAGGTCACGATATTCTTAGAAAACATCAACCCAAAACTACCAAGTGACTTAAGGGTACTCTGTTGTACTTCATTCTCAGACTTGGTACAAAAGGGCATTATCCTTGAGAAAGGCCTTATAGACAAAGGATAAATAAAGGTACCAAGCAAAAATCCAGTTGTCCAACATCAAAATGTGCCAAACCATAGAAATAAATTCTGGTCTAGAAACAAAAATGTTACAAATGACGGCATTGTTGATGCTAAAAACATACATATGGGACCAGTTATCACACTTAGAGGATACAACCAAAATCAAGACACGATGAATAGTCCAAATCAAACAACCAACTATGTCCAAAATTCACAACAACAAAGACCACAACAATGAAGATTTCCTACACGTGAATTTACACCTTTAGGACAACCAATCGAGACGATCTTCAAAAAGTTGATTATACATAATCTCATCAAACCTTTGGAACCAAGAGAGTATGATCCTAGACAGTTCAAACCTTCATGGTGGGATGATAACTCTTTTTGTGACTATCATCGAATGAAAGGACACAACCTACAACAATGTTGCCAACTCAAGAATATTATACAAGACTTTGTTGAAAATGAAAATATAGAGGTCGGTGGGTAGAAAATGACCAAGAACAATGATCATAAGGTCTTCATGGACCTGTTACATGACCGCACGAAAGGAAAAGCCTCCAGTTCGGGACACAAGAATAATCCATTAGCCAATTATGCCAATACCAAGTATGACTAGGGTAAAGGAATGATCATAAATCACCTCTGAGCTACAAATGAGAACGTCAATACCATCATCATTAAGAAGCATCTGGAATGTAATGTGAACACACGTACAACTAAGATTACTATTTTAGGTCCTTCTTCTGAGCCATCCATGCAAGCTTCCAAGTTTAAGTACAACCTTATTGATCAATTAAGTAAAACCCTCAGGTAAATATCTATCTTGGAATTGTTGACTTTATCACCTAAGCATCGAGTTATTCTTGACAAAGCTCTATGGAACACAACTATTCCTACAGACTAAGATTTCAATCATTTTGAAGAAATGGTGGGATATTTGACCAACTCGCATCATGCCACATTTTCCCAACAAGATTACTCAACATAAAAGTTTGATCATAATGACCCCTTACATCTTGAGGTGTTAGTCCATCAAACTATAGTCCAACGAGTCTTGGTAGATGGAGGAGCAGGTCTAAACTTGTGTACCCTAAAATTGGTTAAGGCATTAGGATTCTCAGAAGACTGCGTAGATACCTCTAAGAGTATAGTCATCAAGGCTTACGATGATGAGGAAAGATCATCCAAAGGAGTTGTCAAACTCCCTATCAGAATTGGCCTAGCAATCATGAACACCAGCTTCCAAGTCTTGGATCTCACCCTTCTGTACAACTTGTTGTTAGGTAGACCTTGGATACACACAATGAAAGTTGTACCTTCAACATATCACTAATGTCTTAAGTTCCCCTATAATGGCACATAGATCACTATTGATGGTGATCCAAATCCTTTTTAGTATTGTACAAGCCTAAGGGAAATACCACAATGACAAGTACTAGTTAACCAAGAAGCTTCATCATCCACCTTATCCTTATACGTTGACCCATCACGTATTACTAAGTCCGTTTCATTCAAACCACCATCCAACACTCCTAAAGTCAAGATCCAAGACAAAGGTTATGGTGAATATAACATCAAGGCATCATACTGTGTCAGTCAACTGATTCTGCCTAAGGCATATGGCTTACCCATGGTAGATAGAAGATAGTCAGTAGTCACATTTTGTGTTCCCCTATAACAACATTGACCAAATGGGGAGAGTTAAGTGAGGAAATTGTGGATCAAGGTGATTCCTGGTTGTATCAAGAAGAACATGAATACCCCTCCCCGTCTATTCAAATAGCTAAGGACCAGTATGGAAAAGGCTTTAAGATAATGCAAAATGAAGGCTATGATGGGCATAGTGGGTTAGGACTATATCAAAATGGAAGGACGGAACTGATTACTATCTACCCATGATTGAAATACCTAGGGCTAGGGTGTCAACCGCTTAGAATTGGGTTTCCTGGTACTTCGTCGTCGTTTCAAGAAGAAGTGAGTGCTTGCGCAGAGATCAAGATATCTCATGAACCACTTCCCCCAGTTTACGACAAACCTCTAGTTTACGAAGAATCTCCCAACTCAAGCGATGGTGAATGGGATTCTCTTTCCTCTACCAGTACCATGAACATAGATGCTCTATTTGGAGAATTAGACCTAAAAGTAAAACCTGTCCCAAAACCATCTAGTCCCCCCATCTTAGGAAACACTTGTCTAAAGAAGAATGGAATAAACTCTATTATTGGGAAAGCCTCAATCATGCATCTTGGGCACTTGCCAGACCATCTTCTGATGACTCAGCCCTTACTATAGTCCCACAACAGAATATACCTACCTATAGGAAGAGGAACAAGAAGGAGTTAGTCCAAAACTTTTGTGACCATGTCAACCATTCTATATTCACCTTGTCAATAGCTACCTTTAAGAACTCCGATGATGACATGCCCCTTATATATCTCGAACTTATCGACTGGGATCAACAAGATACACCTATCATAGATACGTTCGAGAATGACGAGGCAATTGTTGAGTTCATGGGACTTAGAGAAGCCATACCAAGAGAGGATCATAAAGCTAGTTTTACCATAGACTTGGATGACAAAGCATATTTTGGGAAGTCTATTTACACCTCTAGCCGCAAAAATGAGAATAAAAAGAAATAAGAATGAAAATAAAAATGATGAGTCCCTAGGTAAAAACCGAAAGGCACCTTTGGATGAAAAAAAAGTCAAAATAAAGGATGTATCTGAGGGTGAAAACCTCTTAGAGGCACCCAAGGATAGAGGTTTAAATATTCTCCCCTTTGAATAGGAAAAGTCACCGATGCTACTAGAAGAATCTGTTGAAGTCAACATAGGTACAAAAGAGAATCCCCGAAAGGTATATTTTGTAGCTTCTTTAGAAAAACCTGAGTTTAAGGACTTCTTCACAAAGAGATAGATAAACTTTGCATGGTCATATGCTGACATGCCTAGGCTAGATCCAAACCTAATATTGCACCATTTACCACTACAGCCAGGTATTAAGCCAGTCAAACAAAAGTTGAGGAAAATGCATCCACAAATTGCTCTATTGGTCAAGGCAAAACTTAAGAAACTCTTGGATGTAGGATTCATAAGGACGATATACTATGCAGATTGGATATCAAATCTAGTACCAGTGACTAAACCAATTGGGGGCATTCACATATGCACAGACTTTAGAGACATCAACAAGGCATGTCCTAAGGATGACTTCCCTTTGCCGAATATAGACATGATAGTAGATCTTATAGCAAGATACGAGATGCTATCCCTCATGGATGATTTCTTTGGATATAACCAGATTAAAATAGTAGTTGAAGACCAACACAAGACAACTTTCACATGTCCATGGGGCACGTACTATTGGAATTTTATGCCATTTGGCCTTAAGAACTCAGGAGCTACCTATCAACGGGCAATGACTACAATTTTCCAGGACTTTGTACATACTCTCATGGAAGATTATGTAGATGAAATTATAGCTAAATCAAAAACAAGGGAAGATCATTTGAAGGTTCTAGACAAGATATTCCAGAGGTTAGAGAATTACAACATTAGGCTAAATCTGAAGAAGTGTGTCTTTGGAGTGAAATCAGGGAAACTATTAGGGTATATCATCTCTTGAAGAGGCATTGAAGTAGATCTAGAGAAGGTAAGAGCTATCATAGAAATGCCTCCTCCAGTCAGCATTGGTCAACTCAGAGCCCTACAGGGAAGATTACAGTCCATTAGGCATTTCATAGTACAACTGGCAGATAAAATACACCCATTTCAACATCTACTCAAGAAAGGAGTACCATTTGTGTGGACACCTAAATGTTAGGAAGCCTTCCAAAAAATCAAGGACTATTTGCTTATTCCACCAGTCTTAATGCCACCTACAGAGGGAAAACCTTTGATACTATACATTTCAAGAACTCAATTGGCATTAGGGGCTCTTCTCGCACAACGCGATGATCAAGGTCATGAGAAAGTAGTCTATTACATTAGTCATACCTTCATGGGCTATGAATTGAATTACAACAACATAGAACATTATTGTCTTGCGGTAGTCTTTGCTACCCAAAAAATTCGGCACTATATGCTCAATCGACAAACAATTTTAATTGCAAAGATTGATCCACTCAAATAGGTCCTAAGTAAGGCAACATTAATAGGCTAATTGGCTAAATGGGTTATGATACTTAGTGAGTATGACATTCATTATGTTGAGAGGAAGGCTATAAAAGGATAGGTGGTGGTAGATCAGTTAGCTGATGCACCTATGAAGGAAGACCATCCCTTAGTGGGAGATTTTCCTGATGAATTTATCTTCAACATTGACATTAAAACTGATTGGAACCTATACTTTGATGGGTCACATACAAATCATGGTTCAGGAGTCGATATCTTATTTGTTATACCTCAAGGCAATACCATTCCTAAATCATTCAGGATCGCTTTCCCTTCTACCAACAATATAGTGGATTATGAAGCCTTAGTGACAGGGTTAAAAATGGCAGCTCAATGGAAGATTAAGAGCCAACATGTTTTTAGTGACTCTCAACTGGTAATCCTGTAGGTAAATGATGATTACGAGACTAAGGATGAGAAGCTTGCCCCTTACAAGCATATGGATGATAGTTTCAAGTATTATTTCAATGACATAACTTTTCAACAAATACCACATATTCAGAATAGAGCCACAGATGCTATGGCAACCGTGGGTTCCTTGTTGGATATTCCGAGTAACGTGCCTAAGTTCAAGTTTTTGGTTGAATAGCTATTGGTCCCCACCTATGATGTCCCTGATACTATGATGGTGTGTGCCATTGTTGATCCTACATCTCCTTGGTATAAAGACATATTCGACTATCTCACTGACCAAACCTTACCTCAAGACTTGTCCAATAACCAATGTCGAACCTTCATTTGAAAGTCAACTAAGTACACCATCATCAGAGAAACCCTGTATAGACATACCTTAGATAAAGCCCTAATGAGATGTCTCGATGCTGAAGAAGCACAAACAACTTTGCCAGCGGTGCACAAGGGTATATGTGGATCTCATTTGAGTGGTCCTACTTTAGCCCATAAGATTATGAGACTAGGTTATTATTGGCCTACAATGGAGAAAGACTCATACATATTTGTAAAGAAACGTAGATAGTGTCAAACACATGGAGACTTGATAAGAGTGCCAATGCAGGAGCTTCATCCAATTACTTCACCATGGCCCTTCGCCCAATGGGGACTTGACCTCATAGGTAAGCTACACCCTTCATCATCCAACAACCATAAATTCATCATCACCACCACTGAATACTTCACCAAATGGATTGAGGCTATTCCCATGACCTACATCACTGACACAGAAATATCTAAGTTTATCCTAAACTATATCATTTGTCGGTATGGTGTATCCTAATCCATAATCATAAACAATGGCCGCCCATTCAAGAACCAATAAGTACGCCATTTATGTGAAGAATTTCATATCAAACACCATTTCACCACCCCATATTACCCATAAGGTAATGGCCAGGCCAAGGCATCTAATTAGACCATTTCTAGAATCCTTAAGAAGACTTTCAATGCCATTGGTCATGACTGGAACCTATAGCTTAATCCTACCTTATGGGCTTATCGCACAAGCATCTGTACTCCCATCGGCGCCACTCCATATTACCTCGTATTCGGGTCCAAATCTATCTTACCTATTGAGGTTGAAATACCTTCTTTAAGGGTATCCTTGAAGGGTCATATTGACGATGAAGAATACCGTGTCTCCAGGTTACAAGAGCTAGAATTTTTGGATGAATGAAGACAGAAAACATAATATCATTTGCAAGAATATCAGAAACGTCTTCGTCATAGCTACAATAGGAAAGTCCTCAATAGACACTTTGACATTGGTGACCTGGTATTAATGGAGAATCCTAAGAACCAAGTTGAACGAAAGAAACTAGGTAAGTTTGAACCTAACTGGTTGGGACCCTATATTGTCATAGAAGCCTTTGGATCAGGAGTGTACCAACTCTCTACTCTTGAAGGAGAGCCACTTTTTTCACCTATCAATAGTCTGCATTTAAAGAGGTTCTATGCTTAGTTTATGAGAATCCATGTCTTAATCTAGAAAAATACAAAAAAAACAAAAAAACAAAAAAATGGTTACCTTGATGAAAACCTGGAAAACAGGCATCTTTGTAACACCAAAAAATTTGAGAAAATAAAAAAAGTAAAGAGAAATAAATCCGTCCAATAGTGAAAACCGCTTCAGTGGTGCTATGGATAAGTACCATGGTGAAAACCTCGAAAATAGGTGCCATGTGTACTCAAGCTCGCTCTTTCATCTACCATCATTCCATTCAAACCTTTTCGCCCATTCATCATAATAAATGGTTGTCCTATCCATTGCTTGGAATGATTGGCATCTAACATCCATTGCGTCGCATTACCCACTCCATCTTCCAAATCTTATTCCCGACTAGGGGAAAATACTTGTTCTATGCCCTAACACCTTGTACATAACGTCACACCATCGAAAATGCCCTGAAAAATCCCAAAAACATTAGAAAACTTCAAAAATTGAAAAAATAAAAAATGTCAGAAGATACCAAAAATAGAGTCAAGTCAGTCATATTCAGTCAGTCATAGTTGAACTACTTTTCCTCTGTGATTGGGATGTAGGCAAGGCCATCAATCGATGTGCCCCCGAAGCATTAGGTCTGTCAATCTAGGTTTGTCATGTATCACACACATTAAAATCATGACTCTTTGTATATTCAAAGTCATTGGTCATGTCGAACTACGAGGCCTCTGCATGTACAATGTAGGAAAGGATAATCAATTGATGAGCTCCCAAGACCAGACTAGGTCATTCCAATAGGGTTCATTCACAATCACTATCACACAAGTTGCATATCATAGTTTAGTGTATCATCTCATGCCATACACTATCTACATGCACACACTTTTATCAGTCAAGGAATCAAAACAAGTCATGCATCAACAAGGCGAAATATCTCAAACTGTCAATGAGTCAATATCAAACACATTGTCAAAGCGATCAACCTATGTCTTTGCAAGATATGTCTTTCTTGTCAACAAACGTCGTCAAATTGTCATAGTCTCATGTAGCTTGTCACTTCAATATCATCAAGCTCCAACATCTTATATGGAAAGTGTCTTTCTGAAACCAGGCTTTGTCATGCCTTATACAGAAGTCACCAAGTTGAAACCAGACTCAATGTCTTATGCGGTATGTGTCATTCTCTCACATTATGCTATGTCAAACATCAAACATCAAACAATCCCACAAGATCAAGTTTTAACGAATACATTTATTTGGCTTTATGACTTAATATCTTATTTTGTCTTATATTTTTATCTATTTGTGAATTAGTCCAGTTACTAGCTTTCTTAAGGATGTCCCTGGAAGGATTTAGAGAAGAAACGATCTCTCAGGACTCTTTTTCTTTAACTGCTGTCTGTAAACTATCTTTTTAAAAAATTGGTTTTTGAGTCATGTTACTAGTTTCCTCAAGGATGTCCTATCAAGGATTTAGAGGAGCAATGACGTCTCATGACTCATCTTTTATTTGTCTCTTGTCTATGGTTTGTCTCAACAAAATGACTGGGGCAATACTGTCCTTGGTATGAGTTAGGACACTCCTTGTCTGTGACTGTCTATTTTTTGCAAATGGATGAATTTGTACACTATGGTCTATCTCATATCATAGTGTGTACTATCCATTTGTGTCATGTCCCACCCAATGATGATAACAAGCAAGCATAACGTATTTGGCAATATATCGAAGATAATATCATTTTCTCAATCAATCATCCTTAATTATTTCTTACTAAAATTTTGAGTTCATTTCATCCTAATATTTCTCTTCTTCAAATATAATGATAAAGTCCTATGACACAATAAAAACATTAGATCATTTTCATTTCCATACATTCAAATAAGAATCTCACATAGTTGCATTGCATCATCAAAGCATACATAATGTAAACATTGCATGTCCATATCCCCATCACATATAAATAAACATCATATAGCATATTGCATCCAGTATCATAAGTAAATTAAGACATCCATAACATCATTAAATACATAATTCATAACATGTAGAAACATCCATTCATAACACAAGTATATGCATCATCTAGGAAATATAATCATATAGAAGCCACCAAAATCATATATATATCGCTCAAAAATAGTGTATCATAGTACAATGTCTGAATGTATAAATAAAAAAAACACAATCAAAATAAAAAAGTCTACATGAATGATGAGGGTGCAACCTGAGACACAGAAAATCACACAGAAAAACTAACAAATCTTATTATTTTCAAAGTATGAAATTCCTACATGCAGAGGATCTCAAATCCTCCAGTTTTGCAATACATGCAAATTACAGAAAGAAACTACAGAAATTCCCCTATTCGCAGCATGCAATCTTCTTTCCCCAAAAACTGCCTAAAAGAAACAGTAACTCACCCATAAATAGCCCGTTTCTTTGTTTGGAGCCAAAAACGGGATTCAAATTATGCACCAACTTTCGGAAGCCCTAACTCAAGACCTAACCGTCAGATCTTCAATGATAATACCTTTATGGAAAGCTTTCGCGAAGAGCTCTTGCCAGAAAGTGGGGCCTAAAGGCTAACCACTTTCGTATTCCGCCAATTTTTCAGGCCCATCCGGAGCCTCTAAGTACCTCAAAATTAGCTCCGAAGATTTCATAAGGCAAAAAGTAGAAATTGAAACTTGAATAACTTTTGAACCGGAAATGCTCTTGATCTGATTCTTTCACCAAAGTGTTTATTATTATGTCCTAAAGCTTCCCTTAAATTTTTGTCTCCTCACGCCTTCAAATTCATACCTGCTAAAAATAGCAGTTGAGCAGAAAAAGTAGAAAAACAGTTCTGAAAGTTGGGAATTCTTCTTCGACGAAAAGGGTATCCAGAAATGCAAAAACATCTACAAAAAAAATCTAAATGAAAGTAAATATATTTTTGGGTGATGTAGGATTTCCCTTACACCATTGGATGCTCCTGCATCAATGAATATATCATTGTCATCGTGTCCCACTACCACTGTTATCACGTGGTGAAGGTGGTGGGAAACTCCTTGAAGGTGCTCTCTGCAAGGTGGAAGGCCTCTCATACGGACCTGTCCTCGATGGTCCTATCACCCCCTCAGTACTCTATGTCCTCTAACTCCTACTCTATGACCTCTGACTCCGCACCTCTGAAAAGCTAGGAGCCCGACTCTCTACCAACACCACTACCTCATATAAGTCCCTATAATAGGTGGATCTCTCAACTGATTTGACTAACTTTCGTACCATGCCATCAGATGAGGACCCACTGAAAAGGCATCTAACCTCTGTGAACTACTTCTTTATCTCATGTCTTCGAGCTATAGCCTGATCTCTCTCCATAAGAGCATTGTCCCTCTTGGTGAATGCACTGTCCCTCTTTGTGTAGGCACTGTCTCTCTCTAGCCTCATAGTGTCAAACTCTACTGTCATAAGTCTAAGTCTCTCCTCCAAAGACTCCCTATCACCATCTCTAGAAGCATCCTCCTCCTGTCTACCCTCCACTATCTGATCTCTGAGTTGGGTATGTGCAGGATCATCATGGAAAAAACAGGCCCTTAAGTGGCAATAAAAAGACAAAAAATCAAAGTTAGACAACTTGACGTAAACATTTGAATAAGTTATCTATATTATTTCAAAAAAATGTAAAAATAGAATCTGTAGAAAATTAAATATAGTTTCTAAACTACTAGACCTTTATTTTTTTAAAAAAAATCCATTTGGTGAAAATTTGAAATTTCAATGCAGTAGTATTTAAATTTCAGGGTAAAAATAAGAAGTAGGTGTCTGTCTGACCACCCTAACCACAATAAAATGATAATTATTTTTTATAATATTTTAGATATAAGTAGAGGACTCATGTCCCAATGTGATGCATATTTTTTTATAATTTATTTCCAAGTAAATAATTAATTATGATTTTTTTATTACAAATTTTATAAAATATAAAAGCTCGTCTGTCTAACCACCTTAACTTGGTCAAAAATTCATGAAATTCATTTTTTTGTTTTTAAATCCTATAGTATGCAAAGCATAGAATGTGACGCATGTTTTGGATTCAAAAAATGTGATACCATTTGAAAGTTATAGATGTTTTTCAATCAGCCTATCAATCAGGACTTTATTTGTAATTCTAATAGAAAATGAATGATAATTATTTATTAAATTCAAAGTAAAGCATAATTTATATTGGTGGAAAGCTGAGAGTCTCCTCTAAAAACCCTTTTCATTTCATCAATTTTGGATTAAAAAAAAGTTGCCAGCCACATGGACCATCATATGGCTTACATATCACCACTTTTTGGCCCATCATGATCCTGCACATACCCAGCTCTCTCTCCTATTCCTCCATTGGAGCATCCTTCTCAACATCATCCTCAACATCATCCTCCACATCATCCTCTTTGTATCCTGCCAAAACACCTAGAGGGTCTATAGCCATATCCACATCTAAATCCTCTGCAACATCCTCTACTCCAACATCCACCTCTACACGCTCCTCTACCACTACCTCCTCTGCAGTATGTTCACCCCCAGCCTGTACATCCGCTCCACCTCCGATGTCCAACATCAGTACATACTAAACTACTGCCTCAAGGATAGGTGATAGTGCACATACCTGACCCCCTCTCCATCCTCTCTGTCCTCACCTACCACCTCTACCATCACCATCTCTCCCTCCAACTCTCCCGACTCTAGCACCTTCACCTCTTCGATGTCCTCTAGGTCCTGTCCCTCATCTCTGAGTAGGTGTCAGCTGATCTAGATCTGTGTAACGAACATGTCGATGCTCTACCCACCATGTGTCATATCCAGCTATCATCTCTGGGTCTGCTAATCCATCTCTCCACTCCCACTGTATTGGCTATAATGCTTGTATCTCTGCCTTAGTAGTAGCTACTGGTCTCATAGGCCCCCAATATGGAACCTCTCTGGACGAACAAGCAAACTCTGCTCTACTCTGAGGCTCATCTTGAATCTCACCAAACTATCTCAGAACTCTGTCTGGCAAGTGTCGCTCAATGATATGTACACTAGAAATAGTCCTCCCAATGAGATACTATGTTTGTCTACAGAATACCAAATGTACCTCCTCATCTGCCACTCCTCACAATCCATGTAAGGTCTCCTTGTAAACTGATCCAAAATTTCAAGTGCATGTCCCCAATACCTTGTGTCTCCCACATGTGTCTGAGTAATGTGTACTATATATTGGAATACATATGAGAATCTCTCCTATCACTCTACTGTAATTGGAGGATGAAACATAGCTATCCTCTCCCAACCCCACACCATCAGTAAAGTGGTCCCACAAATCAATGATTGTGCATCTCTATAAGCAATGTCATGTAGATGAAAGTATAACATCACAAGTAGACATGGACCCCATGCATACCTAGTCTCACTCTCTAATATGCCAACCAACATAGCACCCCATCCCACTAGAAATCTGTGACCCCGTCTATCTGGAAGAACTATCCCCCCAATCAATGTACATAATATGCAATCAATCCTATCATATCTATCTGGTAACACTGGCCATCTGATCTCATAGTGCTCGATGTCGAGCCTACTGATATCATCTACCTGATAGAACCTCGCTAACTCGGTCAATCCGTGCTGGGTATCATACATAACCCGCTCTCCTCTAATAGGAAGTCTCAAAATCCTATACACATCCTCCAATGTGACAGTGGCCTCCCAAGTCAAAAAATGAAAGGACGATGTCTCATAATTCTATCGCTCACATAATGTCATCAATATCCCCCTGTTCGCCCGAATAGCCGGCATCGATAAATAGTGACGTAGACCCAGTCTCCATAGAAGCCGAATCTATGCAATCGTCAACCGATCTCTCAGCTCGAATGTATCTAGAAGTGACTCCCACGTATATATAGGATCTAGAACCACCTACATTTAAACTATGATGTCAAGAATTTTCAAGTTTTCCTTAGAATTTTTTTAAAAAAATTTTACTAGTCAAATGCGGCTCACTTTAACAGATGCGGTGCATTTTTGAAAATGTGTTGCATAAAGCCTCACTTGCATTGCATATTACATATGCATCGCATATTTCCCACATCCACTTTCAACCTATTGCACATGTAGTTCACTAAACCACATGCGGTGCATTTTGCACAGCCTACCTATCTACAACATATGCGGTTCATTACCCCACATGTGTCTATTCCTAATGCATATGCATTGCATAAATACAAATGGGATGCATTATAAATCAAATGCGTTTAATCCCTAAAAATCCTAACCTAGCCTAGGAATTTTTTAGCACATGCATCGTTTCGTAGTCAAATAAGGCGAATACGACGGCATATGTGTCATTCACGACGAACCGCATTTGCTAATTGATTTTCAAATGCCTAAAAATACATGCAAAAATAAATATCAAGAGTTCATTTTTGGGTACATACCGGTGGTCCTATGTCGGCTGACCTCCTGAATGTCCAGATCCGATAACCTCAATGCACAACATATGGAATGGGTGCCATTTTTGTCAGCTAGTCAGAGCAAATATCCTCTTTTTCTATCTCCTCCGGGTGCAAATGAATTAGGTTTAGACCTAATTCCTATTTATAGGTAGGGTTCGAAATGGAATTTCTTCTGACCTAGTCTATTGGCCGCTTTACCTTTCAACTTCCAATGACCTATATTCGTCTGTATCAACTCCAAATTCAATTCCGTCAACTCCATAGCATTTCTGACTATCAAATTGACTTATCGAGAATATTTCCTGATTTTTTTTAAAACTTTCAAAAATTTGTCAATTTTCCTGAGGGGGCATACCTTAACCTATTTCATACTAGGGCACGATCGGGGCATATTTTCTATGACACAATGTTGTACCAAAATTGTATCAAAGAGGGGCAAACCGTAGATACCAAAAATTGGTCTAGGCCTACGAGTACACATTCAACATAATTTTCTATAGTCCATGGTCTTGATTAAATAATGTTTATTATTTAATTAACCTTTCTAACACATATTTCCTCTATTAATTAAATACCCCTTTTTAATTAATTCATTAATTCATAAATAACCTTTATTCAACTTGATTAATTAAATAAATCATATTTATTTAATTATGTTGCGAACTAATTAATTCTTCCCCTTTTATCTATCAATTAAATAATTTATTATTTAATTACCCCTTTATCATACTTTTCCAACTATAATTAAATATCTTTATTTAATTATTCATTTAACCCCCTTTATCTATAATTAAATATTTATTATTTAATTATTTATATTACCCTTTTTAAACAGTCAAATTAAATAAATTACTTTATTTATTTAATTAAAGTCTCTTATTTTTGAATGTTGAATTAAATTAGCATTCAATTCACATTTATTATTTATGTCACATTCCTTTATCATTTAGTTATCTAAGTCATTCACTTACCTCCTAACTCGAGATCTATTTTTAGTTCTCTAGTTATCTCCAGATACAACACCTATTTATCTCTGTGAGAAGACTCTTCATTGCAACTAGTCGATTAACTAGTTCTAACTTCTTTTTGCATTCGAATGCATTAGTCTTCGAGTTCTAACTTTGTCTTTTGCATACAAAGTCTACTTCTTCTATTTTCAGAGATTAAGATCCTGAACTCGTGTTCTAACTCACGTTCTAACTTAGTCTCTATCTGTAGTCTTTCCTGAACTCATGTTCTAACTCACGTTCTATCTGAGAAATAACTCATATCACATGGAATTCATCAATCTCATCCATCGATCTCTCTTTCAATCTGAGCCGATCGCTCAAAAACCCAAAATCTATAAAATGGCCTATCATTATCATTATTCCTCCTCCCGAAATCATACACTTTTGAGAGGAAACTTATCTTCGATATTTTTATTAGACACTCGACAAAGTTATGCTTGCATTAAAACATAGAAATATAAGGGCAATAATACTGAAAAGGAAAAATGGAGAAGAACAATCAAGATAATTCGAAGGAGTGAACGCATATTCAGTGAGAGCTTTCCATTAAATTGTTTAGTTTATTGTGTTTATTTCCTCGTTCTTTGTTGTTTGATTTTAGATTATTATTTAGATTAGGATTAACATTGTTATTCTAGTTGTAGATTATCCATCTCATCACATTCAAAGATACATCTTTTTAATATACTGTTACAGTATGAAGATTGGCCATTTTGATTTTGGTTTATGTTGGAAATTTTCTTTTGAAGGGATGAAACAGTTTATAAGATTTGGTTAAGGATGGCATCATTGGTTGTGTTTTGAGATGGAGGTGAATATGGTGGAGGTATATATGTGTTTGAAGGGGAAGTGAATGTAATACTTATGTGAGTTAAAGTAGTAAGAGATATGATGTGATATGCCACAAAGGTACAAGGATTGCTAGTGGAAATACCCAAGGAAGGAATGACATTACTAGTAGGTTGCATCATTGTGGTAACCTAAGGGTTAGTATAGGTGGGAATAGAGGCATTGGTTGCAAGAGGATAAATTTGAGTTCCTTCTTGACTTTGGGTAGGGTTCAAGGTTTTAGGACAACTAGTTATTGAGGCAAGATGTTTTCCCAAAATATAAGCTAAATTATGTGCAATTTATATTCCTTGTTTGTTATCAATCATGCAGTGTATGTTATCTATGGTAGAAATAGCAGTGCTGGAAATGTTTTTAATACTCACTTGGTGTTGTAGGTTTTCTAATTATTCATGGATTTGGATTATGTTTTCTTGAGGGACACTAGCAACTATTGTTTGGACACTTTTCATACTAATTGAAGGTAAAGATTTGTCAAGGGCATGGTCTATACCTAGTGAACTAGTGTCAACACTATGAGTGAAGGAGATAGATAACCCAAGATCCATGATGAGTGTGTTATCATGGGATGACATGAGTCTCGAACTATGTCTCACTATAGTATTAGTAATAGGACACCAAGTTTTAAAGCTCATGCAAAGGACAATCAATGAATGCAATGAACACAAGGTAAATGATATGCTTTAGTTTGAATTCTTATGTTTACAAATGCACTTCGAAGTGAAACCAAATTAAGCTAGATCTAATGAAATGAATGTAATAGAAACTTAGCAAATTGAAACAAATATCTGACAATAGCAAAGGAAAGCATAAAAATAGAGTTTTTAATGCTAGAAAATGTAGATTCGGGTCTAACACGAGACTAAATCACCCAAAGGGGTGAATGAGTCATAGTTAGGGCTTTTGACAGGTTTAGATACTGAAAAAATTCAACAAAAAATTCCCAAAACTTAGGAGGAAAGACCTGTACTAGGATTAAATCACCTGGATGGGTGAATGAGTCCCTAATTAGGGTTTTCACATCAAATTCAAAAAATTCTGAGTTGATTCTAAGATTTCTAACATGTATGTTTAGATGACTATTGATAATTATAGATTTCAAATGAAATTCAATTATGCATGATGCAAAAAATGCAACCTATATTCACTTTTCACTAATGAAATATTTACAATCCCTAAATGAAAATTGACTAATCCTAGATCTAGAACTGAAATGCACTCCAAATCAGAAACAAAGGGTCCAAAGGTCAAGCTCACAAAAATAAGCACAAAAGGAAATAGGGTACTCTAACTTTTAGGAGATGGAACAATTAGGGGACCCATTTCATACTTCACTTCATTAGAAAACCATAGAGACTCAATTAAGTGATTCAATTGAATGAAGTAGAACTAGGGGGTTTTCTTAGGTGTGATTAAAAAGGGGGTTCACCAATGATGCAGACCCAAGAGGCTCAATTATGCTGATTAGGCCTATTTTACAAAGCCACATGCCTTTAAACATATCAAAGGACAATGAAACCTTGGTGCAACAATTCATATGCTTTCAAACCTCCAAAATCACAAAAATATTCCATTGGTACGAACAAATACATGCCAAACTTGAAAAACCTTGTTTTAGGCACAATTCATGAGGGTTTATTGAAAATATGGGTTCCAAGACTTATCATAACATTCCAATACATTAGACCTTCATAAAATGACCTGAAAAAACTCAAAACACTATCACATATAGAGTTCCAATCATATTTTTCCAAAACCTTATTTTAGTTCCTCAATTTCACTTGGAAAACTCATGAAAACACCCTAGGGCATCCCCCTAAAACCATACAACTTGTATTTTATGCATCCCAAACCATTGGTACATCTAAAATTCCATGAAACAAGTCATTCCACCGAGTTACAGGGCTGAAAAGCAAGTGGAATGACTAGAACATCATTTTTTACACCAATCAAACCCTCAAATTAGTTAGAAACAGGCAGTCCCAGAAAAATGAAGAGATCTCTCTCAAAACTCAATATTAGAACCTCTAATTGGATTCAGATGAAAGATATTTAATTCCCCTACAAGATGATATAAGTCTCAGATCATATGGTGGTGGTACAGATCCGTACAATGCTTGCAAAGTTCAAAAAAACAGGAAAAACATGAGATTTGAGACCACCCGACAGTAAAACAAGGATATCTCACTCAATTTTTAATGAAATCACACCATTACAATTCCAAAAGAAATTTTATTCAATTATCTATCCAACCATAATAGGCTTGTAGTGTAAAACTATACATACAGGTCGTACAATGCACGGGATCAGCAATTTCTTAATGGAAAACACAAAAAAAACAGCAAACTTCTTATTAGAAACTCATTCCAAACTTCTCTAACAGCCTCAATTCGAGATCTTACAACAATATATCATGTAATAACATCCAAACCACCCCTTGAACCGACCAACTACCATAACCACCTTTTGTTAGAGTCTAAGATGACAATTTTTGCCAATTTTGCTCTTAATCACTACCCCATTACAACTTGATCAACTTGATTTTGCAAATACCACCTAACTGACCTATTAAGCCCTCCAATACATTTAAAATTCTCATTGAGACCTTATTTAACATGGAATAAGACCCTAATCCCCATATCCCTTAAAACTCATGATTTCACATGGCTTTGGCATTATGAATCAAACTGACAAATTCAGCTAAATGATTCAAAACCTTTTCAAATTACATTATGACTGGTCCTTTAGACCTTATTAAGCATAAATGAACACAAGAAACACCTAGCTATCAACTTAGACTTCACAAGGTGTAGGTGCTCTTGCACCATACACCCCCCCATAAAAAAAGACTCTTGCCCCAAGAGTGGAAACTTGTTCTTGGCCTTCTCATCATTTTCTCCTCCACCCTAATAGCCATTTGATAACAATCCTCTACACTCCTAGGGTTAGCCAAAACCAATTCATCTTGTATATTAAGCCTTAAACCACCAACATATCTAGCAATCTTTTCATATTCATTCTCATGATGACCAGATCTTAAACTCAATTTATAAAACTCCTCAGTATAAGACTTAATATCCATTTCCCTTTGTCTTAAGTTTTGTAATCTCTTAAACAATTGAACTTGGTGATCCTTGGGTAAGAATTTACCTTTGAGTTTTGATATCATCTTATCCCATGATGTGATCTTAGACTTTCCTTGCTTCCTCCTCTCAGATTGAAGGTAATCCCACCATACCAAAGCATGACCCTGCAACTTAGTTTTTGCAATCTTGACCCTTTGTTCTTCAGGAACCTCATCACATTCAAAATGATTATCTATTGCAGCAATCCAATCCAGTAGTTCTTCATCATTTAAAATACCACCATACTTAGGAACATCAAGTTTTACCTTAGGCTTGTAATTCTTTATTGCCTTTAGCAACCTTGCAATTCTTTGATCCTCTGGAGTAAGCTCTTCTTCCACATCTTCAAACTCCTCATCTTCCTCTTCTTCAGTCTCAGTCTCTTCCACTTCCCTTCTTTTGTTTGTCTCCAAGGCTATGAATCTCTCATCCAACTCTCTGAGCTCTCTTGCATGCCTATCTTTCATCTCCTTCATCTCTTTAGCCATATCATTCTTCTTTGGAGGCATCTTTTCAACCTTGCCTCTTCTTCAATCTGCAAAATGAAAATAGATCTACTTCCTGATGCTCTGATACCACTATGATGCAGACCCAGGAGGCTCAATTATGCTGATTAGGCCTATTTTACAAAGCCACATGCCTTTAAACCTATCAAAGGACAATGAAACCTTGGTGCAGCAATACATATGCCTTCAAACCTCCAAAATCACAAAAATATTCCATTGGTATGGACAAATACATGCCAAACTTGAAAAACCTTGTTTTAGGCACAATTCATGAGGGTTTATTGAAAATATGGGTTCCAAGACTTATCATAAAATTCCACTACATTAGACCTTCATAAAATGACCTGAAAAAACTCAAAACACTATCACATATAGAGTTCCAATCATATTTTTCCAAAACCTTACTTTAGTTCCTCAATTTCACTTGGAAAACTCATGAAAACACCCTAGGGCATCCCCCTAAAACCATACAACTTGTATTTTATGCATCCCAAACCATCGGTACATCTAAAATTCCATGAAACAAGTCATTCCATCGAGTTACAGGGCTGGACAGCAAGTGGAATGACCAGAACATCATTTTTTACACCAATCAAACCCTCAAATTAGTTAGAAACAGGCAGTCCTAGAAAAATGAAGAGATCTCTCTCAAAAATCAATATTAGAACCTCTAATTGGATTCAGATGAAAGATATTTCATTCCCCTACAAGATTATATAAGTCTCAGATCATATGGTGGTGGTACAGATCCGTACAATGCTTGCAAAGTTCAAGAAAACAGGAAAAACATGAGATTTGAGACCACCCGGCAGTAAAACAAGGATATCTCACTCAATTTTTAATTAAATCACACCATTCCAACGCCAAAAGAAATTTTATTCAATTATCTATCCAACCATAATAGGCTTGTAGTGTAAAAAAATACGTACAGGTCGTACAATGCACGGGATCAGCAATTTCTTAATGGAAAACACAAAAAAACAGCAAACTTCTTATTAGAAACTCATTCCAAACTTCTCCAACAGCCTCAATTCGAGATCTTACAACAATATATCATGTAATAACATCCAAACCACCCCTTGAACCGACCAACTACCATAACCACCTTTTGTTAGAGTCTAAGATGACAATTTTTGCCAATTTTGCTCTTAATCACTACCCCATTACAACTTGATCAACTTGATTTTGCAAATACCACCTAACTGACCTATTAAGCCCTCCAATACATTTAAAATTCTCATTGAGACCTTATTTAACATGTAATAATACCCTACTCCCCATATCCCTTAAAACTCATGATTTCACATGGCTTTGGCATTATGAATCAAACTGACAAATTCAACTAAATGATTCAAAACCTTTTCAAATTACATTATGACTGGTCCTTTAGACCTTATTAAGCATAAATGAACACAAGACACACCTAGCTATCAAATTAGACTTCACAAGGTGTAGGTGCTCTTGCACCAACCAATAAATGAATTCTTAGAAAGAAAGAAATGAAAGTAATATGCAAATATAACTACGTGAGGTAGAAAATGAAACTTAAAATTAGAATGAGAAACTAAGAATAAACAAAGGACTTGAATGATTGAAGATGCTTGGAAAAAGGTCTGCAACTATGAAATTCTATCTTTTTATTTGTACTAGGACTCATACACTAAATTGGATGATTTAGTCCTAGTCTAGTGTTTATGGCCTAAATCTAGAATCTGTAATTGACAAACTAGGATCTATAGAAAAACTAGAAGAAAAGGGTATACTTAGACTCATACACCCAATGTGGAAATTTAGTCCTAGTATTAGGGTTTGACTGAAAATTTTATATCATCTAGTGATCTTCTATGGCTTTTTTCTTGTCCGAAATTTGGGTATGAAATTCTAAATTGCAAGTTGTAGGTGAGTTTCTATGAAGATAACAACTTCTTGAAAACTTTGACAACTTTCTTCAATCTTGCAACCTTTTCTTCAAAAAATCTTCAAGCCCCAAATCACCTAGGTGTGCAATCACACATGAAGATGGAAAAAATGTTGTTGTGTAAATGGATAGGGGTTTTCCTTGGTTAAACCCTATTTTGGTAATCAAACCTTAAACTTAAATGAAATAGAATGAAGGAATGATGAATGAACAATATGCAATGTTACAACTCACCAAACCCATAGAATAAAGGTTGCAAAATTGTGTAAAATGGCTCTAAAGGATGTGGATCTTGACTCTTGATCTTGATATGAGATAATATCTTTGAATAATTGCTTGAATTATGAAAACCTACATCACAAATTTTAGCTAAAAAATACACATGATACATGATGACTTTGAATTCTCTTGAATGCCCTTAATACACAAATTGCTAGGATACTTGAATACTTGAATTTCTAGGATAAATTATGTGGAATAAAATTGTATTTATACTTGTTTATGCAAAATTTATCAAAATTACAACACTACAAGTTGACATCAGATCTAGGAGAATAAAATATCACCAAGAATTGAATTCAAGATAGGCCCAAGTTAAATTTGGTATCATATGCTAGTTGGTGCATATAATTCCAATAGCTTAAACTTGGAACACAAAGAAATGTTAAGTTGAATGCAACATTCAGGATTAGGCCCTCAAACCTAGGTGGGACCCATATGCCCAAGGTGGCGTATGATTCCTAGATCACTAGATCTAGAGAACACAACCCAAGAATATGAATTATGATTGGTCATTTAATAAATGTCAAGATTATCCTAAGAGAACTACATTAAATAAGGCTTGTCAATGCAAAATATGACCAAATAAGGCATAAAGAAGCCCAATTTTAGTAGGGAGGGACCAAACAAGTGTGAAAATGTAAAGGGATAAATTTTTATACACTACAAGCCTTGACTAGGACCCATTCATCCTAGGATGATTTAGTCCTTCAACAAATCTCAAAATCTACTTTTGGTGACTGGTACATGTTTTCTTACCCTTCTCAGATCTACCTACAAATAGTTGTTATAATTTCTATAGTTTTAAGAATTTTAATTATATGTTCTAAGTCTTATTTATATTTAGTTTAAGAATTGAATATCATTTCTTGATTTAATTCTAGACCTTACAAATTATCTTAAGGAACTAAAATCTAGGTCTAGTTAGATTACAATTTAAGTTGAAAGTGAATATTTACACCTTGTGGTCACTTTCCTAATGAAATACCCCTAGGGAAAGACAACTATTGTTGATCCTTAATGGCATATTTAGTGTTCATATTTCCTTATATTTCACCCACTTAATTTTTTTCTCCCCTTTCAAAAATGTTTTCTTTCTTCATTGGCTTCACTTTCTTTTTTATATTTTTCATTACTCCAATTGAGTATTTTCCTTACTTACTAGTGAAAATCCTATCTTCTTTTCTAGTAATTCACTAATGAATATTCATTTTTTCATCATCCTTTAGTTATAAAATATCCCTATGCCATGGTCATAAATTATCTAGTATGGATTCTTACCTATTCCTTTTTTCAAGGAATCATTATATGAAAATTCAACTTGTAGTAGTATCAAATCACGTTATTTACACTTGTCACCAACCAATCACCTTATAAAATTTCCTAAGCCCCAATTAACAAATTCGATGTATTTGTCCATTTGAGGATGATATATAGTGCAAAATTTAAATTAATACCTAATTTATTCTAAAATTAAATTCAAAAATATCTTAAAGATAATGATGCTATAAAATGACTCTTTGGTAATCCATGCATCCTAACATCCTTCATAAAATTAAATTATATGTATGGAATCTTTAGTATTTTTTAAATTTATAAATGAGAAATCTTTTAGAATCTATTAACATCCACAACAATAAAACCTTTACCTCTCTATGTTCTTGATAGTATAAGCACAAAATACATTCTTCTATCCTCACATGGTTTCTTGTATATTGGTAATTGTGGATACAATCCTATATTTTGACTCCTTCCTTTCTTATTTAAACAAACTTGAAATCCTTGCACAAATTTTAGGAATTATTCCCTCATTCCTAGTTAATAATACCTTTCACTAACCTACATAATGTTCTTCCCATCTTTAATATGTTTTTCCAAACCAGCACAATTATTTTAACTTATTCAATTCTACCACATCAATCTTTTAGGAATTCATATATATTTTCATTTTAATAACATTTAATCCTATATGACCTAACCCATCCATGGTGTCCCTTTTATACAAATAGGATTTATACATGATATACATGCATCCTTAAATTCTAAATTACATTTGTATATAATTCCTTTGAAGCATAAAAATCAACTACTTCAACACTCATTTCAACAAATAATGCTACTCTTCTACTTAAAGAATTTTCTACTTTTTTCTTAACTTCCACTTTGATTGTAAGAACAAAAATATAGAATTTTAAGAATTTCACCATCTTCATGTGCCAATTTTTAATCTTGGTATGACTTTTAATCTATGTAAAGCACAAACTCCCTAGGAAGTAAGTAATATCACAACTTCTTCAAGTATTTCACTATGGCATAGAACTCTTCAACATAAATGGGATACCTCTTCTTAGAATCATTCATATTTTCAATAAGGTATGTGAAAGTTCTACCTTTTTGTCCAAGAACAACTCTTATGGTTGTCTCACTTATATCATACTCCATTTGAAACACTTTTATAAAATTAAATAATACCAAGTCTAATTCTTTTCTAATCTTCTTCAAGAGCTCAAAGCTCTTATCTAATTTTGTTGTCTTCTTAAACTCATTTATATCTCCCCTTATAGTTTTAGTTATGGGTTTATAATTTCATAAAATTGCACCCCTTGCAATTACACATACATCATTGAATCCACTTCAACGTCCACTCCCTTAGTATTTGTGTAGGATCATTTTAGCCCCTGCATCATCCTCTTTCCATCTTAGGATGCTCATGACCCCTTTTCAATAGCTACTTTCACATGTCAACTTTGCGTCGAACTTTGTACTTTCCTTGTTCTTGTCATTTTATAGCATGATGTGTTTGGACACTAGCATCTTGTGACATTTTTTCAAATGTTCAAAATGACCATTTATGAGTTCCTTACCACTTTTCAACTACTTTTGTCAGTGGTAACGGCTCGAGACACCTTGTAATAGATCAAGAACCTTCTTTTCCTAGCTCTTGTCTCTTTTAAACCCATCTCTTTCATTATATGACTCTCTCTAGCTCTTTCTACTGGGATCTCTCCTCATTATCTATCAAAAGTCTCACTCTCTTGCTATCTTGCTTGCATGAGTCTCTACAACTCACTACAACAACACTTTCATTTTCTCACAACACTCCAAACTACTCTCTTTACTCTTGCAACTATGTTTGTCTCTATATCTCTAACTTACTTAAGCCTTATAAGTTATATCTCACTTGTGTCTTTTAGCATCTTGGGATTTCACACATCCCTTATCTATCACATATATATTTCATGATATAGGTTCTCCTCGTTGAGCAGGGTTTTCTTTTATCACTCTTGCATTCATTTCATTTTTGCTTATTATTTCTCTCTATGTATCTAGTTTTCCATGGAGGTGGGAACACTAAAATAGGGGTTTAACTAAGGCAAACAACTAAAAAACATCAAAATTTTCCCTTCATCTTATGTGTGTAGGTATTGAAGATATTCACTTGCTGGAGGCTTCATTACTTATGTTTTTGTAAGAATTTTATTTCTTCTCCTTAGCTTTATCATTTATATTTTACTTAATTTTATTAACTCTATTTCACTTCTATTATTCTCTATTACTTTCCCACATTTTGGAAATTCTTAGTAATCAAATTGTTTGTAGTGACTTTGTTGTTTTATGCAAAATTATTAGTTTCTTATCCATACGAGACACCAACAGGCTACACTATCATTTGAATATCATGTTGTCATCATTAACCAGGAACATACTAGTTTTTTAAGAAAATCTATGTGACCTACTCTTTTTTATTTTTGAACTCTCACCTTTTTATCATGACACTTGCATGTTATTCCTTAAAGTAGTTTATGGTAGTTTTTTCCCTGGGAATCTCTTGAGAACAGAGAGACCTATGAATAGTGAATCCCTCTTCTCTATATTTTGGTGAACTTGGAGTGAACACACCTTCCCCCAATTTGTTTTGGGGCAATGTTCCAAAAACCCCATTTTGTACCATCAAAGTGATGTGTCGGCCTTTGACCAACTTGTTTATACCTTGTTTATGATATTTAACTTATTATTTTTAAAATGAACCTAATATCCTCTTTTATCAGTTCAATATCTAATTTTATTCAAAGTATTAATGATGTTCCATTTCATACATGTGATGGTGACTTGGCTTTGCCCATGCCACTATGTATCTTCGATCCTTCTCATGGAACTCCTCTCACTTTAAAGGATATTTTATTGCAAGAAGATGAAACCATTGATACTTTTGTTAATATTACTCTACCTTCTCTTCATTCCACTACACTTTCTTTTAGAGATGATGCATTAGTCAATGATGAATTTCCTCTCACATTAGATCCTTCAAGGATATATGTTCAACACATTTCTTTAAATTAATCCTCTATAAATTATAAGGGATCCATAAATACCATCGATGTCTTTGTCATGCCTAAAAGGCCTAACAAACTGATCATTTACCTAATTTTCGATAGTCCTTCTCCTAAAAGAATTTGTTCCATTTAATAGTGATTCTCTTGATCTTTGCAAGGCTCCCTCTTATAGAGTGGTATCTAATACTTATATTACTAGAAGGAATAAACAAAATGTTGATCAACCTACTTCTTTACCACCTTCTCAACCAATCCTTCCTTTGACACCTAAACAGACAACTAAAGCTACTAGTTATTACAATATTGTCAAGCAACTCCATTTTACTCGAACCGAGATATCACTATGGGTCTTGCTCCAGTCTACTCATATTCATTGATAGCTTTAGTCTTTCTTCTTTTGTTAGGTTGATAGATGTTAATGCATTGATAGCTAATATTCATGCAGATTCACTGAATATTATGTTCTATCCATAGGAAATCCTACCTATGGATGTACAAAATCAAGTGGATCCTCTAATGGTCATATTTAGAGTCAATAAAATTGGAATTATACATACTCTTGTTGGTGCCAACTTGATTCTTAGTGTATGTAGCATTGTTCTACTACCTAAGATTAATATTGATTCTTCCTCTCTAGCTGCTTCATCTCTTATTGTTCATGGGTTTGATAATATTGGTCAGCAACCTTTAGGCACAATAGTCTTTCCTTTAAGGTTGAGACTTGTTACATTACCCACCCTTGTATATGTTATGTTAAAAAAAAATCCATATAACCTTCTTCTTAGCAGACTGTGGATTCACGTTATGGGTGCAGTCTCATCTACCTTGCATAAATCTATTAAATTCATTCATAACAATCAAGTTGTCAAAATCATGGGTGATCTTGATGCTATATTCTAATGTTAGATGGCAGCTATTGGTAAGGATTCAATTGCACCTAATATTAAAAATATTATCCCTTTAGTGTCTTCCAATGTGTTGATGTCTACTCTAGTAGTACCTTTTACGAAGGATACTCTTGAGATAGATGTCCTTGAAGATATTTCTGAAGAGATAAATTTTGAGTCAACTCCTTTTTTTTCTCAATAAAATGCATGTCTTGGTGATGATTGGGGTTCTTTATAATTTGTATCATCCTTCATTAGGGAATATAAAGTCAACTCGATCCACTTAGACCTTCCGACAATATCATCCAAACATGCTATCAAAGATGATTATTCTTCCACATCGCAAGGTAATGTTCTTAATGTTGATCTTCCCCCTTTTGAGGAAGATGAGCAAACTTCTATTGAATAGGTTAATGATAGTAGTCTTATCAAGAAGGTTGATGGTGATCCTATAGAGGAATCATCCTAATTTCTAGAATAATTCTCTCTATGAAGATCCCCCTCATTCTCAAGAATTGAAAGAATGTTATGGACCTAGTTTTAAACTTATCTCTAAATATGGCTATGGTCATAAAGGTTTCTGGTGTAATGAACAAGGAATTCAGGTCCCTATAAAATATATATCTTGTATGCATATTTTGGGTCTTGGTTTCTTTAATGAACAATCTAAATACAAACCATGGTTGAATGTCGACATGATCTCCACTCAACCTCATTCTCTTGAATTGAATCATCCTCCATTATCTATTGTCTTCATTTCTTCTTATTGTGAGTAGTCAAACCTTTCTCCACAAGAGAAAGGGTTGCTTGATGCTCCTCATTCTTTGTTTGAGCAAGACCATATTTTGTTGAGGCTTCTTAAATCTCACTTAATTAATCTTCCTCCTCCTACAAATAAAAAATTTCATAAAATTGATAAAGAAAAACATTATCTTTGTGCATGCCATCAAGTGCTTGGCCATTCCACTCGTGAATGTAAGGCCTTGAAGGATAAAATACAAAAAATTCTTGATTGTGGTATCATCACTAATCCATTTTGTTGATGCACAACCATCTTCTTTCCATGGCAAGTGATATTGAGGTCTACCTCTATCTTTTCCATTCTAAGAATCTTCTTATGAGGTTCTTACACCTCCCTTCCATTATGTTATTGCCCATTAAATGGTAGTTGTAGCTTTACTTTCTCATTGTCATTCATGGTCATACACTATTGTGTATAACCATACTCTTTATGTGGTAGTGACACAATAGTATCTTGCATAGTTTTCCTCACTTATATGATGGTTGTTGTGATAAATTTTACTAGAATATGTGCATCTTTAAGGACACCCTCTCTTCTCTATGTCTCTTAATTTGAGTGTTCCATTCAATGGGCCCCTTAGTGTCTTGAAGGGTTCCATACCAAAGGAATCCCCTTTGAAAGAATTATTTTTAAAAGAATTATTGAGTGTCTTCCAATATATAATATTTAATGTTGATGTGTCTAGCTTGGGTGTAGCCTGACTAGACCTGTCATATATCTTCATGTCTAGCTTTGGGATAACCTAATGAGACGTACATATTTTATGTGACCATCCTATAATGTAGCTTGCAGTAGCCACAAACTTATCTAATTAGTCTTGCTCTATAGGACCAAAAACCTATAGAGCTCCATCACATCAAGCTTGGATTAAATACCACACACATGTAAGGGCCTTCACATCAAAATATTTAGGAACAAGCACTTGTAGAGCCATTATTCATCTTCCACAACACCGAGCACTCATGGAGCCAACTATGTAGGATAGTGAACTTGTAGAGCCTTTGTTTACATTCCACAAGATTGAGAACCTATAAAGTCATCTCTCTTCACTCCATGTCAGGGTATATATCAGATTGAAGACCTGCATCCTCTTCATCTTGATTATATACTTCTTTCTCTCTTTGACATTGGTTGCTTCTTTGTATCTTGTATGTATTCTTCTCTTGAAGAAATCAATCCTAACATTTTTCTCTTTATTTAAGATTTATTCTATATTTTATTTCTTAATTTGAGGATGATGCATAGTACTAAGGAAACCTTCTACATTGAGGTCTCTTTAACTTTATTGATTCAAATCCTTTAATTTTTTGTGTGCCTATGTGTATGTGTATTTTCTCTAACCCTATAATATAATGGATTTTTATGTTATAACCATATTGCCATGTGCAGATCTTTATTATCCAATGCATTTGTTTTGTATGTTTTTGGCCTAGGAGCATGATTCCTCAGTTCAAAGAGCTATCTACTTCATCTATAGTATCCTTTTGGTATCATGATGCTATTTATATTTATTAGGTTTTTTTAGTGTTTATAATAGTGTAGATTGATATGCCAGCTAAAGCGGAGGAAAAATGTAATGTCATAAAATTGCACCCCTTACAATTACACATACATTTTTGCATCCACTTTATTGTCCACTCCCTTAGTATTTTTGTAGGCTCATTTTATCCCCTCCATAAACCTTTTTCCCTCTTAGGATGAATAGAACCCCTTTTTCAGTAGTTACCTTCATGCATTAGCTTTGTGTCAAACCTTATGATTTTCTCATTCCCATTATTTTCCAATGTGATGTTTCTAGACTATAGTCTAGCACATGAATGTTCACACATTATGCTAACATATTGTGACATTTTGGCATTCAAATGACTATTTTTGAGTTCCTTTTCAACTACTTTTTTAGTGGTAATGACCCAAGATGCCTTGTAAGGGCTTGAGAACCTTCGTTTCCCTCCTCTTTTCTCATTTAAATCCATATATTTTATTCTATGACTCTCTCTATATATTTCTCTTAGGATCTCTCATTCTCATTCTCTCTCAGAGGTCTCCCTCTCTTTCTATCTTACTTGCACAACTCTCTACAACTTAGTACAACAATTTCATGTTCTCAAAGTATTCCATACTAGTCTCTTGGATCTTGTAGCTATCTTTCTCTTTCTCTAGCTTCCTTAAGCCTTGTAGGTTATATCTCACTTATCTTGTATCTTTTAACATCTTGGGATTTCACACATACCCTATCTATTGCATCTATACTTTGTGATATGGGTTCTCCTCCTTGAGCAGGGTTTTCTTTTATCACTCTTGGATTCATTTCATTTTTTCTTATTATTTCTCTCTATCTATTTGGTTGTCCATGGAGGTTGAAACACCAAAATGGGGGTTTGACTGAGGCAAACACCTAAACAACCCTAACATTTTCCATCAATATTTTGTGTGTAGGTATTGAAGATATTCATCCTTGGCGGAGGTTCATTACTTAAGCTGTTGTAATCAGTTTCATTCTTCTCCTTAGCTTTATCATTTATTTTTTTAATAGTTTACCTTACTTTATTTTAGTTCTATTATTCTTTGCTACTTTCCCACATTCTAGAAGTTCTTAGTAATCAAATTTTTAGTAGTTACTTTGTTATTTTATGTGAAATTCCCATTTTTTGGTCTGTATGACACCACAAGACACCTTTGGGACAGCAACACACCATGTTGATGCCTAAATACTGCACTGTCATCCTTGACTAAGAACTTGCTAGTTTTTCTAGAAAATCCATGTGACCTACTCTTTTGATTTTGGAACTCTGACCTTTTTATCCTATCACTTGAACATTATTCCTTGAGGTAGTTTAGGGTAGTTTTTTCCTTGGTAATATCTTGAGAACAAAGAGACCCATGAGCAGTGAATCCCCTTTCTCTATAAGATGCACATATTCCACTAAATTATTGAAGAAATATATAGTAAAAGCTAGTGAAACCATAGAAAATTCAAACCTCATTCACACTCCTAGGTGTAGGGCATTCAATAATTACTTGTAACTTTTGTAGATCCATCTACAACCCTTGAGGTGAGATGACATATAAAAAATAGATCAATTTCTCATTCATAAAAATGCATTTATTTACATTTAACATTTATTTTTCCTCATTCAACCTTTATAAAACTTCTTTAATATGTAATAAATTTTCTTCCCTATTATTGCTAGAAATTGGAATGTCATGAAGGTAAATATTTACAAATTTTCCTTAAAAAGGTCTCAACACCTCATTCATCAACCACATTTTTTTTAGGTATATTCTTTATTCTTAAGGGCATTACTAATGACTCATATAGTACCTCCTTGGTATCAAAATTATTCTTCAACTCATCGCCCTCTTTTATACTAATTTGGTGACACCTAGTTTTTAAATTCAATTTAGTAAAGTATTTGGTCTTCCCCAAGTAGTCCATGAGATCATCCACTCTAGGTAAATGGAATTAATACCTGATAACTTATTTATTTCTCTTTATTCCATAGAAATCCTCCATTCACCATCCTTTTTTGGTTATAAGACAACTGACACTATGAAGGGATAATGCTCTCTCTAACTAGTCTTCTTTAGAATAGATCCTACAATTTTTGGTTCACTTCTTTATTTTTCTATTTTTCAATTTATGAATAGCCTTTTAGGTAAACTTACCCCTAGAATTAGTTCAATATTATGGCTAATTCTCCTCACAAGTGACAATCACTTTGGAAATGATTTGGAATTAATCTAATTAAATTCTTCTACTCTTCCCTTTACTTCTAGAGTGCATGTCACTAATGTTAGTGGATATAATTGTTTTTAGTACCTTATGAACTACTATAAAACATATAATTTCATTCTTAAGCTCCTTCAAAAATTATTTTCCTAACATTAGCAATGTCATCGGACCACTTTCCACCTCTTCTTAGTTTTTTTTTTTTTTTTGATAAAAGTGGCTAGCCACTATATATTTATATATTAGAGATAATAAGATAAACATATACATTTGTTGGCTCAAGGGGCATATTGGGAGGAAAGAGCCAGTGAGAAAACCTCCAGTTGTAGCCCAACTTAGAAAAGAATAATACTAAATTAAACAAACTACAAAGATATGACTATTTACAGTCATATCAGGAACTAATTATCCAAGGTTACATCTTGTAGATAATTCCCGATTTACATACAAATTCAAAGGCTAATGACTACAAGTTATTACAAAATCTATAGCACCTACAAAATTTGTTGCCTCTCTAGTTACTCCTCCATTTGCATGAAGTCTTCCAAGTTATCACCCTGTTCTTCATTACCATCCTCCTTCAACTGAGTATTTACTACCTTGTTTGTGTTCGGAATATGAGCAATTGCAAGCCTCATGTTGTTATCACCATAAGGTTGAGTGTTTGCCTCAAAGAGAGACCCTTCTAGGATAGGAGATTGCACAGTCCTTGATCTTCTTTGTGATGGAGACGCTGCATGATAACAATTATGGTGAAGAAGAAAAGATATACAATGAAATTTCTCCCTTAAGCTTTCAGTCATATGCCTCCCCAATTGATGTGAGAACCTTGATAATGCTTTATTTAAGTGACTAGGGTTAGAAAATTCAAGAGACAACTTTAAAGCATCATAAGCATTAACAATTTCTTTGTTATTTGGTAAAAAATGAGGAGGAAAAATACCACCCACATAACCTTGACCCTATGAGAAAACATATTTTTGAGCATTGGAAAGTATTGCCTCATTTTCTAGAAATATGGCATTTACCATTATATTAGCTATGGCATTTACTGAATCCGAGCATTGTAAAATATCCATAACATTAGATAAAAATATTGAAAGAATATTTGATGGAAAGATCAACCTTCTTAATCTAGGTTGTAGAACCTCACTCCTTGTTATGGATTTGAAACATTTATAATCACACGGGCAACGGAACTTGAATACAATTTTCAAAAGCCACATATCAAGCTTACCAAAAATTGGACTCTCCCAGCTCTGAACTAGAAGCCACATTCTAAAATTATGCGGATGATATTCCATTTGTTTACTTGTGATAGACGTTAAGTTGCCAGCTAGACCAAATAGTCTTTGATATAATCATAGATAACTAAGCGAACATTACTTGTTTGAATGAGATGAAATAGTTATTTCAACCATATATATAAGCATAGAACTACCTTATACCTTGTAAGCTTACCAGCTTATCATGACAAAATTCATTGGAGGATAAAGTATCGAATGTGATAACATAGCTTTTTAGATTTGTTTGGACAGAAGTGAAAGACCACGATCCAATAATTCCTCTCCACTTGGTACAGAGAAAAGCAAGTGTATTGCCATGTGATTTTAACATGAAACTGCTTGACACCCACATCGTGGCAACTTTAAGAGTATGTTTAACTTATGATTTCCTGTACCTGATTGAATGATTTGGAGAACCATGAAATATAGCTTTTATCAATGCTTGTTAGTAGATTTTTATCTTGTACTTCTTCATAACATATGATCATACACATAGCAACCCAAGATTGCCTTATGATCACAAATACTTTTGATTTGAACCATACATACTCACTGATGAAGAAGTGTAATCATAAAATAACAGTTGATAGTGCTTCAAACTTGAATCATACAATCTAGTTGAAAACATCAACCATAAAAGTGATAGTTAAAATAAAATTAAAGTTGGTTCTTCCAACTAGCACCTCCATAATTGATACTTCCAACTAAATTTATAAATCCAATGAATACCTTATGCTCAAGAAAAGATTTCTTCTTTTGAAATTAACTTTTCCAATTCAAAATCAATTTTCCTGATTTGAACAATATGAGTCACTTCACTTTCAATTTGGTCACATCCCAGATTAGCTAAGAAGTCAGCCACCAAATTTCTTTCTCTATAGGTATGCAATAATTTGTAATGTGAAAGATGATTCAAAAGATTTATAATTTGCTTTAAAATATAGGCTAACTTCCAATTATGTGATTTTCCTTCCATGCAAGCATTAATTAGAATTAGGGAGTCACCTTCAATCTCTAAATGTGAAATTTTAAAAGCTAGTGCCATTCTCAGGCCATTTAGCAAAGCCTACGCTTTAGCTTCATTATTTGTACCATTTAGTAATTTGATGGATTTTTCACAAAGAACTAAACCTTTATGGTCTCTTATTACTATCCCAGCTCCTAAACTTCTTGGGTTACCTCTTGAGGCACCATCAAAGTTTAGCTTAAAAAAATCCAAAGGAAAAGAAATCCATCCAACCTTAGATCTATCAATTTTATTTGATACGTTGAGGAAACTACCTTTGAAAGGGAGAACTAAAAGGGGCCAAATTGAAGGAGATTTGGAATCCCAATCTGAGAAAGATGAACCAGTGTGCCTATTTTTTGATACATAGGCATTTACTAATTCAAAAATTGAAATTTCTAAAGAAGACAGAATATGCTCTATACTTTGTTTTTCCTTTCTAAATATGCTCTTATTCCTTGCCCACTAGATAGAGCATAAGACCGAAGCAGGAATCATTTCCCATATGCAAGCAAAAAAGGAAGACTGGTACAATTTAGGCCAGCTAGAGAATAAATCCCATAAAGAGTTTGGAAGAGGTAACTATAACTTCAACCTTGATAAGACAAAACGCCAACAACTTTGAGCAACTGAGCAAGAAAGAAATAAATGGTTGGAATCCTCTAATATTTGACCACATAGAACACAATTGACTAGAGCAGAGATTTTCAATCTTGATAGTTTATCACTTGTTAGGATTTTTCTCTGAATTGCTAACCAAGAAAAACAACTAGCTTTAGGTAGAATTTCTGAATTCCAATAGAAACTATAAGCTCTGTGACTTTGGAGATTAGAATTATATTTCAAAATGGAAAGGTAGCCTTCTCTAACTAAATAATAACCTTTATCAAATTTTTTCCATAATAATCTATCTAAGCAAGATGAAACATAAACTATTCTATCCTTCAAGATAGATGCAATGATTGCTTTATGATTGGTATCAATTGGTTCTCTTGAAAAATTCTTCCGGCAGAATTTTCCTGATACTGAGTCAACATGGTTAAAATATTGATGAACATAGGGGACAAGATCCAATATTTGCCAGGGCTAACTTCGCACAACCATAGAATATAAATTGTACGTTTTATCAAAAAAAAAAAATTATGGGTTTTTTTCGCCCATGAGTTAAGAGCTTATAACTAAGCTTTTGGATTTTGGACAATTTGGTAGAGTGCGATAGCATTGGATATGCATGTGGAGGTCAAAAAGACACCTTTTAGAGGTATCATTTGGTTGCCGCCACCTAATGTCCCAATATCACCACCTAATGTCCCAGTATCTGCCCACTCTAAGTTCCATCAATTATAACTGTTTATGCCTTAAATCCACTCTAAAACATGCACTTTAACACTTAATGAGCAGCCATTAGTGTTTTTTTAATTATAATGAGCAACCATTAGTGTTTTTATAATTATTTATTCAATCAAATAAAGTTTTTTAATGGATCAAAGTGAATTTTTTTTTGGGGTGTTAAGTGAGCATGGAGGTGGCGGTTATTCAATGGGGAGCGGTAACTGGGTCTTCTCCCCTATATCCCAATTTTTTTAGACAAGAAAGCTATTGAAGAATCCAAATTATAACAATTTAGCTTCTTAAACCCATTCCAAGAATCATTCCAGAATTGCGTTTGTTTACCATCATTTATTTCTCAAGATAAATGAGGAAGGATTACTTTTCTGCAGGACAATATGAAATTCCATATTGTAGAACCTCTTGGAGGATTTAATACTGTGAAAATTCTTGATAGATTTTGACTATCCAGATACTTATTTTTCATTATACGACACCATTTTAATGATGAATTTGAGAATAGTCACTAAACCATTTTAGCACCCAGAGCTACATTTCTATCATTAAGGTTTTGAAGACCTACACCTCCCTTTAACTTACTCAAACACATAACTTCCAAAGAAATTAAAGGTTTCTTTTTTTTAGCATCCAAATTGCCAAACCACAGGAATTTCCTGATTAATTTCTGGATTTGAAGTAAAATAGATTTAGGAGCTTTCAAAACTAACGTAAATTAATTAGGAATAGACGACATAACTGATTTGACTAAAATAATTTTTCCTGCTAATGAGAGCCAGCGAACTTTCCATGAAAGAAATTTTTCTTGAATATTTTGTATAATTTTGATCCAATAAGAAACCCTACTTTGACCTGAGAAGAAAGGAATTCCAAGGTATTTACTTGGCAACTGATCCTGGAAAAAACCAAAAAGCTTGACAATAGACTTTTCAGTACAGGCTTTAGTGTTAAACAAATATATCTTTGATTTATCTACATTTACCTATTGGTCGGACACTCTTGTGTAGTTATCCAAGAGTGTTTTTATGCTTTTTTCTTCTACCAGATCTGCTTTACCAAAAAGAAGAGTATCATCAACAAATAAAGAGTGAGTTACAGAGATATTGGCATTTGGGAAAATAACTCCTTTTATCTTCCCTTGAAGATTTGCATTTTTAAATGATCTACTCAAAGCTTCAGCCAGAATGATAAATAAGAATGGCGATAGTGGATCACCTTGATGAACACCTTGAGAAGAGTTAAAAAACTCTACAGAAGAACCATTTATTAATACAGAAAACCATGCCTCAGAAATGCAATCCATTATCCATTTACACCATTTAGGAGAGAAATTGAACTTCAAAAGCACTTGTTTCAAAAAAAAACCGATCGACTCTATCATATGCTTTTTGCATATCTAGTTTAATTATCATGGCTGAAAATTGATTTGAAGTTATGGTATGCAAAGTTTCATGAGCCACAATTGCTCCTTCTGGGGTTTCTCTGCCTGGAACAAAACCACTTTGCTCCTCGGATATAAGAGAGGAAAGATAAATGGCTTTTGTGAAGATTTTGTATATTTTATTGCAAAGTGAAATAGGTCTAAAATCTGAAAATGACTTAGGAGATAAGATTTTTGGAATGATGGGTATATTTGTGACATTGAACTTTTTTAACATTCCACTAGACTTCCTTGACTCTTCCAAGGGACTTAAGATATCAAATCCAATAAAATCCCAACATTTTTGAAAAAAGATGGTTGTGAAACCATCAGGACCTGGGGCCTTATCTGGTGACATTTAAAAAACAACCTCTTTAAGTTCTTTAAGAGAAAAAGGAGCAAGCAACCTCAAATTATCATCTGAGGAAACCAAAGGGGGAATATGCTCCAAAAGTTCCTCTTTTTCGGCAGATAAATTCCCATTTGTATTGATATGCTTTGATAACAGCTTTGAAAAAAAATTAACTACTTCATTTTGTATATCTTTCTCATTGACAAGCATACCCCCTGACATACTATCTTGAATAGAAAATATTGAAGAATTTGATATTTTGGCCTGAACTGAATGATGAAAAAATTTGGTATTCTTATCACCATCTTTCAGCCACAATTCCCTAGATTTCTGGCTCTAGTATTCTTCTTCATGAGATAACAATTCTATCCATTCAAGTTTAGATTTTTTTTGTTCTTCATATGTATTGTTATCAGGCCCATTTAGAATGATTTTCTCATTTATTTCTACTAGCTTTTTATACACCAGATCCTTTTGAGAAAAAACATTTTTGAAAACTAATTAGTTCCAAGACTTTAAATTCTTCTTGACATAATCCAATTTATTACTTAATTGGAACATTTTAGATCCTTGCACATAAGGAGTTGAATGCCACCATTGTCTTATACAATTAATTAGGCCTAGATGTCTAAGCGACATGGACTCAAATTTAAAAGAAGAATGATACTTTGAATTGAAAATATTACTAGATATAGTCAAAGAAATGGAAAATGATCAGAGGCTACCAAGGGTAATATTTTTGAAGAGGAAGAATACTTCGAACCAATCCAATTTGAAGAAATTAAGAATCTATCTAATCAATCAGGAATTTGCAAGAAAATTTTTCTTCCATTGGTCCAAGTGAATAAACCATTTATAGGTATTACATCCCTCAATGCATTATCTTGAATGAATGATGCAAAATCAGACATTACAACATTAGGAGGACTTATTCCACCTTTTTTATCCCACTTGTTAGCAATTGCATTAAAATCACCAGCCAAAAAAAATTCTCTCTTGACCCATCAGATCATGTTTTGCTTTGAGTAAATCCTAGAGTTGTTTTTTATCAGAAGAACTGGTTGGACCATAAACATTCAGAAGCCAAAATGAAAGATCAAAATGAGTAACATACATTAACTACCAGTTGTGATGGAATGAGCTATTAGAAATACTAATTGTCTTAGTATTCCAAAGAGTTATTAAACCACCCGAAGCCCCTTGAGAAGGGGAATGTGATGCACCCCTAAGGAACCATTTATTTCTTATTCACGAAAATGACTCTTCAGAAGTTTTTGTTTCTTGTAAGAGAATAATGTCAGCCCCTAAAACATCCAATTGTTGTTTCACTTGGGACTTTTTTCCAAAGGCATTTAAGCCTCTGACATTCCAAGAAATGAGTTTCATTGTATCTTGGGAGAGCAACAAGCTCTCCTAGGCCTCTTTTGTGTTAAAGTATTACCTAGACTGGAATCTAGGGTTGATTGAATTCCCTTTGAGATTTCTTCCTAGAGCTTCATGAATAAAGATTCCCTACCTCTCTTAGTAGGAGATTTTGGATTATGAGGAGAAAATTTAGATTAAGAAATAGAGCAACAATCCTCTGTAAGAGGTACATTACCAAAAACTTCTGAAGCAATGTGATCAATAAATTGCTCACCTACAAAAAAAAGGGACTGATCAACAAAATTGACCATATCATCTTCTAATGGCATCACATCATGCAAAAGATCTTGAATTATATCTTGATTTGCGAAAGCCAAGGAAGTACTATCAACTTCTCAATGCTCGAAGATGGCAAGATTACTATCATAATTGTTTATCACACCCAAAGTTAACATCGATGCACACTGGTTTTCTTGAAGAAGACAATTGAAACTAACCTCAAGGGAATGAATATTTAAAGAAAAAAGAAAGATCTTTATTGGGGAGTGTAATGAAAAACCCCCATTATTTGCAACAGGCATACCAACCTACTTGAAAAGAGAACGAATAGATTTTTTCTTGATAAAAACACAACCTGAATAATCTTTCAATGATGTAGACACCTAAGGTGAAATATCATCCTCAAATTTTAAAGGAACAACATGATATTTTCCCACCCTAAGCAGTCAAAGAGATGTATAATGAACAAAGGAAAACCATCTAGAGCAAAGATCAAACACATTCTGAAGGAAGATAAACTCAAAATTCCAAGAATTTTTGAATGGAAATGAAGCAGCATATGGAACTACCAAAGCTGCCAACTTTACTGGGTTTGAATTACACCCAGTGGATACACCATCATAAGAATGAAAATTCTCAAATGGATGAAGAGGAAAATGACATGAACAAAAAACTAGCAAAGGGATCTTCCACAAGAACCACTTGCACCCAAATACCAAATACCTCTTCTTCCTTAGTTATCAATGATGTACGCATATATTTTCATTCACTTTTAAAAAGTGTCTTCTATGACATCATCAATTTCCTTATTAATAAAATACCATGGTATTCCTAAGATTAAATGAAATATGTTCATAGCCAAAATATTACACCACACCTCATCATCATAGGTTCTTATTAAAAAACTCACTAGGAATCGCTAATCAACAAAGGCTTGTTGTCCAATTTATATGCAAAACACCTTATAAAGAGTTGGTAAATCTATCCATTTTAGCCCCAAGTTATCCATGATTTAAGATAAAACTAAATTATCAATAATTTTTTTGTCTATTATAACCATGCAACACTTTTTTCCTACTTTACATACTATTCTAAACAAGGTTTTTCTTTGTTTAGGTTGATCTTCTCTTTTGGTTGGCTTCAATATGTTTCTTTTAATCAAAAATTTTCTCCTTTCTCAAGTTCATTTAGTTGACTAGTAGGCCCTATAGATTATGTATCCCCTTGAAACAAACAAAAAAATAGGGTCAGGTGTCCAATATGGATTAACCAAATGGATGGATCCTATTCTTCTTATTTCACTCAATTATGAGGGCTATAATGTGTAATTGATAATAAGAAATGAAACCTAACTAATATAGTAGGGTAAAAGTGCAAAGATGTGTCACACTTTTATAAAGGAAACAACCAACACTAATCTAACTTTTAAACTTGAATCACTACAAAGTGTAATATATGTTTTGAATTTTGAAATGATGTAAACTAATAAAATGTGTATTTTTAAATACATTTTATGTTTTTTAATTTTTTGAAAAAATTAAAAAATCATTTAAATTTTTTTTTTTATTAATGAACGCTATAATTTAGTTGATGATAAAAAGCTAAAAAATGGTGTTACATGAGAAATCAAGCTTTCTATAGTAAATTTTATTTTTTTCCTTCAAATTTTTTATGTATATTTACAAATTGAAACTTTAGGGCATGGATATTTTTTTTGTAATTTTAATAAGTATATATTTTTTAATAAATATTTAAATGTGCATGTATTAAAATAGGATTGTTTCCACTCGACATCAACTTTAATATTAAATATTTATCAAAAATAAAAATAAAAATATACTATGTTAATCTAGATTCTTTTATTTAGGGCATCATATTTAGATTAATAATTTTTAGTATTTGTCTTGACATGGTAATCGACCTAATATTTTTATGTTGATAACCTAATTTTAGTAAAAAAATAAAAATAATAAAATAATAATTGTACTATTAAAATAAATACATATTTGTAAACTACACCTATGGATCTACAAAAGGGTATTTTTTATATTTTTTTAAAAGTGTTGCTTATATGAGTAGGAGTTGTTGAAATATTAAAATTTTCAAATAATTTCATTTGTTAGTAAATTGGCCCCAAAGTGGTGCTACATATGCAATTAGCCAATAGTTTTAGTTAGAAAAGTTGTGGACATATTTAACTTATCTATAATGAATTTTAGTAGATCATATGTTTAAACAAAATTATTTTTTAGTTATAAAGACTAAGATTCACTTGTGCTTATAAGTTGATTGAAAGTGTGACACAACTTTGTACTTTTACCCAGTAATTAAAAGGGTTAAGTGATGTGTACCTTTTGCAAAAAGGTTTTTTTTTGGGCCTCACTAAGGATTCATTCACCCAGTGGTGAATGGGTCCTTGCTAGGGTTCTAGAAAATCAATTTATTTGTTCTATTCTTCAAAGCTTGAACTCTAAAACACTAGGTGTTTAGCTATTGAAAGTTGGAAGTAAATTTTATAGACTACTTTATGTGATCTTGCAAGAAAGATGACAACTTTGACAACTTTGCAAATTTGACAACTTTTACAACTTTTTCTCTCCCATTGATCTTTAGCCTAAAACCTACAATCACACATTAAAGAGGAAGAAATATGTTAATTTTTAGGGAATAGGGGTTTTCCTTGGTCAAACCTCATTTTGGTAATTAAAACTTGTAATCAAGCAATGCATAAAAGGAAAGATGAATGAAAATGTAATGTCACAACCCACCAATCCTCAATTGGACCTTGTATTGCAAATCTAAAATGTAACATGAAGTGGCCTCAATGTATGTAGATCCTGATCATAGAATTTGGAATGAAATAATGCTTGAATAGGATCTCCAATGCTACATCAACACATTAGCTCAAGAACATGCATGAATTTTGACATGATGATTGATATCTTGATTGTTGTAATAAAATTTAATAATTTTCCCTTGAAAGTCTTCTTGAATTCTCTATAACGCTCTTTTGAAAGTACTGTTGATTTCTTATGAAGATCTAGGATGAAACTATATGAAATAACCTTATATTATACATATTTTAAGATTAAATCCTAAAATTCAAATAACACGAGCTGGCATTAGATCTAGGATTTGAAATAATTAAAATAGTACCAAAAACATATTCCAATAAGGGGTCTTATGGTTAAGTGAGGACCCACTCACCACAACATACTTAAGTAGGAGAGACTTTGGGGATTGTAAAATGTTATGTAAAAACGGGGTCCTAGGACCTAGTGAGGACCTATTTTCCAAGTGGTGAATGGGTCCTAAGTCACTAACCTAGGACACATACCTCATAAAATTAAGTGTTTTGTAATATTATTTATGAATTTTAGGCTTTATCCCTCAGAATCTGTAATTAATTAGGTTTGGATTTGAATTAAAGGGAAAAATCAAGCTCAATTAACCTCAATTAATTAATAAAGCACTAGATTATTATGAAAGTTTAAAGATATGCTTTACAACTGTTGGGAGCCTTACAACATGATCATGAAGTATGAATAGTTTTTGTTCATTGTTCCTATGTTGTCATTGATTTCAACATGGTGATAATTATATGGGAAGTCTAGTTGGTTTATGTGATTTTTTTCTCTTATGGTAATAGCCTCTTGTGATGGATCAATGTATTTGTATTTGAGTCCAAAATTTATCACAAGATCTGATATGGCTCTATTCTCTTAACCATTTTTTCTTGACTCATTAAGGAAGTTATATCCTAGATCTTGAGACATCTTTTGTTGTGAGTAGAAAGTTATCTCTATTAGAGTTCAGCTCTATATTCTAATATTTTTCCTTTATTGGCATACTATGTGGGAGAATCATCATTCTATTAAGGTGAACATTCATATGCTATGTCTTTATTGGTAGTATCCATGTTGGTAGTATGATGGAAAATTAATGTGTTCTCAAATTCAAAAGGTGTTTTCTTTGAAAATTATTTGTTGGTTTGGAGAATTGTGTTCTAGTCTTGATTGACTCAGTGTATGCAATACTTTATGAAGACTAGTTACGATGTATGGATGTTAGCTAACTTGATATAAATGAACTACATGGCTAAAATTCTTAAATCATATATGGTTCTGACAAAAAAGTTTTGATTATTTTTTTTTCATCTAATTAGGCTGACCTAATTGATTATTAAGATATGCTTGTATATATATAAGGTGTTCTAAGGAGCGATAAAAAAGAGAGAATGGTGAGTAGTGAAGTGGATACATGGAGTGAATATGAAATGAAAAGAGGAGAAGGTGTGTGAATATTTGAGCTTAAATGATTTATCAGTTACGGTCAGTGCAGTTTTGTTGAGTGACTATTGTGTGAGACATTACTTCATATTTTGAGATTCACTAGAACCGAATCTTACACATTGAAGGTGCATATTATAAGTTCAATTTTTTGGTAGTGAGCCACTACCACTGTATCTTAGTAAAGAGCCATCTTTTGTACTCAATTTGTGAGCCTTTTAGGGATAGTGAGTCCTAGTAGTGAGCCCCATAATATTTTGTATCTAAATATAATATATTGTGAGTTAGTCTTGGTGTTCATGTGTATGGTCACATTCATTTGTTTTTATTCAGACATAATTGAGATAATATTTAAATGGATTTTAATATGGTTATATGGAATACTAATTCACCCCCTCTGAGTATCGTAGAAATTTCAAAATTTGGTATCAAAGCTTGGTTCCTTAGAAGAAGCCTAATAGCTTGAGGGAGATCCCAGAATTTGAGCATAAGAAACTTTTTCATTTAGAAGTAGTATTTGCTAAATATTTAGAAAAAATGGAAGATCTAAAGAACAAGTTGATAAAATAAAGTGAGTACACTGAAAAGATGCAAAGTAAAAGTATTGAAACATGTGATCTATTTATTGAAGGGGAAAAAATTATATTTAGCCTATTGCAACAATTAGATACGAAGAAAAGAACTGAAGAATATCCAGAAATTAGAACTTGAAGGAAGATGGATGAATGCATAAAGCTTGAGTAAAAGGGTATGTGCAAGATCACGATGGGCCAAAAAGTGGTAATATGTAAGTGATATGATGGTCCATGTGGATGATGAATTGTTTTTTACACAAAATTGATGAACCGAAAGGGTTTTTAAAGGAGATTCTCAGCTTTTGACCACTATTAATTATGCTTTACTTTGAATTTAATAAATAATTATTATTGATTTTCTATTTGAATTATGACTAAAGTCCTAATTAATAGTTTGATTGAAAAACATCTATAGATTTCAAATGGTATCACATTTTTTGAATCTGAAACATGTGTTACATTCTATGCTTCGCATCCTATAAGATTAAAAAAATTGAATTTCATGAAGTTTTGATCAAGTTAAGGTGGTTAGACATACAATTTTTTATTATTTTTAAAATTTGTAATAAAAAAATTGATAATTAATTATTTACTTGGAAAAAGTTACAAAAAAATATGCATAACATTGGGACATGAGTCCTCTAGTATGTTGGAAACAAGCCACACTGAGAGGGGGGGGTGAATCACTATTGTGCAAAAATTAACTCTAATAACATTTAACTTCCAAGCATTAGGAGCATTCAAACATTAAGAATAAACAAAATAAACACAACACCATAACACCAAGATTTTTACATGGAAACCCTGTTAGGGGAAAAACCACGGTGGATGGCCAATCCAAAATTATGATTCTGAGTATACTCAAAATGGAGATTATAAAAGGGAATGCACTTGCATTTAGGTGCACTGTCTAGAGCTCACTGCTCAAAGAAAATAGGGCTTGCTGCCCAAGAGTTTAGATTAAAACCATCTGAACATTTGAACTGATATGATAACATCTATAATGCCCGATTACAATTATAGATTAAGTACAATAATTGATCTGCTGCCTTACAAACTGATTCTATAATAGTGTTCTACTCTACTTACACACACCACACAGATCTTCTATGCACAAGTGAAACTATGCTCAATCGCACCTCTTCTCTTCTATAACTCACAAATCAAAAACTTACACAACATGTACACTCCCTAAAATGATATAGACATACATATATATATCCACAAAATATGATTTATTTTCACTTTGTCGGCTTCAACAAAATTACATCTACTAGCTCATATAATAAAAAATATGTAATGCATACCCTTAATGGTCGGCCACAACTTGGCTAAGACCGATACAAACATATACAATCACATAGATATTCAATTAATTAATTCACATACATCCATGACTTAATAAATTTATTAATTCGACCTTAATACAAGAAGAATTAAGACTATGCCAACTGAATCTCCTAACTCTTATGTGAATTGGTATAAGCCACTGTGCTTTAATCGCAACAAAGATAATACCTCAATAATCATTACCTGAGATGCGCAACACAAAATGGTAATTGGAAATGCATGCATGGATTGATGAATGTTGAGTTATCGAATACCCTATTATGCCTTGTTTGATTTCAATCTGATTGTCGGTAGGCTTGAATAAGGATATGCATACCTTATCAATGCATAGGGTTTCCATCAATGAAAACACCAGATGATAGTTGCAGTGTCTCTTGCCAACAATTTTCCCCTTTGGTATTGATGGTGACACTTAGTGAAAAATGACTAAGTGTCAAATTAGTACCAAGATAAACTACATTGCAAATCAAAATTTCAAATATGTTGCTCTCCCCTGACCTGATTATGAATTTTTGACACCACCTCTCCCCCTTTGACATCAATGGAAAAGGCAGGGGTCGCATACCAAAAAAGTAATCAAAATTTTGACTGTACAAGGGTGCTTCTTTACCTTACACAAGTTGAAAGATGTCTATGAAATCCTTCTTTAACTACTCCAAGTTTGAATCCCAAACTCTTTTTCAGGATTTCCATTATGGTTATGTGTCCACAAATTAGATAGAACAACATTTTTGCAAATTCCAAACTGGTAGGATCACTATCTACCATAGTTTCTTCTCCTTCTTTGAGAGAATTGCCCATTACATCAATTTTGGGACTTATAATGCTTCTGAGTTCATAGGTTCTAGAGATAACTTTATCATTTTCATTCTTCAGCCCTTTTATTTGGTTGAGCAGAGACATAACTTTACCTTCAATCTTCCCACCATTGGATAGTGGATCAAATGCCTCAGAGATATTTTCTAGTTTATTCTCCAAGTCTTTCACCTTCTTTTCATTTGCTTTGGTAAACTTAGAAAAAGATAAACATGATTTGTAAATATTTCCCCCTTCAGATAAGACATCCTATATGTGCTTGACACAAGTGGCCAAGGTGACTTTGTCTTGGTAAATTAATACTTTTAGACCATTGAAACTTTTTGCATCAAATTCCTTTCGCACTTTTTCCAACACATATTTTTCAATAGATTCAAAATGAGTGCTCAATGAGATGATAAGCCTCTTCAATTAAGTAGATGAATATTCAGTCGGATCTTTCACAAATGAAGGCATTATCTTCTCTAGTGCTCCGGACGCAAGTGCCAACAATTCACTATCTTCCATATGAGATTTTAGCAACTCCTCTTGAGCTTTTACTTGAGCGAACGAGTTGACCTTCATTATCTGGATTAGGCTCATAGTTGATAGGTCAATGGGACCTCTGATTAGTTCTGGTTCAATCTCTTCCTTATGCTCCACCAAGAATTTCTTAACTATTTTGGCAATGTCTCCTAATTTCATCTTTGCATCACTCTTAATTTCCTTAGCTGGTGCTTCCTTAGTTGAAGCTTTTGTCTTCTCTTCAATGTTCTCTGTCGGTTCACCTGATACATTTACAGTTGCATCAACTTCCATGGGGATATCTGTATTGATTTCTGGAAGTGGAATCTTGAAGTTTTCACTAGCACCAATATTTTCTACTGCATCTTGAACCGGATTAGATGAGACATCATCTATATGAGTTTCCACAATTTTGATTTTGTCATTCAGTAGAATCTTTGTCAGAATTTGTTTTGTTTCTTGAGTAACCTCATTTTTTAGGCCAATCATCATTTTATTTACCCTTGATTTTCTTTTTAACTTCTTTTTATCTTTGTTCATGAATGTTTTCATGTCTTCCACAAACATTTCTAGACATAGTTCTGCAAGAACTCTATCTCTCATTATTTTTCTTCAGTTAGGGCACTTAATCTTCTTGATTCCAAAATATCATACAATTTTTTTGGGAGGCTAGACATAATTTCAACCAAAACATTGTTGAAAGTATTCATGTACTCTATTGTAGCTTCTTCTAAAATTATTTTGTCAGATTCAAAGAAAGATTTGTACCATTGAGAATGCAGTTTGAGATTTCCATAAGAAATTATAGCTTTTCCAATTTGATCAATAGACATACCAGGTATATCAAATTTGGTCTTGTTCTTCTCTTGGGTATCTAAACTAGATGGTTTTGGTACAAAAGTTTCTTTAGTACCTTGCTGCTTGTTCTCCTTGACATTTTCATCTGATTATGTTTCCTCATCATCAGAAGAAGTTATGTAGATTCTTTTGATTTTCGGAACTTTCACTTTCACTTTTCAAAGGAGCATATTTTGTTGTAGGAGCTAAGTGAGATGTCAAGCTTCTAGTTGTTCTAGTTTGGGTAGATGGTTCTACCAGACTAATTGATTTTTCTTTTGTTCCCTCTTTAGCAGTATGGCCTACTACTCCCTCTCTTTCCCTTTTCTCCCTAACTTCATTTAGTTGCTCCGCAGATACACCCAAACACTCTACAATAACTTCAACTTCTTTTCTAATCCTTTTGGTTGATGTCAGTTTCTTGAGGTCATTATGGATTTGAGTGTTCTTTTCTACGTATGTCCCAAATCTCTCTTCAAATGGATCTTGAGGTTTGCTTAACAAATTTTGAGCAAAAATATCCAAAATATTTTCCTCAGCCTTATAGCCCATAGGCATGATCCAAATAGTTCATGGATCTGCTGCTTCCATCAAGCACTAATCAATTGTCACCATGAAGTAGAAAGTCTTTGTATTTCACCACAATGGTCATGAGAATTCTTCCCCTAGCTTGCATGTTGGTTGGAAAGGTAATGAAATAACCCATGATATCTAAATTTTATGTTTTCATATCTATGAGGTTGAACAATAGGTTTTGGACTTGTTCAACTACCAAAATGTTCTACTGCCATTGAACTTTTCTAACACCCAAAACTCCCCCCATGAAATAGAAAAATAGCGATAAGAATAGAATTCCATACTTGAATGAATTTTTCTTGTCCTTTTTAATCTTCACAAGGTTTTCCATCAACTGATTTCTTAACAGTTCGCAGAGATCATATGACATGTTTTCTTTTATGATTTGGTAGGCGATGTAAATTGCCATACCAGATACAGAGTTTTCCCAACTAGAGTGGTAAATCTTATAGCTAATTACCATAGAGGTAAATCTGACATTTATATCAGCAATATTGTCAATAGACATTGCTCTCCTATCATAGGTCGAGCCTGTGGCATCGGTGATGGTTTAATTTTTCACAGACCAGTTACAGCACTAATGGCTTCCTTGCTTATTTTGAAAGGAATAGTAAGCCACATGAATTCATCATGTACCTGACTCAAGACATAGCAGACCCATTATGACTCCATGAACATGGGAAATTTAACCATCAAAATGAATTTCTTTGTTTCCAAGATTTTGTGTTTCGTTTTTACATTGAAATTTTTATCTACTATGTGATTGTTGTACAAATTCACAAGTTGATTGCTTCCAAGATCCTCAATGTTCACATGAATGTAAACCGTAATATCCTCTATATGCAAGACTCCATGCGGAACTGATGAAAATTCCCCTAGTGGATATGTCTCTAAATACTTGTGGGGATGCAATTTAAATTTAGGACGAGGTGAGTCCTTAACTTTGAGCACAAAAGGAATATTCATCTTTCTCAAATCACAAAAACTAAGAAGTTCTTTGATAAATACCTTTTTCTATCGGATGTGAAATCAATCACTAAACCACTTTCACACTTTATTTTTACCTCAATTTGCTTTAGGTCGCATGAAGCTCTCCAACTTTCTTCCACTTGAGATAGAAAAGTGACAAATGAGGAGTAGAAGTGACTTTTTATCACTTGTATACCTAAACTTTTTGTCACAATAAATGCACTCACCCTAATTCATCTGGTTGCTCCATTACTATGTACAGATACCAAATAACTCTTCTACAAAATTGATATATGGTATACCACTTCCTTTGATGCATTTGACAACATTTTTTGAACACATGTCCATCTCTAGTATGTATTGACATCCGATGTCACTTACCAGTTAAGGGGGTTTGATTTTTTTCTTGACTGCTCCCCCTAGACCATGGGCCTGGGACTAATTCCCAAAGGAATTATCGGAGGTAGGTTCTGGTGTAGGTGTGGTTTCTTCAATTAAGGGACTCTTCTTCACCCATTTTTTCAGCATTTGCTTCCTTACCTCATCTACAGTGATTTTACCTTTGCCTTTTACTTCCTTCTTCGTATTTTTCTTTTGATTTACCAGACCTTTTCTGTTCTGATAGAATGTAGCAATGTGTCTAGTTTTGTTGCAATTGTAACATACAACATTCCTCTTACTAGATTGGTTGTTCCATTGATTTATTCTTGATATACATTGATTAGAAACATGTCCAGGTCTATTGTAGACATATCATCTGATTTTTCTATGAAATTGATTCATCACACATCTGCATTCATTAGACTTATGACCAATCTTATGACAATTGAAAAAATGACTTGAGAAAGATGTACCACTTTGATTTATTCTTATTTTTCACTGAGAAGCCATGTGTCCAAACTTGTTGCAATTAAAGTAATATCCATTAAATCTCTGGGCATTGGGTTGTCTTACCGGATACCTATCGGGATTGTTCATTCGATTTCTCTATCTAAATCTCCTTTGTCTAGAATCCTTTTGACTACATTTTGAGTTCTCTCCTTTCTCCAATCCAACAACTCTTTTATCACCATGATTCCTTTGATTAACAATTAGTTCATTGAGCATGGATGAGCTAGCTTTGAACTTTTCCTTGTACTCATTTGCATTAGCAAGTTCATTTTTGAAATCATCCAATTGTCTTTCAAGTGTTTCTTCACTATTTATGGATACTTTGATTTCATCATCCAAATGACTACATAATTCAGATTTTTCTTTTAAAGATTGTGCTAGGCTTTCTTGATTATTTTTTCTATCTTCAATTTCTTGGGTCATCCTCATCATGATGGATTCCATTTCAGCCTTCAGAACTATATTCTCTTAGGTAAGCTTTTCACATTCCTCTGTCTTATCTTTCAGGGCTTTACTAGATTTTTCATCTTTAGTGCTCTTGTTGTCATTCTGTTGAAATTGATCACAAAGTTCCTTTCTCTTCTCTCTTGACTTATTGATTTTTTCCTTTAGAGACAATGAATTGTTTTGCATCCTTGAGATTTTCTTGTATGTTTTAGACTTCATCTTTTGACTAACCAATGTTATCTAGGGCAACCATAAGCTATTGTTCAAGATTACTTGAATCTATTTGAAATTTCTTCCAAGATCTCCCAAGCTACTAGACTTCTTCTTCTGAGGAACTGGTTATGATACCAATTATTGGAAACAAGCCACTCTAAGAGGGGGGGTGACTCATTTTTGTGCAAAAATTAACTTTAATAATATTTATCTTCCAAGCATTAGGGGCATTCAAACATTAAGAATGAAAAAAATAAACACAACACCATAACACCAAGATTTTTACGTGGAAACCCTGCTAGGGGAAAATCCCGGTGGATGGTCAATCCACAATTATGATTCTGAGTATACTCAAAATGGAGATTACAAAAGGGAATGCACTTTCATTCAGGCACACTACCTAGAGCTCAATGCTCTAAGAAAATAGGGATTTTTTCCCAAGAGTTCTGATTAAAACCATATGAAGATCTGAACTGATATGATAACATCTATAATGCCTGATTACAATTCCAAATTAAGTACAATAATTGATTTGTTGCCTTATAGACTGATTCTATAATATTGTTCTACTCTACTTACACACATGACACAGATCTTCTATTCCCAAGTGAAACTACACTCAATCACACCTATTCTCTTCTCTAACTCATAAATCAAACGCTTATACAACATGTACTCTCACCAAAATGATATGAACAAACTTATATATCTGCAACATAGGATTTATTTGCACTTTGTAGGCCTGAAAAAAATTACAACTCTCAGCTCATATAATGAAAAATATGCAATTGGTATGCTTGATGGTTGGCCAAACACTGGCTAAGACCCATACAAACATATACAATCATATATATTTAATTAATTAATTCACATACATCTGCAACTTAATAAATTTATAAAGTCAGCCTTAATACAAGAAGAACTGAGAATACGCCAACTGAATCTCCTAACTCTTATGCGAATTGGTATGAGCCACTGCACTTCAATCACAATAAAGATAATACCTGAATAATCATTGCCTAAGATGCACAACACAAAATGGTAATTGGAAGTGCATGCATGGATCAGTGAATGTTGAGTTACCAAATACCCTATTTTTCCTTGTCTGATTTCAATCTAACTACCAGTAGGCTTGAATAAAGATATGTGTACCTTATCAACCCATAGGGTTTCCATCAGTGACAACACCAGATGAAATTTGCAGTGTCTCTTGCCAAAATAGTTTTATCTAAAATCTTATAAAAAAATATTATCATTTTTATTGTGGTTAGGGTGGTTAGACAGACACCTACTTCTTATTTTTCCCTGAAATTTAAGTACTACTACTTTGAAATTTAAAATTTTCACCAAAGAGATTTTTTTTTAAATAAACCTAGTATTTTAGAAATTACATTCAATTTTCTACATATTCTATTCTTACATATTTTTAAAATAATATAGATAACTTATTCAAACTTTTACGTCAAGTTGCCGAACTCTGATTTTCTAAATTTTCATCACCACTTAAGGGCCATTTTTTTCTGTGATGATCTTGCACATACCCAAGAAACAAAATTCTTGAGGTCTAATCTAGAAAGGTAATAAGATTTAAAGAAAAATTTAAGATAAGGTCAACAATGCTCAAAAGATTGATTTATTCTCAAATATCAGAAATGGATAAGAGTGTTTTAGGATTTGAGGAAGGTTAGAGTTCTAAAGTGAAGAAATCCACTTGTAACAAGACTCTGTACAAAGATGGAAAAATCAAAGATATAAGAAGTGATCCTAGAAAAATTATTGTCAAGCGACATGATGCTAAAAGGTATTTATCTTTCAATAGTGTTTGTTATTCCTAGATATGTGCAAGATCATCATGGAAAAAATAGGCCCTTAAGTGGCAAAAAAATTAGAAAAATTATAGTTAGGCAACGTGACGTAAAAATTTGATTAAGTTATCTATATTTTTTCAAAAATATGTAAGAATAGAATCTGTGGAAAATTGAATTTAGTTTCTAAACTACTAGGTTTTTTTTATTTTTTTAAATCTATTTGGTGAAAATTTAAAATTTCAATGCAATAGTACTTAAATTTCAGGGAAAAATAAGAAGTAGGTGCCTGTCTGACCACCCTAACCACAATAAAATGATAATATTTTTTTATAATATTTTAGACATAAGTAGAGGACTCATGTCTCGATGTGATGCATTATTTTTTCTTCCAAGTAAATAATTAATTATGATTTTTTTATTACAACTTTTAAAAAATATAAAAACCCGTATGTCTGACCACCTTAACTTGGTCGAAACATCATGAAATTCAATTTTTTTTTAATCCTATAGTATGAAAATCATAGAATGTGAGGCATGTTTTGGATTCAAAAAATGTGATACCATTTGAAAGTTATATATGTTTTTCAATCAGCCTATCAATCAGGGCTTTATTCATAATTCAAATAGAAAATGAATAATAATTATTTATTAAATCCTAAGTAAAGAATGATTTATATTGGTGGAAAGATGAGAATCTCGTTTAGAAACCCTTTTCATTTCATTGGTTTTGGGTAAAAAAAAACTCGTCAGTCACATACCCATCATATCGCCACTTTTTGGCCCATCATGATCCTACACATGCCCTCCTACAATAAATTTAGTCATAAGGAAAAGGACTACAAATATAAAATGAATGATTGTTTATCACTCTTCAGAAAATTTTCTAATTGCAAGAAAAATGGATATAAAAGTGGTCAATTGAATAAAAAGGAAAAAAGAAGAAGAATGTTTTTTCTATAAGTACAAAAATTTGGAACACCCTAGTAATAACTATAGAAGAAAGAAAAATAATTATCTAGTTAAGAAGAATGATCAAATATTTGATCTCGAAGAAGCATGAAAGGAAATGAAAAGGATTTGGAGAAAGGAATCTGAATTATTAGTCTTATCTATGCCGACCTCAAGTGTAATTGCTCCCTTCAATTTCTAAGTAAAATTAGTGGCTAAGGGGGAGAATTTATCATAAAATATAATATACCCCCTCATCGATACATGTGTCATATCAAGATAGAAGTATATTCAATGTGGTAACAAGATTAAGGTATTTTTCTCAGTCACATGTGTGATGCATGAATTTTGCAAAATTTGAAAGAATGGAGATGTACACAATTTTCAAGGTAATCTACCCATAAGCTGAAGAATTTATTGAAAAATCATTCAAAATGGAAGGAATAAATTCATATAATTCTAAAGGCTTATGTATTTTTTGGAGAAGTGTGCAAAGGAAGCTTAAAAGGAAATTTAGAATTTCAAAGTTTGAAAAAGAAATCAAGTGGATTCGAAGTGAGCTCTAGAAGAATGATATCTACATTTCGTGTTTGCATTTATAGAGGTATTCATGTTTGCACAATATTTAATTTTCATTGCTATGGATAATTCAAAGGTTGTGTGTAGTGTAGATAAAGTGCAAGTCAGTTTGAAGAGATATTTGAGGAATGTGTTAGAAGAATCTATTTGTGCATTTTCATGCATCCCTTCAAGAATGTTTCCCACAGAAGATATCTATGCATGTAAGATAGAAGAGATGTTGTTAGTTTAGATGATCATGCTTTGGGAAGGTGAATTGAAAGAGAGCCATCATGCTTGTACAATATTATTTGAGAAGAAGTTGGATGTTTGGAAGAAAGTTCGCTTCTTTGAGTTTGAGAAGAAGTATATTCGAATAGTGTTGATTATAATTCATGATGAATCTTTATGGATTAATGAAGAACAATTGATTACAAGCGAAGCTATTAGAGATGTAACTAGTTTGTGTTCCTTCAAACTAGTTCCCAAACTAAAGGCTATGGATGAGAAAGAGATAATTAATATTACTAGTGAAAATTTTGAAGGGAGAGAGATTTATTTGAGGTCAATTGTTGACCTGATAATAAGGTATGCTACTATGGTCATTAGTCATAAAGTTTATATCCCTAGAAATGACATTATAGTTTATACTGCTATAGTACATACTATTTTTGATATGGTTAAAAGAGGTATTGATTATGATTTGTGTGAATTACTTCGTATACATATTTTGAAAACATTTAAAGGAATTCAAGAAGAGTAAGAAGAATACATTCTGGTATGGAAATATGGCTGTCAATTTGCTCTTTTAATTTTTGAGAGAGTTACTAGTAATAGGTAGGATAGAATGGTTAGATTCAGTGCCTATTTCCCATCAAATTAGGAATTTCATGATAAATCTTGGTATTTCAGATGCACAAGAGATTGCCCTTGTTGCATTATTTGGAACATTTCAGATGAGGATGAATAGAAGGTCTAGGATTCTAGTGTTGTTGAGAGGTACTCCTAAAGCATAAATTTTCTTGTGTCTACAAATTTTTGTCACATGAAAGTAGTTGAATCAAGGTTACTTTGGATATCTGAATTGGATTATGAAGTGTAAGAGGCTAAAGTTAATAATTATACTAAAATTCTTTTGGAAATCCCTAAGAATATCAATGTAGAAGGTACCTCTGGGAATGTAACTAGAACAAGGAAGAAAAGGAGTAATTTTGTTAAGCAAGAAGCTGCAAAAGGAAATGAGCTTGAACATGAGCATGAAAGGATAAAAATTCAAAGAGCTTTGGAAGAATTGCAAAAGGTTATTCCTGATGCTAGTTTTTATTCATCTATTTCTGTTATGGAGAATCTCCATGGCATGATTGATTCTTTGAAGGTCTACCTCTCTAGACTTTAAATGCTTGCTAGAATCAAGTATGATGAAGGAAATTCAGAAGATATCAAAGGAAAATGTGTGAATGCAAACAGTCGAGTGATGAAGGAATTAGAGAGTACAATATTTTGAAGAAGAGGGGTAGGAACTACTTTCTTTTTTCCTAGATTGGTCTAGCAGTACACTAGCTATAAGAAATGAAATAAGGATGAGTGAGTCTCAGATGAGAACTTAGGTAGATACTTACAGGTTAGCAAAAGATAAAGATAATAAGAGGTGGTCCTATATTGTATAGCTTCAGGATAAATTATTTTCTCTACATGATCATAGGACAAATTTTATCAATAAGTTTGTGGCACTTAGAGAAATGATTTAACTTAGACATACTTTTGTTTCTAGTGATCTTGGTTGTATTGGTGAATTATCATAAATTAATATTTGTCCCAATACTTTAGTATATGGTGTAGAGTCCTTAACATAGCTTGAGATATTTTACAAGACTCTTGTAAGTGCAAAATGTTCTTGGGAAGAAGGAAAAGCATCATGGAAAGATATCTCAGAGAGTCTTAGAGGTTCTTCTTCAGGTTAATTTAACTTTTTGTTCATATCTTTTTTATTACATTTTGTATATAATTAATACAAGACCCCTTCCTTTTTCATTGATGTCAAAGGGGGATAGGTACAGAGATAGATAGAAAAAGGATTTTAATTTTTGTGAAGAATAGTTTTGATAAGGGAAGTATTCAAAGTATTCAGTTGTTGGAAAATGTTTTTGTCATGCATGTTTCCATCAATGCCAAAGGGGGAGATTGTTGGGAACCTTGCAACATGAGCATGAAGAATGGATTATGTTTTTGGTTGTTCATATGTTGGAATTGATGTTAGCATGGTGATAACTATATGGGAAGTTTACTCAGTTTATTGGATGTTGTTCTCTACTAGTAATACCCTCTTGTGATGGATTGGTGTATTGGTGTTTGAGTCTGAAATTTACAGAAAGATATGATATGAATCTATTTTGTTAACCATGTTTTCTTGACTCATTCAAATAGTTATATCCTGGATCTTGAGACATCCTTTTTTTTAGCAGAAAGTTATCTCTGACAGAGTTCAACTCTGTATTCTACTATTGTTCCTTGCTTGGCATATTGTGTGGGAGACTCCACATTCTATTAAGGTGAAAATTCATATGTTGCAACTTTGGTGATAGTCTCTATGTTTGTAGTATGATGGGAAACTAATGTGTTCTCATATTCAAAAGGTGTTTGACTTGAGGATTATTTGTTGGTTTGGAGAATTGTGTTCTAGTCTTGGCTAGCTCAGCGTATGTGATATTTTATGAAGACTAGATACGATGTATGGATGTTAGCCTACTTGGTATAAATGCACTACATGGATAAAATGCTTAAATCATATATGGTACCAATAGAGAAATTTTTTATTATTCTATTTTCATCTAATTAGACTGACCTGATTAATGATTAAGATATCCTTGTATATATATAAGGTGTTTTGAGGAATGATAAAGAAGAGAGTGATGAGTGGTGAAGTGGATACACAAAGTGAATGTGAAATGTGAAGAGGAGAAGGTGTGTGAAGATATTTGATTAAACACTTTATTAGTCATGGTTGGTGCAATTTTGTTGACCGACTATTGTGTGAGACAATAATTCATATTCTGAGCTTCATTGGAACTGAACCATGCACATTAAAGGTGTATCTGCTCAGTTCAATCTATTGGAAGTGAGACACTATCATTGTATCTTCGTGGTTAGCCATCTTTTGTACTTAGGTTGTGAGCCTTATAAGGACAGTGAGTCCTGGTAGTGAGCCACATAATATTTTATATCTGGATATAATATATTGTGAGTTAACCCTCACCATGGTTTTTCTCTCATTGGGTTTTCCATGCATAAATCCTAGTGTTCATGTGTATGGTTGCATTGCTTTGTTTTTATTCAGTCAAAATTGAGATAAAGTTTAAATGGATTTTAATATGGTTATATGGAATACTAATTCATCCCCCTCTTAGTATTCTAGATATTCAACAACACCCTAAATAAGGCACCATTAAGTCCATTTTATCTAAAAGGGTCCTAAACTTAACGTGAATGCGTAAAACACGTTACAAAACTAAAATAAGGCATAATTAAGTTCATTTTAATATTAATTATTCCCATATTAAGTGTGAAAAAGAGATTCTCTTTTCCTATGCTATATTTTTCCCCCACTTTAGTGAGAATATGACTTCATGTAAAACTCACACTAAAGTAGAGATTCAAGACAGTTATGTATTTAGGAATGAAAAAGATACACAATCATACACCATAAAAGGAAAAGAAGAAAAGGGAGGTTGATCAAGCCTTGATTTTCTAGTGCGATGTGAAACATGTCTCAACTATTTTTTTGAGAAAAAGGGAAGGATCAAGCCTCGACTATCCTATGCGATGTGGAACATGTATCAACTATGTTTCCAAGAAAAATTCTCAACTAGAACTCGATTTCACTATTCAAATGATGCATGCGCTCACTCTACGGTAATGGAACCTCAGGTCATCCACTAGGTCAGTTTCCCTCTAGGAAGATGGCTCAGTGAGAATGTCATGCCTATGTTCCAGTTCTCATTGTACTTACCATACCAAATTTGACCCTCTGATAACTCCAATAGGGTGCCACTCACATTCCTATTTCGTGCTTAACAAGTTGTGCTATGCTAAGCACCCATGCACAACAATGTCTATAGGTTCTTATTCAAATGGATCTTGCTTCATTCATGTAAGGTCTTCTTCTTAGGGATCATCATTCCTAATGTCTCAAAGAGAGGAAAAATCAAGATTAATATATTGGAACTTAGGGGATGCCTTGCATCACATCAAGCCACTAAAATAAAGTTGTACACATTACAAGATTTCACACTCTTGGAGGACATCAAACCTAATGTCACCACTAAGAAAAAAATGCATCACAATAAAAATAAAATCACAACATGAAATATGCAAAAATGTTAGAAGATATCATTGATGTACTAATCAATATATTAATCAAAAGGAAAGTTTTAAGAGGGTTAAATGATTTGTACCTATTGTAAAAAGGGCTTTTTCGGGCCTCAATAAGGACTCATTTTCCTAGTAGTGAATGGGTCCTAGCTAAGGTTTTCAAAAATTAATTTCTAGGTTCTATTATTTAATGTTTGTGTTGGTCATTGTGGTTATGTTTTTAATATGTTGTTGTCATTGATGTCAACACTATTAGCATTGATGATGCTTAAGGTTATATATGTCGAGGAGATTGATAAAATTGTATTAAACATATGTGATGACAACCAGTGAATCCAAGAAGGTCAGAAAGGTTAAATGTCATATCTGATGATATTCAGGTGTTGTGCGCTAAAGGGTTTATTGTTGAACCTATGTAGTATGATATCTAGAATTCTTAGTGGTACGCATCAAGATTTTTGCAAGTAAAGTGTTCTTGTGTTTCTATAGTCGTTCTAGCACTGTAACAGTTGTTCTTGGAAGAGGAAGCTAGAATTTTGGTAATTCCAGTTCTTTTGTATGTTCCTATGATGTTAATGGATGATTCTAGATCATGTTCTATCTTTGTTGCATGTCTGCGCTATTTGGCGTGATTGTGGGAAAGATTTTTTCCCTATGTGCTTAAGTTTTTCATGTTCTTGGCCGACATGATGGTGGTAGCATATTTCAGATCTTGATGGATTAATTTCTTGTTGTTTGGCATGTTTCAAGATGTTTATTTGGGTCTTATCTTTGTTGTGGCCGACTTGTGTTGATGCGCATAAAGATTTATTCATGTATTGAGACCAATAGTCATAATTCATCTATTATCTGTAGTCGACAAGGTTGTTGATGTAAATCCATGTAGCGGATATATAAGAAGGGTTGTTTTGTGGTTTGAATAGAATTGGGTGAGTGTACTCAAGTGTACAAGTGATGTAAAAGTGCAAACAAAGGTCAAATCATTCAAGAGCATAGTTGAATATGAAAGAAGATTGAGCAGAGTATGTGTGCCTAACCAGAACTGTCATCAAGATTTTGAAGAAGCTACTTTCTCAATTCATTTCACTCAGATGGTTTTAATCTATTTACTATATGTAAGGTAGTGAGCCTTCCTTTGAGTAGTGTGCTCTAGGAAATGTTCCTAAATGCAAGTGCATTCCTTATTCATTTTTTATTATACTTTTAACAGTGTATAATTGTGGATTAACCTCCACCATGGTTTTCTCCCTTGACAGGGTTTCCACACAAAAATATTAGTGTTATGTGTTTCTGATGTGTTGTGTAATTGTTTCTTTCATAATCATTCATTAGATATAGAACTAAAGGTTAATAGTTTGATAAAAGTTGTTAATTTTGCTACAACTGATTCACCTCCCCCTCTCAGTTGTGCCTTCTTGTTTTTCCAACAATTGGTATCAGATCTAGTTCCTTTAAAGGTGAAGCTTAACAACTTGAGGTGATCTAGGATGGCATCTTACAAGAAGGATAGTCTGAGATTTGATGGTACAAACTACACCATGTGGAAATTTAGAATGGAATATCATTTGAAGTGCATTGGCGAAGCCTTTTGGAAGATTACAAAAGATACACATAATATTCCTCATAATGGTCCCTCTACTGCCGATGAGATCAAGGAAGCTGAAATTAATACTAGATCTATTGAAGCATTGGTGAGTGCCTTAATAGATTCTAAAATGTCAAATGTGATGGGTCTGAAGACTGCTCATGAGATATGGACAAAGCTGGAGTTATTGTATGAAGGAGATCCACTTGTGAAAGTTTCTAAGCTACAAAATCTATAAGGAAAATGGGAGGACATGAAGATGAGCGAAGATGAGAACATCCACTCTTTCTCTTAGAAGATAAATGAAATCATGACAAGAATCAGATGTGTTAGTGGTGTCTTGGATGAAGAAGAAATTATTTCTAAGATACTTAGATTTGTGCCTACTTCCTACAAAGGGAAAGCTCATGTTATTGATGAACTCAGGTCAGTGATTAAAATAAAAAGAGACACACTAATTGGAAAACTTGCAGCCTTTGAGTTGAGTGAATTTGGTGAATCTACTCCTAAAGTAGAATCTACATTCAAAGCCGCTGTATCAGGAAGAAAGGAATATGATACAGGAGAAAGTTCCAAGAAGACATTTAGGCATGTAGCCGAGATGAAAAAGATTGAAGATGAAGAAAGAGAGCTAGAAGAATTTGAAGCACTAATTGTAAGAAGAGAATCCAAAGGCCATGCTAAGTACAAAGGAAAGCTACCCATTAAATGTTTTTGTTACAATAAAATAGATCATTTTGCATCAAGGTTCCCTAAAAGAGTTTCTAAGTACAAGCCTGAAGACACTAGATTTCAAAGAAAATTATGTTATGCTAAAGAAGGTGTAATTGATGATGAATCCAATAAAGACAATGGAAAAGAAGATAATTGGGTATTTATTGCTATCAAAGTAAATGGTCAAGTGTCCAATGAATCTGTTAGTAATGTGAATGTTGAAAAATCTCTGGGAGAAAAATTTGAAGAAAAGGATGAATGGGTGATCGATAGTGGATTCGCACATCATATGACTGGTGACAAAAATAAGTTTGTTAATTTGGAGAATTATGATGGTGGCATTGCAAGATTTGGAGACAACACTTTTGGTGTAATTCATGAAAAAGGAACTATTTCTTTTGGTGGTAAGCATAATATTGATGATGTCCTTTAAGTAGAAGGATTAAAGCATAACTTGTTGAGTGTTGGAAAAATGGTAGAAAAGGGATACAAATTTCAATTCAAGTATGGTAAGTGCAAGATATTGGGAAATATAGGCAAAGTAATTGCCTCAAGTTTAAAGACAAAAGGTAATATATTTCAATTGAACACTGCTAATGGAAGTTGCCTGATTGATCAATTTGATGTAAGTTTGTTATGGCATAGGAGATTGTGTCATGTGAACTTTGAAAATATTGTAAAGATAAGTTCTTCTCAAGTAGTTAGAGATCTTCCTAAGATAGTGAAGCCTACTAACACTATGTGCAAGGAATGTCAGATGGGAAAGCAAATAAGAAAATCATTCTAGAGCAAACAATACAACTCTAATGGAGTATTGGAATTGGTACATACTAATTTATGTGGTCCCTCCAGAATCAGAAGTCTACAAGGTGAAAGGTATTTTATGTTGCTTATTGATGATTATTCAAGAATGTTGTGGGTTGCCTTCTTAAGAGAAAAATATGAAGCATTAGAAAATTTCAAAAATTTCAAAGTTATGGCAGAAAATGAGACAGGTCTAAAGATTAAATGTTTGAGATTAGACATGGTGTGCACTTTTTGCACACACACCCCACTGAAAGTGGGGACCCTCTTTCTTGCTCTTTTTTCTTTTGTTCTTGGCCTTTTGGCCCTTTGGCTTTTGAGGATTCGCTTGCTTGGGCATGTGTTTTTCTATTTGTCTTACTTGTTGGAATGGTTCATCCATGATATATATTGTAAGCCTTATGTTTTGGACTCATTCTAGGTTTTTTCACTGCTCTCAAGAAAATCCACTCCTAGCAAAATTCCTCGGTTTCCTTAAAAACCCAGCGATGACTTCTTTTCAATGTGATCTAGAGATTTTGGTCCTTTGTGGATTTTCACTACCTCTGAATTTCTTCGAGGGTCCATCACCTTGTTGAATTCCCAAGGTTTGGTGCTACCCATCTTGACTGCATTATTTATATGATTCCTGCAGTGGGTATTAAATCAACTTTTGGGGATTTTGTGCCATTATGGTTTTATCATTTGCTTTCTTTTGATCTAGAATGTTTGATCCTGAGTGATGCTACTGGATTCTACATTTTGGATTGTGAACAATTCTTTTAGTTGGGTTTTCTTGAGGCCATTTGCACTTTACTCAAATTTTGGGATCTCTTTCCAGCTTCTGCTATGTCATTTTCCTGCCCTTATGGTATGTATATGATGCTTCATCTCTTTTACTGGTTGACTTGACTTAATTCATGGTTTGCATGTATGTGTTGTGAGGTGGAGTGTTGATGTGGTAGGGTTTGGTGATTGAGCTTGCATTTATGGTTTTCTTTCATATAGAGTTCAAGTTCCTGCATGTTTGAATGTTGAATATCTTGAGGCTAGGGTTTTCCTATTCTGTTAGAGTATCAATCCCAAGTGAGCTCCTGAGCTTGTCCTTTGGTTCTATCATGAGGTTACTCACTTGTATGGGTCAAGATGAACTTACTATAAACCTTGCAAACAAACCAGTTGAGTCCAAGCTTATCCTACACACTCATGTCACAATTTTTGGGTTTCATGCCTAAGGCATCACTAGTCCCTCTCAATTTACCTTAGGGTGAGTTTTGAATTCAAGATGATCTTTGGGAAGTTTTAATCGAGTTGGTTTCTTGTTCCAGATCCTCAAATTTGTGGTTGTTCAATCAATTTGATTGAGGTCAAGATGAAACATGGATATTCAGGTTTTCAAAGTCTTCGTGAAATTCCTTATCTGCCAGAATTCCTCAAAATTCCGTTTTCTCTTTGTTTTCCTGAAATGTGTAGTGATCCATATTTTTGCTTTCCTCACGGATTTTTGCTACCTTCGGATTTCCCCGGTTTGTCCGTCGCCTTGTCATTTTCTTGAAACACTTGCAATCCATCAGTTCTTCCTCATCTATTGTAGGCTTCCTACCTTAAGAGACAATATCAGAGCTGGAAAGAATGAAGAACACCACACATGCTACGGTTGGCTAGTTGCAGGGGGTGCAAACCAACAGAGATAATGCTATCAAAGACATCCTTTCAAATGGAGGAGATGCAATGAGGTTGTTGGATTGGCTAAGGAATGTGCTAGCTCAGGATAAGGAAGATGTAGATTACCTGTTGCAAAAGACAAATACCATCATGGAATACACTGAAGATAAATTGATAAATGATGGAATTCTTCCTTCCTCAAGAATAATAGAGCCTTGGGAATGGTTTGAAATTTTGCAGATAAGGAAAAAGGATTTGAAGAAGATATATAAACAAGGAAGGCAGATTGAACACACCTTGAGTGAAATCTACAATAAGTGTATTTCTTTTTTTAAAGTGATGATAGGGAGAAAGAAATTTGCGCCAAAGCATATTAGCCTAGAGCAGTTGAGAAAATGGTGGTGAGATGTGTATTCTCCAGTCAGTGAGGGCCCTATCACTAGACATCAATTGGATGATGCAACAACTTACATTGCAGTTATTGATAGGTATCAAACAAACAAGGTAGATTGGGATAATATAGTGAGGCACTCAGGAGCTGATATCAAGTGCCTTGAGAGGCAAGCTATGGTTTTACCTATGCCACCTATTGCTGACCTGGACAAGGTATTTTTTATGGTGTGGGATAAGGTGGAGCTTTCTAAGGACAAAACGGGAAGTAGTTAATGCAATGCTACATCAAAATTTTTGTGTCCCCATTATTTTTCCTCTTCCTTTGCATGCATTGGACCGAGTTTTGTTGGAGACCCCAGGCTGACTTGGATGAAATTGATGCATATTGTACATTTCATATTATTTCAAATTTCTCTTGGCTGACTTGTTGTGTGGCCATTTATTATTGTAAAACCCTAACTGGGCTGACATATCTTGGGGGTTTCTATAAGTTTGGCATTATGGCTCATTTGCAGAGAGTTAGTTAGTTAGATTTTTGTATAGTAGGAGCGCATTGTGATAAGAGCAAGAATTGGAGTTAGAATTTATTTTATCTTTTCAAGCAAGTGTTATACCAGAAGATTAGAATTTTTGCCACTTTGGATAATTTAATACAAGTATAGACATTGTGATTTGGTGCCTTTTCTTGTGTTGAGTTTTATCTAGCATGGTTCTTGATATTCTATCTTTGAAATTTCTTAAGTTTATTTGATGTTAGATGATTCGATGAGGTTTAGGGTTTTATGCTTGAAGTGTTTGCAGCAATCTCTAGTCCATACTTTTTGTAGTTAGCTGATTGTTAGCTGCTTTGCAAAGTTAGCCTGAACTTAAAACTGTTCTTAGTTCAATTATGAATGCTTGTTCATTTGGATTACAATAGGATTGTCTTGAATGAATATTCATAGTCTAAAAATATTTAATACCTTAGAAGATTGGACTATTTTTGTAAGATTGTAGATTTATCTGTGTTTAACATGACTCAGTTTATGAGGGATTGCTCCATTTCGAGCATTTCATATTTTGCATTGTTAATATTAGGGTTAAAATTAGTCTTAGAATTATCTCTGAAACCCTTATCTTTTTTCATTTCTTTTATTATCTAGTTTAGTTTTAGGCTCTAAGGTATCAACATATTGCTAGATCTGATAAATTTGAGTCTAGTATTTTCTTATAGTAAGGTCCATTTGTGATTACCAGCATTTTCACATTATCTCTGAGTTGTTTTATTTGCATCATCAAGACCTAACATTAGAGACCTTGGGGTTATCTCTTTGTTCATAGAGATTTAACTTTCAAGAGAGATAGGATATCATATTTTTTTTGAGTTGTTGCTATGCAGAAAAAACCATCAACAAATTGACACTAGAAGGAGGGCTTGAGTAAGAAAATTGGAGCATTTTGTGAATACCATTTCTCTTGAAAGGTTCAGAAGAACAACTAGATCTACTTCAAGAGAATAAGAGTTTCAAGAGTTGCAAGCCCCTACTAGGTCAAGAAGGACTAGAATGAGGGGAGAATCATCATTCAACCAACCACTCCCATCATCCCCATCATCCTCATCCTCATCCTCATATGATTTTGAAGGCATTCCTATTCAACAACCTCAGTCAGCCCTAAATCAGCCATTACCACCTCCACCTCCACCAATGGATTTTTTGGCCAATAACCCATCTCCTTTGATATTCAATAATTACAATGTCATGCCCAAGAACCTTAAGAACTTTTGCTAGAATTTTCATACCAATGATCCCAATAGGACGACAGAGGAGCATATTAGGATTTTCCAGACCTGTCTGAGAGATAGAGGAATCAACCATGAGGATGTTGCATGCAGGATTTTTCCTTATTCCCTGGGCGAAGAGTCCTTTTATTGGTATAATCACTTCCCTGTTGCTTCTATCCATAACTAGACAGAATTGGAGATTGCATTTCTATAGAAGTTTAAAATTCCCATAAGTGCTAATGAGCTTTACATGCAGTTTACCGAGGTTAAGAGGGAAATTAATGAGCCTATGGGGTCTTTCAATAATAGGTTTCATTGGGCATACACTAGAATTCAAGCACCTTATGCTATAGATGACACTACTATCCTAGAATTCTACTTTGAAGCCCTTGATAGCCTTACATCCACCTTCCTTAAATGGAGGACTAATCCCCCAACTACCTTTCTCACTACATATATAGAGGTTGTTAAGGTCAGCACAGATCTGAGGAAAAATTTGTTAGGACCTTTTTCATCCTTAGGACCTACTGCTCACCCTTGGAAAGTCCAAGCTCTTAACTAGGCTTTGACTAATCATGCTCCCATGATGAATCCAGTACCATCATTTCCTTTGATCCCACACCCTTGTCCTCCAATAAATCAAGCTCAACCAATGATCTCTTATTCTCAGTAGGGAGCTAATCAACCCCTTCACCCATAGAAGCAGACTGGTTTTCCTACATATTTGCATAATTCAGAAGTCTTGAATCAAGCTGTTGGTTCTGGAGGAGCATCAGGATACCCTTCCAGTAATGTGAATTCAACACCACACAATGGTTTACATAAAGAGCGGTTGGATGAGTTAACTGAGAAGGTGAAGAAACTAAATATGGAGGTGACCTATCTAAGAAATTAGAATATACAACTTCAAGCTACACATAAGAACACACAATCAAACTACAATAGAGAAAACAAAGATGTTGCTAAGGGACACAACTTTGATAGAGGGCAGTATTTTGACAGAAATCAAAATTTTGAAAGAGGACAAGGCTCTAGCCTGAACTATGATAGGGGGTAGCAAGGTGGACAAGGGTTTGACAGAAGGAAACCACCTAGATAGAATAGACCTTGGAATACTGGGCCTAATAATGGAGGAATTCCTACTCCATTGGATCAGCCTCCAAGTGGCATGTATCTGGAAAAAGCAGCTTTATCTAGATGGTATAGGCTCCATAAGACATGTCAACATTCTGAGTTAGATTTCCCTGAGTTTCAAACTGTTGCTTCCATCTTTCAGTATGAATTTGAGAACAAATACAATAGTCAAGAGATTGTACCCTCAAATCCTTATGATTCCCTAGTGATGGTACTTAACCATGCTCCATTCCCAAAAGGTGAGGAGAATGAACCAGAAGAAGAGTCGAGTGACCAGGATAATGAGACAGAGTAGGTGTTGAATGAGGATGAAATCTCTCAGCTTTTTAATGAAGAGAATGAAAATGATAATGGCCCTTTGGATGAGGAGGAAGTTGGTGTTGAAGAATTCTAGATGTTTCAGCAACCCATCAAGAAATATGATTTGAGGAATAGACCCAATAGGAGTCCACAATCTAGAGGTCCTTTCACTACATCTATTCCTCCAAATAATTTTACTACTCCACTAGATCCGTAGGCCAATAATAATCCATATTACCCTCATGTACCAACACAGTACTTGTCTAAGGGAATCAATGTTGAAGTATCAAAGGGCAAATAGACTAGTGGTTGGAAGGAGGCTCATGCTGATATGAACATGGAGCAATTGGGAAAATATGTAACTGAAGAATTCAGAAAAGTAAAGGTAAGTATTTTTGCTTTTGAATTATTAAGATTCCCTACTATTAGGAATATTTTCTTGGGGTCTTTTAACTCAAACAAAACACCACAAGGAGAAACTACCAGTGAGGCCATTATCAGATCCTTTAATTCATAGGAACCTAAAGGCCAAGGCTAGGTCCCACCTACAGACAAAGGGAAAGATAAAGATAAGAGTCACGTTGCACTAGCTAACACCCATTTGAGCCTATTCCAAGGGAAGATGGAAACCCCTCCCTTTTTAATTTTTGTTTGTATCTTTGGAAAGAATCTGTATAATTGTCTATTGGATTCAGGAGCCTCTAAAAAAGTTATGCATTTTGTTGTCTCTAAATATTTAGGTATTACCCCTATTGCTTCTCAAAAGAAGGTCACTCAATTAGACAAGATGGAGGTGAGTGTACTAGGAGAGATGAACATGATCCCCATGTAGGTTGCATCAGACCTGAGGGTGCAACAGGTGATCAACATTTAGGTTGTTGATATTCCTAACACCTATGGTTTGATTTTGGGCCAGGATTTCACTAAGGCATTAAATGGGTATACATCTACAAACCATTCTCACATGTTGCTACCATGGAAAGGAGTCCCAAATTAGATTAGGATTGAAAGAGATCCCAGAATAAAGTATGTAATCACTGAGTAACATAATACTTCGAATGAGATATTAATACCAAAGGTCAGCATGGAGAACTATGTTTTGGCTGCATTAATCTTAGAGACATAAGAGGTCTTTATGTTACAGGGCCCCTCTTATGAATCTACATCAGGATCTAGTGGGTATGAGGAAATTTTTATGATGCAAGATGAGTCCATCAGTGATTCTGAAACACTGAGTGAGAAAACAAATGAAACTAATGACCAAGAGGATAGGCAGCTCAGTTTGTTGGATAACTTCCAAGAGTTCATCTAAATGTGTATGGAGAATTAGATACAGTTGGGTAGAATTATGAAGTTTGAAGAATTATTGCTTCCTAATTGGTGTCGAGTCCATGATTCCCCCCCACTCTGAGTTGGAATGTCATATATGTTAGACCATTGTGCAAAAATTACAGAAATACATTAACCCAACCCCAATTATCAAAATGAATATATAGGGAGAGTGAAATAATGACAAGGACAAAATTCTAATGCTTCCTAAAGAGCCTCCTATTTGAGGTGAAATGAAAGATGATTTGAAGCAATCAGGGATTGATGGTTGTTGGATGTTAAGATTCGATGGATCCAAATCTAAGCAAGGTATCAGAGCGGGATTTGAATTGAGCAGTCCTAAAGGTAAGAGCTATTTTTCTTCTCATAGAATATAATTCCAATGCACTAATAATGTGGTTGAATATGAGGCTTTGATCCATGGGTTGTTAATGGAATCAAGGCAAAAAGTTAAGATGTTACAAGTTTTTTGAGATTCTGAGTTGTTAGTCAGGTAAGTGAGGAAACAATATTCATGTCATGACAGGAGGATGACTAATTATAGACATAGAGTGTGGGATCTTATTGAGCGATTTGATGCTTTCAACATCCAGTTGATTCCTCGAAGTAGGAATCAAGTTGCAGATTCTCCCACACAAGTGACTAGTACATTGCAAGTCTTGCAACTTTCAATATTGAAGAAGTTTACTGTGGAGCTCACTCCAATACCTTCAGTACTTGACAACGTTACCAATTTCTAAGTATTTGAAGATGATAAGCATATTCTTGATTTCATTACAAGTTGTGATGTGTTTTCTTCTTAAGTAATTGATGAGATAGAGCCTCAAGAGGTAGAAATGGACTTGGGAGGGGTCATCAACCTGAAGACCAACACTATCCCAAACAGTATGGTGCAACTAGAATGAATTTTTGATTTGGATAAGATAAAAGACTCGGAACAACAAGTAAAAAGGGAATCTCTCAGTAGTCAATGTGAAACATACAACATGGGGACATAGGATGACGTAAAGAATGTTTTCATTGGTAAGGTATGTACTCCCGAAGAAAGGAGAGGGATTATTGATGCTACACATACATATCAAGATGTGATAGCCTAAAGTTATGAAGACTTAAAAATATATGATACTTCAATCATTACACACACCATTCCCTTGAACTCAAATGTCAAACTATTTAGACAAAGATAGAGACTAATCAATGCTCTATTAGAACCCATCATTTAGAAAGAATTACAAAAGCTACTTTCAGCACAAATTATATTTCCAATGAGGCATTCAACCTGGGTTGCGAATTTGGTTCCTGTGAGGAAAAAGAATAGAGAAATCAGATTATGTGTGGAATTTAGGAATCTTAATAGAGCATCAGAAAAAGATAATTATCCAATTCCTTCACTAGATGAGGTACTTCAGATTGTCAATGGATCCCAGATGATGTATTTTCTAGATGGGTATTTTGGATATAACCAAGACATGGTACAATATGAAGACAAGCATAAAACTGCATTCACTACGAAATGGGGAACTTTTTCCTATAGAAGAATTCCTTTCTAGTTGATTAATGTTGGAGGTACATTATAAAGGGAAATGGATATTGCATTTAAGGACATAATTGCTAAGTGCATCATTATTTATATTGATGATTTGGCAGTTTTCTCTAAGAGGTGAGGTAATCATATAGCAAATTTATGCAAAGTATTCCAAAGGTGCAGAGAGTTTGGCATCTCACTTAACCCAAAGAAGTGCATTTTTGGGGTTACACAAGGGAAATTGCTAGGACATATTATTTCAGAATAGGGTATCACCATTGATCCTGAATGAATAGAGGCTATCTTGAAGATTCAGCCTCCTGCAAGCAAAAAGGAAATGAAGTCATTCTTTGGGAAGTTCAACTTCGTTAGAAAGTTCATCACTAGATTTGTGGAGATAGTAAAGCCCTTGAATGGTATATTAAAAGAAGAGGCCAAAGTGGAATTGATGCAGAAGCCAAGGAGGCATTCACATAAATTAAGAAAGCTATTGTTGAGGCTCTAGTGTCGGTGAGTCCATATTATGCTAAGCCTTTTTACATATATTCATTTGCTTCTGATCACTCCTGTGCTATAATGTTAACTCAAAATTTTGATCAAGGTGATGAGCATCCTATAACCTTCATGAGTACCCCTTTAAAGGATGTAAAATTGAGATATCACAATGTAGAAACGCAAGCCTATGCTTTGGTTAGAGTAGTGAAAAATTTCAAACATTATTTTGAGGAATAAGGTTTTTACCATAATGCAAGATCCTGCGGTAAAGCTGGTGCTAATGCAGAATGAGCTAGGTGAACGAATAGCTAAATGGGTAACTATGTTACAAGAATATGAAATTGAGATTCAACCCATGAAATTAGTGAGAGGGTAGGGACTAATGAAGACAATGGATGAGATAGGTCCTGATCTCACAACTTAGCATTATCATCTCCAAGAGGTATCTCCAGGTGAGTGGTATGATGAAATCATTTATTATTTATTAAACCAATGGTGTCCTAATCACCTTAATATAGTTTAGAGGTGGGCCTTGCGCCTAAAGAGTGGTAGTTTTATGATGAAAGGGGGTGTCTTGTATAAGAAAAATCATGAGGGTGTGTATTTAAGATGTCTAGGGAAGGAAGAAGCTATTAGAGTGATGATTGAAATCCATAAAATATATGGCACATGCCATGGTTCTGCATCATCCACTGCCAATCAGATCCTGAGGGTAGGCTATTATTAGCCTACCCTATTTAAGGATGCACATAGCCATGTGAGGAATTTTCATGTATGTCAGATGGCAGCAAGTAAGGAAAAACACACAACCCTTCCACTTCAGTCAGTCATAGAGGTGAAACCATTTTCATAGTGGGGAATGGACTTTATAGGTCCAATTAAACCTCATTTTTTTGTGGGCCACCAGTATATTCTAACCATAACTGATTATTTTACTAGATGGACTGAAGATCTTGCATGTAAGCAATGTACATCTAATGTGGTAATCAATTTCCTTGAATCAGGTATTATTAATCACTTTGGTTTTCTATTGTCTTTAGTTTGTGATAATGGTCTTGCATTTGCATCACTAAAACTTTATAATTGTCTTTTGATCATGGAATCATCATAAAATTTGCATCCAATTACTACCCTCAGGGTAATGGTCTAGCCAAGTCTTCCAACAAGAACCTTTTGACAGTCATCTGTAAGTTATTAGAGTAGAGTCCTAAGGATTGGCACACCCAGCTTAGATTTTCTCTCTGGGCAGATCGTACTAGACAGAAGGCATCCCTAGGAACTTCTCCTTATCACCTAGTGTATGGTTTAGAAGCTCTATTCCCCATCCAATTGAAGATCCCTACCTTGTATTTCATTAATGAATACTATGATGGGGAGGATAAATGTGAGGCCCGTTTGGCTGAGTTGTTACACCTTGAAGACAAGAGAGATGAGGCCCTAGAAAACTTTGCCAAACACCAGGGCATACTGAAATGATGGTTTGAGAGGAGAGCTAAGGTGAAAGCCTTTAGAATCTCTGACTTAGTTCTCTACTGGGATAAAGCCCATGATTGTAAGGGAGAGCATGGTAAATTTGACAAAATTTGGCTTGGACCTTATCAGATTTCAAATTTTTTTGAAGATAATGCTTTTTGCTTGAAAACCCTCACTGGTGAGGATATCCCACTGCATGTTAATGGGTAGTATCCAAAGCATTACTTCCAATCTTGATATGTTTGTAGCTCTCTCTTGTACATAGTTAGAGTAGGTCTTCTTTTTTCTTTTCTTCACTTGTCTGTTGTTTTGGTTTGGGTAGTATAGGTTTCTTTCCTTTTCTTTTGCTTTATTTTTTTTAGCATAGGTTTTCTTCGGTTGGTTTTTCTTTTCGCTTTGTTTTTTTCTTTTGTTTTTTGGATTTCTTGGGGTTTTTGCATCTACATAATGGGTTGCTTTCCTGGGGTATGTTCTAGAAATTTCTTTTACAAACTTTAGTCAATTTTCCAGAGTCAACTAGTGGAATTCCTTTATCTAATGTCGCTTGTACATAGAATTAGAATCACTTGTTTTGGTTGAAGTTTGGAATATATTTGGGTCTCACATTTTCACATAAATTTTGAAGATTCTAGAATTGCATACAGTTCCTATGTAATTTGGCCTGGTGAAAAATCTTATATTCTACTTCAGTGCCATTGTTTTCCACATCCCTGAGTGTGAGTTTCATTACTTATGAGGTGAAAGGAAGGCTTACAAGAATGTTTGAAAGAAAAATAAATAGAGAAAAGAGAAATTATGAAAAATCAAAACAAATTGTCACCTTATCAAGGGTATCCTAGTACCTCTATCGAGGCTATAGATGTTTGGCTGGTAGTAGAGCTATGCTTGGGAGGGTCACAGTGATAACCTCACTGGGGCTATGGAAGCCTAACTGGCAATGAGGCTCTATCTAGGTTGCTTTTGAAGTTAGAACATTTATGTAGCCCAGTAAGACTTGCTCTGGTTCCTATTGCACCTAAAGAATGGGAAATGAATGCAAGTACACACACTTGGACCCTGGTACAAGAAAAGGTCTTCTTGCTTGTGACTTCTAAAACTTTGATCATAGGTGTCCTGATGTATGGGTTGAAACCAAAGATTCTGGGTTCTTGATTCTAATTTTTTCTTGAAATGCTCTGGAGCATTTCCCTAGCAGAGTCACCATTTTTTGTGCACTTTTTGCACACACGCCCCACTGAAAGTGAGGACCCTCTTTCTTGCTCTTTGTTCTTTCGTTCTTGGTCTTTTGGCCCTTTGGTTTTTGAGGATTTACTTGCTTGGGCATGTGTTTTTTTGTTTGTCTTGCTTGTTGGAATGGTCCATCTATGATATATATTGAAAACCTTAAGGTTTGGACTCATTTCAGGTTTTTCACAGCTCTAGAGAAAATCCACTCCTGGCAAAATTCCCCAGTTTCCTTAAAAACCCGGTGACGACTGCTTTTCACTATGATCTAGAGATTTTGGTCCTTTGTGGATTTCCACTATCTCTGGATTTCTCTAAGGGTCTGTCACCTTGTCAAATTCTTGGGTTTTGGTTTGATCCGTCTTGACTGCATTAATTATACGATTCTTGTGGTGGGTATTAAATCAAATTTTGGGGATTTTTTGCCATTATGGTTTTATAATTTTCTTTCTTTTGATCTAGAATGCTTGATCTTGGGTGTTGCTATTGGATTATGAATCTAGGATTTTGATCGATTGTTACAATTGGGTTTTCTGGAGGCCATTTGCACTTTACTCAGATTTTGGGATCTCTTTCTAGCTTCTGTTGTGTCTTTTTTCATACCCTTATGGTATGTATATGATGCTTTATCTCTTTTAATGGATAACTTGAATTAATTCATGGTTTGCACATATGTTATGTGAGGTGGAGTGTTGATTTTTTAGTTTTTGGTGATTGAGCTTTCATTTCTTGTTTTATTTCACATAGAGTTCAAGTTCCTGCATGTTTGAATGTTGAATATCTTGAGGCTGGGGTTCGCATATTATGTTAGAGTATCAATCCTGAGTGAGTTCCTGAGCTTGTCCTCTATTTCTATCATGAGGTTGCTCACTTGTATGGGTTAGGATGAACCTGCTATAAACCATGCAAACAAACTAGTCAAGTCCAAGCTTATCCTGCACACTCATGGTAGAATTTTAGGGTTTTGTGCCTAAGGAATAATTATTCCCTCTCGATTTATCTTAGGGTGAGTTTCGAATTCAAGGATGATTTGTCGGAAATTTTAATCAAGTTGGTTTCTAGTTCTAGATCCTCAAATTTGTGATCATTCAATCAATTTGACTGAGGTCGAGAGGAAATGTGGATATTCGGGTTTTCAAAGTCTTCATGGAATTCCTTATCTGTTAGAATTCCTCGACTTTCTATTTTCTCTTTATTTTCCTAAATTGTACAGTGATCCAAATTTTTGCTACCTTTGGATTTCCCTGGTTTGTCCGTCGCCTTGTAATTTTCTCGAAACTATGCTTAAATTGTGAAAATTACATTAGCTTCGCCAAAATACATTCCTTCAAGATATTCCCAAAAAAAAATTTGGTTCCCTCATTTACCCGGAGTTCTTAAACTATTGCTATTCTCATGGATTTTCATTTAGGGTGGATTTTCTAAAGTCTTGCTCAAAAGGAAGAATCAAGGGATTACATGAAAGCTTGCTTGATGATTATGTATTTGATGATCGAATTTAAATTATTTGGAGGTGCTTCATGTTGTTCCTTGGTTAATAATAGTCGATTATATGATTATTGGATGCTTTTGTGCTTATTTCACTAAAATCCACTTGGTTGGGAATTTTTCAAAATTCCTCTCTAGCCTAGATTCCATGGGAGGGCTGAAAACCCGAGCTTTGAGATGATTAATTTTTATGAGGTTTCAAGTATTTTTGCTTATCATGGGATTTGTAATGAGGATGAATTTTTCATTTGCGATTGATTAACTTTTGTTCGATGTGATCTTTATTATGGTTTCTTTGTCGAATGCAGGCTGAATCAGGTAAGCCAATGGTAGGTGGAACCAAGGGTAAAGTGGTGGATCCAGGTGTAGAGGGGTCTTCTATTTCTGAGGTAGAGAGAATCAAGATGGATATCAAAAGAAGAATTCTAAAGAGCAATTTTTCCTCCATTTGGTTAGGGTTCACTGATACAAATGTTGGATTAGAAGATTATGAGGAGTTCAGGGCAAGAATGGAGGCACTGAATCTATCCTTGTTGGCCAGAAGGACATTGGAATTAGGATTGGTGCATGTAGCTAGATTTCCTCCTATAGTACAGTGTTATGAATTGGTGCTTGAATTTGCATGACACTATGATAGGGGTACACAAAGGATAGTTGGTCCCCAAGGGAGAATTGTGGAAAATTTAAATCTTGTGTCTATAGCCCAAACCTTTGACATGCTTGATAGGTCTCATGTGGTGTCCTTTGACATGGATGTGGTAGAGAAGTTCTATGAGGAGGATACCATCAAATCCCAACAACTCATTAATTTCTGGTTGGTAAAACCTAATTCCAACTAATCCAAGTTTCCCAAGTAGTTAGTCAGACTTAAATTTAGGAAGAAGATGGATAGAACAAAGTACAATAAAAATCAACAGTTCCAGGCTAGTTGGATAAAGAATTAAAGAGAAAACAGATTGTGGTGGATGATACTCCTCCTAATTGGGATGAACTATTGGAAAACATTGGAAAGGGGAAGATAAAGAAGAAATCCATAATCATTTCTAGGATTGAGAGAGATGATGGGAACAATAGGGTAGTCCACATTACTACACCTAATCCTGAAAAGTATGGGGATGACGTGATTGGAAAATATTATAGTGTGCAGACTATCAACCTAGGGCATGCTTCCATGGAGCAAGACATTGAGGAGTATGAAGGCTCCAGTGATGTAATCCTTGGTAGATTGAGGAAGGAGGTACAAAATAAATCAGAGTTGGAGAAATAAAATGACAAGCTTAATAGATATTTGCAAGAATTGATGAAACCCTTGCAATCCATCAGTTCTTCCTCATCTATTATAGGTTTCCTACCTCAAGAGACAATATCAGAGCTGGAAAGAATGAAGAAAACCATACATGCTACGGTCAGCTGGTTGCAGGGGGTGCAAACCAAGGGAGATAATGCTATCAAAGAAATCCTTTTGACTAGAGGAGATGTAATGAGGTCATTGGATTGGCTAGGGAATGTGCTAGCTTAGGATAAGGAAGATGTAGATCACCTGTTGCAAAAGACAAAGACCATCATGAAATACACTGAAGATAAATTGATAAATTATGGAATTCTTCCTTCCTCAAGAATCACAGAGCCTTGGGAATGGTTTGAAGTTTTGCAAATAAGGAAAAAGGCTTTGAAGAAGATATATAAACAAGAAAGGAAAATTGAAGACACCTTGAGTGAAATCTACAATAAGTGTATTTCTTTTTTTGAAGTGATGACAAGGAGAAATAAATTTGCACCAAAGCATCATAGCCTAGAGCAGTTGAGAAAATGGTGGCGAGATGTGTATTCTCCATTCAGTTAGGGCCCTCTCATTGAACATCAGTTGGATGATGCAGCAACTTACATTGCAGTTATTGATAGGTATCAAACAAACAAGGTAGATTGGAATAATATAGTGAGGTAGTCAAGAGGTGATATCAACTTCCTTGAGAGTAGAGCTAGGGTTTTACCTATGCCACCTATTGCATACTTGGACAAGGTATTTTTGATGGTGCAGGATAAGGTCGAGCATGCTAAAGACAAAGGGGGAAGTAGTTAATGCAATGCTACATCAAAATTTTTTCTTCCCCATTATTTTTACTCTTCCTTCGTATGCATTAGACCGATTTTTGTTGGAGATGCTAGGCCAACTTGGATGAAATTGGTGCATATTGCATATTTCATGTTATTTATAATTTCTCTTGGTTGACCTATTGTGTGGCCATTTATTATTGTAAAACACTAATTGGGCTGACATATCTTGGGGGTTTCTATAAGTTTGGTGTTATGCCTCATTTGCAGAGAGTTAGTTAGTTAGAAAATTTTACATTAGAAGTGAATTGTGATAAGAGAAATAATTGGAGTTAGAATTTGGTTTATCTTTTCAAGCAAGTGCTATAACAGAAGATTGGAATTGTTGCCACGTTTGATAATTTAATACAAGTAAAGATATTGTGATTTGGTGCCTTTCTTGTGTTGAGTTTTATCTGGAATGGTTCTTGATATTCTATCTTTGAAATTGCTTAACTTTATTTGATGTTAGATGATTTGATGATGTTTAGGGTTTTATGCTTGAAGTGTTTGCAGCAATCTCTAGTCCATAATTTTTGCAGTTAGCTAATTGTTAGCTGCTTTGCAAAGTTATCCTGGACTTGAAACCTTTCTTAGTTCAATTATGAATGCTTGTTCATTTATATTACAATAGGATTGTCTTGAATGAATATTCATAGTCTAAAAATCTTTAATACCTTACAAGATTGCACTATTTTTGTAAGATTGTAGATTTATTTGGGTTAAACAAGAATTAGTTTATGAGGGATTGGTCCATTTTGAGCATCTCATCATTTACATTGTTAATCTTAGGGTTAGAATTAGTCTTAGAATTATCTTTGAAACCCTTATCTTTTGTTTTTTTTTTAAATTATTTGGTTTAGTTTTAGGCTCTAAGGTATCAACATATTGCTAGATCTAATAAATTTGAGTCCAGTATTTGCTGGTAGTAAGGTCCCTTTGTGATTACCAACATTTTCACATTATCTCTAAGTTGTTTTATTTGCATCATCAAGACCTAACATTGGAGACCTTGGGGTTATCTCTTTGTTCATAGAGATTTACCTTTCAAGAGAGACAGGATATCATATTCTGTCTGACTTGTTGCTATGCAGAAAACACCATCAATAAGACAGAGGTGAAGAATTCACTTCCAAGGAATTTAATACTTTATGTAAAGAGCATGGAATTCAAAGACCATTATCTGTTGCTCAGACCCCTCAATAGAATGGAGTTGTTGAAAGAAAGAACATAACAATTCTAGACACTGGTAAAACCATGATGTTGGAAGAAAATGTTCCTCATTTCTACTAGAGAGAAGTTGTAAGCATTTCTTTGTACACTATCAACCAGGTAAATATCAACAGTAATTCTACTAAGACTCATTTTGAGCTATGGTTTGGTTATAAGCCTATTGTGAAATATTTCAATTTTTTTGAAGCAAATGCTACATCAAGAGAGATGATGATATAGGAAAGTTTGAGGCTAGAAGTGATGAAGGAATATTCCTAGGTTACTCTACTAAGAGTAAAGCTTACCGGTGTTTTAATAAAAGGTTGAAGAAAATGGTTGAAAGTGCTATGTCAAAGTTGATGAAGATATTGAAAGACCATCCAGATGTAATGGATATGATTCAGATGATAATCATGATAATTCTAAAAATGGACAAAATGATTAGTCATTGAGTTAACTACAAATTGTTTTGGTGAACCAAGGGAATCAAGAGGCAGAAGCGAGCAAAGATGCAGAAGAAAGAACACAAGAACAAGAGGTAAGAGAAAACTTCAAAACTCCTAAGTATGTTAGAAGAAATCATTCTGATAGTCGGATAATTGGTGATAAGAGAAAAGGTGTACAAACTAGAAGAAGAATTCTAGAAGAATATTGCTTGATTTCTAAAGGTGAGCCTAATAATATCAATGAAGCATGCAAAGATGAAAATTGGATGGAATCCATGAAAGAAGAACTATTACATATACAAAAAAATGAGACATGGGAACTTGTTCCTAGACCTAAAGACAAGAATGTGATTGGAACCAAATGGGTGTTTCGAAATAAACTGAATGAACAAGGTGAAGTTGTCAAAAATAAAACAAGATTGGTTTTCAATGGGTATTCCCAAATGGAAGGTATATATTTTGATGAAACTTTTTCCCCTGTTGCTAGAATAGAAGTTGTGAGATTATTTCTTGCTTAAGCTACTTTCAAGAATTATAAATTTTATCAGATGGATGTAAAGTCAACATTTTTGAATGGTGAACTAGAAGAATTTTATGTTGAACAACCAAATGAATTTCAATTGATTGGTGAAGAGGACATGGTATGCCAATTGAAGAAATCTCTATATGGACTTAAGCAAGCCCCTAGAGCTTGGTATGCTAGATTGTACAAATACTTGTTGAAGCTTGGATTCAGTAAGGGTACTGCTGATAGTAATCTATATTTCAAATTGGATTAGGATAAAGAATTGATAATTGAAGTCTTTGTTGATGCTATTATTTTTGAAGGTGATGATGACTTGTGCATGAAATTTGCTGATGAAATGAAAAGTGAATTTGAGATGTCAATGATAGGTGAACTAAAATTATTTTTGGGATTGCAAATAACTCAGTTAGAAGATGGAATCTTTATATCTCAATCCAAATATATTAAGGAGTTTTTGAAAAAGTTTGGGATGGAAGAATCAAAACTAGTTGGCACACCTATGGTGACCAGATGCAAAATCACACAAAAGGATGAGAATCCTAAAGCAAATCAAACATGATACAGATCAATGATTGGTGGGTTACTATATTTATCTTAGACAAGACCATACATAATGAATTTTCTATGCATGGTTGCTAGATTTCAGGCAGATCCAAAGGAATCACATGTAGCTATTGTAAAAAGAATTTTCAGATACCTGAAAGGAACAGTTGAATTCGGATTATGGTATCCAAAGGATGATGATCTTATTCTGAATTCTTATACTGATGCAGATTGGGTAGGGTACATTAATGCTAGGAAAAGTACAAGTGTTGGTGTGTTCTTTCTAGGGAAGAAGTTGGTGTCTTAGTTAAGCAAAAAGAAGAACTTAGTTTTCATATCTACTACTGAAGCATAATACATTGTTATTGCTAAGAACTATACTCAAGTAGTGTGGATGAATCATATATTAAGTGATGTCAAAAATGAGTATGAAGAGCCTATTACCATATTCTGTGATAATTCAAGTGCCATAAATATCTCCAAGAATCCAATGATGCACTCAAAGACAAAGCATATGTCCATCAAGTATCACTTCTTGAAAGATAAAGTGAGTGAGAAAGAAGTCAAACTGTAATATGTATTAATAAAGAGCAAGTTGCAGATATCTTCACTAAACCATTACCTAAAGATAATTTTGAGTATCTCAGAGACAAGTTAGGGGTGAGTTCCCCTAATGATGCAGGTGGTTTCATCAGTCCGTGTTCATTGCTATATCTTATTCCAGATTGATGTTGTGACTGCTACTCAAGGGGAGTAGTCAGATGTTTTAAAATATATGGTTCAGAGCATGTACACCTTTTCCAGCGATGTCAAAGGGGGAGAGAAGTACAATGTGAAAAAGTGAAATAGGAGAGAAGTGTAACATGAAGAACCTTTGTGGAACAAAGGGGGAGAAGTGCATGGAAGAGATAGTTTGGGTTGATGATACTATTTCACATCATGTGTTGCCATCAATGCCAAAGGGGGAGATTGTTGGTCATTGTGGTTGTTTTAAAAATATGTGGTTGTCATTGATGTCAACACTATTAGCATTGATGATTCTCAAGGATGTATATGTCAAGGAGATTGAGAAAATTGTATTAAACATATGTGTTGATAGCGAGTGAAGCCAAGAAGGTCAGAAAGGTGAAATGTCATATATGATGATATTCAGGTGTTGCACACTAAAGGGTTTATTATTGAACCTATCTAGTATGATATTTTGAAGTCTCAGTGGTACACATCAATATTTATGCAAGTAAAGTGTTCTAGAACTGTAGCAATTGTTCTTGGAAGAGGAAGTTGGAATTTTTGTAATTCTAGTTGTTGTTTATGTTCCTGTGATGTTTGTGGATGATTCTAGATCATTTTATATCTTTGTTTCATGTTCGTGCTATTTGGCGTGATCATGGGAATGATTTTTTCCATGTGTGCTTAAGTTTTCCATGTTCTTGGCCGACATGATGGTGGTAGCATATTGTGGATCTCGATGGATTAGTTTCTTAATGTTTGGCATGTTCGAGGATGTTTATTTGGGTCCTATTTTGTTGTGGTTGACTTGTTTTGATGGGCATAAATATTTATTCATGTATTGAGGCCGATAGTCATAATTCATCTATTATCTGTAGTTGGCAAGGTTGTTGAAGTAAATCCATGTAGTAGATATATAGGCAAGGTTGTTTTGTGGTTTGAATAGAAGTGGGTGAGTGTGATCAAGTGTACAAGTAATGTACAAGTGTGAACAAAGGTCAAATCATTCAGGAGCAGAGCCGAATGTGAAAGAAGACTGAGAAGAGTATGTATCCTAACCGAAACTGTCATCAAGCTTTTGAAGAAGCTACTTTCTGAGTTCATTTCACTTAGATGGTTCTAATCTGATTACTCTATGTAAGGTAGTGAGCCTTCGTTTGAGAAGTGTTCTCTAGGAAGTGCACCTGAATGCAAGTGCATTCCTTATTCATTTTTTATTATACTTTTAATGGGGTGTAATTGTGGAGTAACCTCCACCGTGGTTTTCTCCCTTGACAGGGTTTCCACACAAAAAATATTGGTGTTATTTTTTTTTTATGTGTTGTGTAATTATTGTTTTCATAATCATTCATCAGATTTGGAACTAAAGGTTAATAGTTTGATTAAAGTTGTTAATTTTTCTACAACTGATTCACCCCCCCCCCCCCTCTCAGTTGCGCCTTCTTGTTTTTCCAATAGTTTGCACTCCCAAACTCCAAGTTTCCGTCTCTCAAAAGTTAAAAATAAATTCTATAGAAGACTTTTTATGATCTTGTGAGAAAGATGACAACTTTAAGAAATTTTCAACTTTGACAACTTTTGTAACTTGTACCCTCCAATTTATCTTCAACCTAAGATGTACAATCTCACATTATAGTGGAAGAGAAATGTTGATCATTAGGGAATAGTGATTTTCCTTGGTCAAACCCTATTTAGAGAATTAAACCTTTTTAATGAAACAATGCATAAAAGGAAAGATAAATTAACAATGTAATGTCACAACCCACCAATCCTCAATTGAGCCTTGGATTGCAAATCAAAAACTTAGCATGAAGGACCCTCAACATATGTACATCTTGATCATAGAATTTGGTAGGAAACAATGCTTGAATAGGATCCCCAATGCTACACCAACACATTATCTCAACAACATGCATGTCTTTGACATGATGATTGGTATCTTGATTTATGTAATAAACTTTAATAATTGTCCCTTGAATTCCTTCTTGAATGATCTATAATTCTCTTTTGAAAGTAATCTTGATTGCTTATGAAGATCTAGGATGAAACTAAGTGAAATAAACTTATATTTATACATAACTTAATATTAAATCCTGAAATTTAAATAACATAAGATGACATCAAATCTAGGATTTGAAATCATTAAAATACCAACAAAAACATATTCTAAGGGGGGGGGGGTTCCTAGGGTTAAGTGAGGACCCATTCGCCACAACATCCTTAACTATGACACACTTCAGGGATTGTGAAATATTATGTAAAAAGGAGGTCCTAGTACCTAGAGAGGACCCATTTTCCAAGTGACGAATGGGTCCTAGGTCACTAACCTATGACACATACCTCATAAAGTTAAGTGTCTTATAATATTATTTATGAATTTTGGGCTTTATCCCTTAGAATTTGCAATTAATTAGGCTTGGATTTGAATTAAAGGGGCCAATTAAGCTCAGTTAACCTCAATTAATCAATAAAGAACTAGATTAGTGTGAAAGTGCAAAGATACACTTTACAACGCCTTAAATAAGACATTGTTAAGTCCATTTTATCTTAAAGGGTCCTAAACTTAATGTGAATGTGTAAAACATATTACAACACTAAAATGAGGCATAATTAAGTTCATTTTAGTATTAATTATTCCCATATTAAGTGTGAAAAAGATATTCTCGTTTGGAAAGTGGATCAAGCCTTCACTGTCCAACATGATGTGGAACACGTATCAACTATTTTTCCAAGAAAAATGGAAGGATCAAGCCTTGCTTTTCCAACATGATGTGGAACACATCTCAGCTATTTCTTCAAGAAACACTCACAAGTAGAAGTCAGTGTCCATTATACAAATAATGCATGAGCTCACTCTGGGGTAATGGAACCTCATTTCATCCACTAGGTGAGTATCCCTCTAGGAAGGTGGCTTAGTGAGAAAGTCATGCCTATATGTTAGCTCTCATTGTACTTACCATACAAAATTTATCCCTCTAATACCTTTGATAGGGTGCCACTCACATTCTTGTCACTTGCTTACCAAGCTGCGTTATGCTAAGCACCCATGCACAACAATGTTTAAAGGTCCTCATTCAAATCGAACATGCTTCATTCATGCAAGGTATTCTTCTTAGGGATCATCGTGACTAATATCTCTAAGAGAGGAAAAATCAAGAGTAATAGATTGCAACTTAGGGGATGCATCACGATGCATCAAGCCACTAAAAGAAAGTTGTACACTTTAAGAGACATTACACTCTTCGAGGACATCAAACCTAATGATTCATGAAAGGAAAAGGAAAATAACACCATGAAATATGAAAAAATGTGAAAAGATATCATTGATGTACTAAAAAATATAGTAATCAAAATGCGGGTTTTAAGAGGGTTAAAGGATGTGTACCTATTGCAAAAAGTGTTTTTAAGGCGTCACTAAGGACTCACTCACCCAGTGGTAAATGGGTCTTGGCTAGGGTTCTCAAAAATCATATTTTGGGTTATGTTCTTCAATGTTTGCACTCCCAAACTCCATGTTTTTACCTACTGAAAGTTAAAAATAAGTTCTATATAAGACTTCCTATGATCTTGCAAGAAGGATGAAAAATTTAAGAGTGTTGCAACTTTGACAACTTTTGCTACTTTTTCTCTCTAATTGATCTTCAACTTTAGACCTAGAGTTACACATTAAAGATGAAGAAAAATATTTATTGCTAGGGAATAGTGGTTTTCCTTGGTCAAACCCCATTTTTGTAATTAAACCCTATAATGAAATAATGCATAAAAGGAAAGATGAATGAAAAATGTAATGTCACAGCCCACCAATTCTCAATTGAACCTTGGATTTCAAACTAGAAAATTAGCATGAAATTTCATCACTGTATGTAGATATTGATAATAAAATTTGGTATGAAACAATACTTGAATAGGATCTCCAATGCTACATCAAACCATTATCTCAAAAACATGCATGACTTTGACATGATGATTGATATCTTGATTGCTGCAATAAAATCTAATAAGTTTTCCTTGAATGCCTTCTTGAATGCTCTTGTGAAAGTAATATTGATTGCTCATGAAGATCTAGGATGAAACTATCTGAAATAACCTTATATTTATACATAATATTAAATCTTGAAATTCAAATAAAATAAGTGGACATCAGATCTAGGATTTGAAATCATTAAAATACAACCAAAAACATATTCTAAGGAGAGGGGGGTTGTAGGGTTAAGTGAGGACCCATTCACCATGTGTCGAATGGGTCCTAACATACTTAACTAGGACACACTTTGGGGATTGTGAAATTTTATGTAAAAGGAGGTCCTAGGACCTAGTCGGGACACTTTCGCCAAGTGTTGAATGGGTCCTATATCACTAACCTAGTACACATACCTCATAAAATTAAGTGTTGTGTAATATTATTTATGAATTTTGGGCTTTATCCCTCAAAATCTATAATTGACTAGACTTGGATTTGAATTAAAGGGTCCAATTAAGCTTAGTTAACCTCAGTTAATCAATAAAGCCCTAGATTAGTGTGAAAGTGTAAAGATACACTTTACAACTTAAATAAGGCACCATTAAGTCCATTTTATCTAAAACGGTCCTAAAATTAATGTGAATGTGTAAAAAACATTACAACACTAAATCAAGGCATAATAAAGTTCACTTTAATATTAATTATTCCCATGTTAAGTGTGAAAAAGGGATAGTTTTTTCTACACTACACTGCTTTAGCTATATCTACACTTGCAACCTCTATTCTCCTTGATTCTTCAAACCTACATTGTATGCATTCATAAATTTTATTATCTAATGTCAATATATGAAATAAGTATATTATAAATATCTACCAATTTTACTTCTATATCCACCTCTACCTCTCACAAGGTATGGTCTTATGCTAATGTCATTATTACCCTTTTGAATATTTGAATGGTTGGCCTACTTATCATAATTGTATTTTTTTTACTACAATTTTATCCTTCTATTATGATAAAGGAAAATGAGTTTGAGATTTAACTCAAACCTCTTCCTATATCACAATGGAAAGTACTAAAATTGATCTCAAACACCCACTTCACTACTAACCTCAATGAAAGAGCTAGAATGGTGAGCCAAGGTTATAGTATTTTTTGTTGTGGTGAATGATTTGATATTGATTAATTGATTATTAATTGATCTAATTTGATAATGTAAATATACACCTAGGTTAACTATGAAAATGTAACAAATTGTTATGATTTTAGGAAAACACAACCGAAAAATAGAAACAAAGTTTAGAATAGAATAATGCAAACACAAAGGAACCTAACATATAAATCTATGCTTGAAATGGATGGATAGGGGTGCTCATACTCTATACCTAGAAGTGCAAACACTCAAAAATCAATTCAGATCTTTGTTGGTGAACCAAAGGAAATAGGGGGCTCCACCTTTTAGGAGATGGAATACCAAAGGAAGGGAAAGGGATCTTTCCAGTTTCACTCTTAGTTCATTCAAGGAGAGCCTAAAGATCTCAATCTAATGAATCAACTAAGAAAAGGGTTGCTACGAGGTCTCCTTGGGCGTGATTAAAGAGGGTTAATCACTAAGAAAATGATTAGAAATAAGGAAATACAAATGATATGCAAATATAGTTATGTAACCTAAGAAATGAAACTTAAAATCAGAATGATAAAATGAGAATGAACAAAGGGGAACTTGGAAACCTAGAGATGCATGAAACAAGGTCTATAATCTTGAATTTATGACTTTTGATGTGAATTGGGACTCATACACTAGACTAGGTGATTTAGTCCTAGTTTAGGGTTTTAGGTTGAACCTAGAATTTACAACTAGTAAACCAAGATCTACAAAAAAATGACTAAAAACTGGTATATTATGACTCATATGCCCAAGGTGGCAATTTAGTCCCAGTTTCAGGTTTTTTTATAAACTTTGGTACCCTATAGTGATCTTATGTAGCTTCTCTCATGTCTGATATGTGAGACTCAAACTTTGTATTTTTCCCTATAGGTGACTTTCCGTGAACATGACAATAATAAATTTCTTCAATCTTGCAACTTAGTCTTCAAAGGATATTCAAAATCAAAACACCTAGATCTTCAATCACACATGTAAGGAGAGAAAAGTGTTGATTTTGTTAGTGGATAGGGGTTTTTCTTGGTCAAACCATGTTTTGGTAATCAAACCATGAAATGAAATAAAATATAATGAAGTAATGATGAATGAACAAATATGAAACTCACCAAACCTTTAGAATAATGGCTAAAATGTCATATGAAATGGCTAGCATGAACTTAGATCTTGTAACTTGATTGAATGATATGGATCTTGACTTGAATGCTTGCTTGAATCATGAAAACCTATATCACAAATGTTATCTAAAAGAAAACATGATGCTTGATGACTTTGACATGATTCTTGAATCTTGAATGTAGCTCCAAAATGCTTGATAATCATCTCTTGAATTATCTTGAATTCTCTTGAATGCTTTCTTGAAAATCTTAGGAGGAACTTTATGACTTAATAGTGTATTTATACTTGTTTATGCCAAATTTCTCAAAATTATACCACTATCGACTGACATTAGACCTAGGAGAATAAAATCCTACCAAGAATTGAATTAAAAATAGTTCCAAGCTAAAGCGGGACTCATACACTAGTTAGGGCATATGAGTCTTAGTAGGCTAGGCTTGGGACACAAATTTCAGGAAATGTTAAGTTTAATGCCAAATTCATGACTAGGCTTTGAGAATTAGGTGGGACTCATACTCCCAAGGTGGCGTATCAGTCCTAGATCACTAAATATAGAACACACAACATAAAATCATTAAATTATGATTGGTCATTAGTTAAATTTTAGGATTATCCTCATAAAGATGTATTAAATAAGGCTTGTGGATGCAAAATAGGACCAAATAAGGTATAAAGAATCTCATTTTTTAGTAGGGAGGGCCCAAAAAAGTTTGAAAATATAGAGGATACATTTTATATGCTAAATTTAGCTCCCACTTTAGTGAGAGGAGGGACTTGCTTCAAAATCACATTGAAGTAGACAAACTCACTTCAAGAAGGGTCTAAGTGTACCAATGCAAGTGAGATAGGATGAAAATGATCAAGAGGGTTGAGCAAGCCCCTAGGATCAAGATCCTATGGAAACCAATAGAGGAACCAAATAAAACACATCTGAATAGTATAAGGAGCAACAACAAGGTACAAACATACACTAGCAAAGACATAAAAAAGAAAAAGAAAATTGAAATTGATGGATAAAGCTTCGACCATTTGTCCATTGTGATCTAGATTAGATCTAAGTTGTTCATCCAAAAAAAATTTACAAGTGGAACACGATTTCCTCTATTTATAAAAAATGCATGCTCACAAGGGATAGTCAAACCTCAGGTTGTCCACTAGGTGATCCCCTAGTGAAACGCATAAGCAAGTGGTTAGTATGCACTCACAAAGACAAGAAAGTGGCTATAGGAAAGTCACACCTATGTTCAACTCCTATACACTAACCATACCAAAGTTATACCTCCTAATAACTTTGATAATATGCCACACAACCTGAACAATAGAGTCCACGATGCAAGAAAAGCTTCATATGCTTGATACACACGAAAAAACAAAATGGATCCATAGGAAGGAAACGTGTGTTATGAGAGGTGGCCATATAAAAAATATTATAAATGAAAAATAGTGTAAGGTACATTCAAATTAGGTTTTATTAGTTCATGTAAGGTCTTAATTTAGGGAACACCATGCCTAATGTCTCCAAGAGTGGACAAATCAAAGAATAGAAGATTCACAACTTAGATGTAGTGTTTCACATCAAGCCATTAAGAGGAATGTAATATTCTAGGAGAGATCATGCTCTTGAGGGACATCACACCCAATGCAACTAGAAAGAGAAAGACACATTGCATGAAGTAAGAATACTACATAGTGAAACATGAGTTGAAAAAGAATAATGCTAATGTATGCCTATATTTTAAAGAAATTGCTAAACACCATGATGTGAGAAATTACTTTAAACTAGAAAATAATCAATGCTAACACTAAAGAGGATATGGGAGCTTATCTGGAAATCCCTATTCCAAGTCATATGTTTCCAAATGAGGCTACATCATGAAAAAGGGCTTCCCTTGAAATGAAATCCCAAAATCACATAAGGGATCTATGGATTTGGGGTCAATATATCTTTTCTACAATTTTATTAGAGAGCTTGAAACTATAATCATTCCCCAAATACTCATGGAATAGGAAGAATGAAACAAAGAGGGTGAAAACTATATTAATGGAAAAAGTATCCCTTTTTCCTGCATTCGGAAATAATTAATGACAAAGTAACCTAATAATGCCTTGATCTAGGGTAGTAATTTGGTTTATACATTCACACTAAGTCTAGGGACTCTTTTAACTAAAATTTAATTAAATTTTACTTATTTAGGGTTATAAATTGTTCTATTACACTCACACTTATTGAGGATCTGATTTATTAATTGAGCCTAATGGGCCCCTTTATTTTAAACCTAAACCTTATTTTCATTTTCCAAGGATCTATCCTGACACCCATTGATGATATTGCATGATATTTAACTTGGAAAAATTGATGTCTTTGAAATCTATGCTAGGAAAAAGTCACGTTTATTGGTGAATAAGTCCCCCTAATAGATGAGTCCCCTTTCTTGGCATATTTGGAATGGGTTTTCAATATTATTTCATCCTCCCAAAGCATGGTCCTAGGAAATTGTGCTAGGACCCATTCACCCAAGGTGGCGAATGGGTCATCCACATTGAGGACACCCCTTTTTGAATTTGTTTGTGGCGAGATTAATTATTAGATTTAGTATAAATATAAGGTTAATACACATAGTTTCATCCTAAAACTTTATAATCAATCAAGAGAAATTACACAAGAATTCACAAGAGCATAATAGATAATTTCAAATGCATTCGAAGGAAGAATATGAATGTTTTATTTCAGCAATTCAAGATCATATCATCATGTCAAAGGCATAGTGCATGAAGCATGTTTTTGAGCTAAGATTATTGATATATCATTGAAGATCTATTTGCAAGAATTATTTCACATCCAATTCAAGATCTAGATCTACATTCTACATGGCCACTTCATGTTTATTTACAGATTTATATTCCAAGACAACTTCCAATGTATCATCATTGCATATTTCATGTTGCATGCTTCAATCTCATTATCTCATCCCAAGGTTCAATTACCTAAAAAGGGTATGACTAAGGAAAACCCCTATCCTCTACCAATCAACAATTTTTTCTCCTCTTTGATGTGTATTTATAGGTTTCTAGGTTGAAGATCAAGTGGAGAAAAAATTTAAAGTAAAATTATCAAAGTTATCACCTACATTATAAGAACATGAAAACAAGGCAATAGGATTTATTTTAGGGTTTTGGGAGATGATCACCAAGGAGATGAGAGTGTAGATCTTAAAGAAAAAAACCTAGATCTTAGTTTTCAAAAACCCTAATAGAGACCCATTTAACTATAAAGGTGAATGAGTCCTATGTGACCTAAAAACAACCTTCTAGCCTCTCAAAACATCCCTCATTGTTTCTATAATATTTATGATTGATTTTTTATTGTTATTTGCATCATATCATACACTTAATTACATGTTTTTTGGTTAGAATCAGTGGTTCATCATCTTGATCAATTCACTTTGATTCAAACCATATTTTCCCATTAAACATAATGATGAAGCTAACCTATTGAATATTGTAATTTTTTTATCTTAGAGTGTTTCTTCTCACCCTAGGTTAGATCTTGCATTCATTGGAATTTAATTTTCTTTGAATGAGATCTCATTTAGGGTTCCTTATTTTGCATTAAAACTTGCATCTCATTTAGGGTTTAGAGTTGTACTATTTTGCATCCTTTAATTCTGAAAAATACAAGAACAAATCATTCATCTTGCAAATCATTTAGATATCATAAATTTTTATTTGAAATTAAAAAAAAAATTGTATTTCAAATTAGGTCTTTGCATTCATTATTTCATTAGCTTTTCAACTTGCAGTTCACATTATATTTCTATAAAATCTAAAACTAAAGGATACTATTACAAACATGAAACCAAACAACATTGCAAAAATCTTAAAAATCATTCAAAAATAGTTAAAAGATACCCTAATCTAGGACCCATTTGCCACTTGGGGTGAATAAGTCCTTGGTCAAGATAAACCTATATTTTTGGCATTCGAAACTTAATAAAAAAAACTAAAAAATTAGTAAAAACATTGCAAAAAACCCCATACAGGTCCCATTCACCACTAAAGGAGAATGAGTCCCTGATCAGGTGTTTTTCTACATTTTCTAGAATCTAAAATCTTTGTTTTAGGATTTTGTTTGGTGTTGTTACATTTATATTTTAGTTTTCTAATTTTCCATTTCATCAAACTCATTGCATCTAGCTTAATTTGGTTCATTTAGTGCAGTGGAAAAATTCAAAATTGCATTCACAACATTTCATTTTCAGCCTATTGAACTATGTAATCAGTAAATTACTTTGTTTCAATTTGAAAAGCTGAAAATGGATAAGTGCCTTAGCAATGTGTGGAAGTCTTTGTTCACTTTGGTTGATGTTTCAAGTTGTGTTTTTTGCAATGAGTGTAATGTAATTGAACCTACTCATGCTCATGCAACTCCTCATGATGTTGACATCATTGGATAAGATGATGATAGCATGAATGAATTCATAAATGATTGCCTTAACAACCTTGAGAATAATGCATCTTTCTATCCTTCCATGAAACAACCAACATAACTTGAGATGTTCAGTCTTTTACATCCTAAAATTGAGTCACAAAATTAGCCTAAGTTCCCTACAATAGGTGAAATGAGGAAAACATTAAATTTCCCTATGTTAACAAAGAACCAATACTCCCATCAACCTCAAAGAGACTTATGGCCAAATATTTAATATTCTAACTAACCAAGGATGTGACATAACTAATGAGCATGAATTTCATAAAATTTTAGAGGAAATTCCCATTGAACAAACAAAAGGGATATGATATCGAGATCCTCCTCCCAACATAATTGTCCTCCTTTCTAAAGAATAACCAATGCCTTGTAACAATGATAAAGAAGACAAGGTCACTTCAGGCCATCTTGCTCTATATCCACCTAAAGAATTTGGTGAATCTAGAAATCAATGAAGGCCTTACAAACTAAAGATACTATAATTCCCTTGTCCATTATCTGAAACTAAAAGAACTTTACACATACTTCGAAGTGAAGAATTTATTACATTACCACCTATAAGAGAAAATGAAAACCCAAATCCTAAGAATACAAATACATCACATTGCCAATATCATAGTCATTGGACATAGTATTGATAATTGTCATTGTAGACACATAAAATTGACCTAGGCCTTTGAACTTTATTTTCTCCATATTTCTTCCTAACATAATTAAACTGTTTAATTATGTCCTATGGTCAAATTTCAACTATTACTTAAATAATTCTTATTTATTTAATTAATTCATGCCTTTTATTCCTCTTGGCTATTTAAATAAATAAATTATATTTTATTTAAATACATCTCTAATTTTTTTTTGTCTCACCATAGTTAAATAAACTCTTAAATTTATTTAATTATTACTTGTCCATTATTTCTTCTGGATTATTTAAATAAATAAACATTATTTATTTAATTAAATACATCATTAATTCCTTATTTCTTATAATTAAATAAATTTATTTAATTATTATCCATTCTAGGTTTTTCTAATTTTAAATAAAATCATTTATTTAAAATTGTCCCACTTTCTAATTTTCCTCCAAGTAAATAATTTAAAAAATATTATTTACTGTCACATGGTCCCACCACTTTTGAATTAAATTAATTTTTAATTTAAAAGGTTAACTCATCCTCTTGAGGAAATTAATTTTAAATTTCTATTTTAATTCTCGACTTTCCTCTTTTTTGGTGCCATATCTTCTTGTCACATGCATTCTTGTCCATCCAAAATCAAAACTCGTCCATTAATTTTAAATTTTACCCTAATTGTGGGTTGTCACATCTAATTCTAGCCATTGATCTTAGGGAATCTCTCATTTAACAATCTTGGCCATTCATCACAAATTAAATTTTCTATACAAAGGGAATTTTGGCCTCATTTGCACATCTCTTGACTTCGTGCTTTAGACATTCTCATGTTTTGGCTAATTTCTAAGTACTTTAAGCTTGCTTCATAGTTGCATACTTAAATTGTGTAGCATTTAGATTAGAATCCTTCAATATTTTCCTAGGGAATTTTCATAGTCATAGGTTTCTCATCAAAAATTTGAGGGCAATTATCTACTTCTAGCAACTGGAGAAGGTGCAATGAAGGTGATTCATGTATTCGAAGACATTTGGTAATATTTTTCTTTGTTTTCATGCTTTCTAACTCCTTTGTTCTTCATTGCTTAACTTGGGTTCTAGTTGTTTATGCTTTATTGTGCTAACCTAATATTTTCCCTAGTTACATTAGTGAACCCAACATGAAAACACTTGTTTTTGCAAATTTTTGCATTATTTTTTCTTGTTTTTATAGGTACAGTTTTAAAGAGCCACATTTGCAACTTTTTGAATTGCAATCATTGTGTCACAATTCATTTGATTTTTAGACCAACACAATCGAAATCATGAGCTGCATTTGCTAACCAAAATGATGCATATGCTCTGTTGTGATGTATCTTCCTGGAAACATCTACTTTCGGCTCTATGACATATTTTCTTTGTAGAATGATGCAATTCCTTGGTAAAATTTTATTTTCTGATTTTGACAAAATTTTGTGATTTCTATTTTCTATCTAATAGCTTAGAGGTTTTTGGGGTTACTAATATTTTATTTGTAGCATGTGGTAAGCTAGAAAAGGAGTTTAATCTTTGTTTGTTGATTTTTTTTAATTCCCTCTACAACCTTAAATCAATTGAACAAACAATCACAAACAACAACTTGCATTTACATTTCATTGGTAAAAATGAACATGCATACACACTCATGGGATTAAAATGAACACAATCTTGCATTGAAACTCATTGAGGCTAAAATTTACATGCATTTTCATGACATGGTCTTAAAATAAACTTTGTTTGTCTCACACTTAGTTGGGTTTGAAATGAACAAATTTTTTTATGTGTTTCTCTCACAGTAAGCTTGGATAATTAAAATGAACAAGTGTTTGCAATTTGTGTAACTCTGATTTAATAATAGAAGTATCCTCTCCCCTTGCACACTTGTGTGATCCTAGGTGCAAGAGAAAATTCTAATGACTCTAGGAATTGGGTCTTCCTTGGTGGGAAAATGTACTCACCCCAAGGCGACTCAAACCAATAACGAGCTAAAAGCCAAGCACTCTCGATCAGTATATAAATTTTAATGTTGAGGAAAACTCATCATTATAGGACTTACTACAAACAAGAAAGTGGTAGTGATTCCCTCAATACCCTCATGGTGCATTAAAACCTATAGAGCATAACCTCTATAGGCTAGGAAGCCTCCTTATCGGAGCTAATATTGCCTCTTGCCTATCCTTCTAAATGGGTTCCCTTACTAAAAACCTTTTGTGTACAGTTGCCAAAAACCTTTTCTATTTGCTAGTACAACAATGATTATTCTCAAGGCACCCACATTCTCCCAATTCTTAGTAGAGGTGAAGATCCTGTCATGGGAGATTTATGAGGGCTCGAAGTTTGGTTGACTTGAGAAGTGAGTTTCGTGTTAGGGGAGCTAGTGTGGCCAAGCTTCTAAGTCACCCACTAAAAATAAGTGTGATTGGAGTAAAATATGTGTGGGATCCAATGAATATAGTCCTTGCCAACCTAAGCTTGTGCTTGTCTTCATTGTGAGTTTTTCAAAAAAAGATAAAACCATGTGTTTTCCAAGTGTTTTCTGAAACAATGAGCAAATAAACATCCTTAACAGATCTTGAAAAACACACTCAAACTAAAAAAGTCTAATTTTTTTGCCAAAATTAAAAAGAAAACCAAAAATTTTACACACTACAATGCATTTTCTATACTATGCAAAAAATTTGACATACTAAACCATATTCGAGACTCTATGAGAAACAATTGCTCTGATAAACTATATTTTCTAACTAAAACAACGCATTTTCCTGTGTTGAAACACATTTTATCTCCGTTGCAATGCAATTGATTTCTTGAACAATATCTGTGATCTAAAAGAACACCTTTTCTAAAATTGAGACGCATTTGATCCCCTAAAATTTATGTCTCCTGAAACAATGCAATTGCCTACCACTTAGAAAAATCACTATTACTGCCAAAAAATCTGAGATCAGACATTTTCAGACTGATTCTAGACATCTTTTTCTAGTGGCCTCTGTTCAAAACATAGAAATTAATTGCTCAAATCCTTCTTTCCTACATCTTTTAGCTTTAATTTTAACATAGTTCCATCTTTGAAAATTGTTAGTTGCACCTTAGAAGCCATCATTTTTAACATAAACCAGTCTTTAGGTCCTCATTTTCGTAGACTTTGGAATAGGAAAACTTGCCAAACCTTGCAAAACCTTTGCCTTCAAAAGTGGGTTATCATTGGACTAAGTCAATCATTTCCTTTAGTCATTGTCCTTTTTTGAGACTTTTCCAACTCAAAATTCTAGTTAGGAAACCTCACTTTGTCATCTTGTCATTTTCATTTAGTCCTACCAAATAGTTCCTTCAAAATCCAAATTGAGACATTGAGAAATATTGGAATAGTTATTAAACCTTTCCTAAGTCTACCAAAATTCATTGCACCTTAGATTTTCCTTATAGTTTTCATTTTTAATAGTTTAGTCATCCATTCATTTTAGTCCTCACAATACATTTGACATTCCATTTAGATAACAATTGCATCCCTTATTCCAAAAATCTAAAAAAATAGTTTCATACATAGATTTAGTTGTCATTAGCAACCTCCCTCATTTCAGAAAATATTTTATGGTTGAGACTAGACTCCAAAGGAAAATAAGATAAATGGACCCATTTGTACAAGGCAATAATCCCTATAACTTTCCTAATGGTATGAAAAATAACACAGACATGGGGACATCTTTCATCAATCCTTTCAATGACATGAACTTTGTAGTTTCCTCATCTCACAATCCCTTTGAACAATTTATATGAAGAGATGAAAACATAAAAGAATTTATGGTAGATATAGAAGCTACCACCCAAAATCCTAAAGTGGCCTCCTTTGTAGAGGAATTATCCTTGCAAGATAGAGAAATATACTTAGCCATGCTTCTAGACCAAGGGGCTAAATTTCCATGTGGATTCGACATTAATACCTTGAGGGCAACATCTCTTGATCCTAATACATAAACTAGTCAACCCCCATCAACACCACAACATAATGCAAACAATTCCTCCAATGATTCCACAACACAAAATTAAACAAACACCATCAATGCTACCTCCAACGGCACCACCTCTCAAAACACATCTAACACACTCAACACGACATCTATTGTAGGAACATCTACCATTGCACATTCCATATCACAATCAATCCCACACATATCAACCATTCCATCACAAACTATTGGGACTACATTTGGATCTTCAACCAATTCAATGGGGAAAAATTCATCAAACCTCTTATTTGGAGCTTCATCTAGCACTATGGGGATGACATCATCAAACCTGTCACTATGGTCTTCTACTAATGCCATGGGAACAAATTCATCAAATCCCTTTGGGAGGAACAAAAAATGAGTTGTCATTCAATGACCTCAACCCAATGTCCCTAGCTCATTAAAAATCAATACCAATAATAATATCCCCTAAGGAAAAACATGAACATACCACATGGCCACATTTACCAATTTGGACAAGGCAACAACATAACACAACATATCATCCCATTTTCTCATCAAAATTTTCAAGGAAAGAAAGATCTGCAAATACACTCTAACACTATTGGAACACACATTCCCACTTATGCATCTCATTTACATACACAACAACATATCCCCAATCAAAATGTTTACTACCAACAAATTCAAAACCAAAATGCATAATTTGCTAAGCACTAATACATATCAAATCAGAACATGCCATCACATGAAGTGGGAACTCATACGATACCCATCACAAAAATGTGTGATGCCACAAAAAACCTTATAGTATATGCACTCACAACTCAACTTTCTACCCTACAAAAACAAGTCGAGAACATGCAATTTTCCAACAAGAAGATGCACACATCTTATGATTTGTTTTCATACCCATTTGTCATGAACTTATACATTCCGCCATTCCCTCTAGGATATGTGGTACTTGTATACAAGGAAAAAATACTGACACACTTGATCCTAATTACTAATAGTGTTTCATCTTGAATCACCTTCTTAGCTCGTCATCACTTTTCATCCCTTAATTGAATAAATTAAACCTTATTTAATTTAATCTAACATCATCCCCTTTTAATTAAATAAATCAAAATATTTATTTAATTAAAGTCTAAATCATTTTCCTCTCAACTTTGATTTAAACAAATCCTAAAATCTAAATCAAATTTTTCACATCATCTAAATCTCTTATTAAATTGATCAAATCTTGATTAATTCAATCCAAATGTCCTAATTTCTCTAGATTTTTCCACTTGCAAATGAAAATACATTCAATTGATTTATTAAATCCATATTTTCTCTCCACATGGCATATTTAGGGGAATATTCCTCTAAGTTTGAAAATCCCTCCAAGTGGATTTGACCTCGCAACAAAGAATTTATCTCCTCTTAGGTATCCTTGTGAATTGAGCTAAGTGGCATTTAAGTCATTTTATTTCCCTCTCCAACAAATCATTTCATGAATTTCAAAATCCACCTAATATCATTTATTGGCTCATTCACCAAAATGTGCTCAAGCTTCCTCCATTCACATCTTGACAAGTGGAACTTGGCCATTGGATATTGAATAATCCCACATTGCTCCATTTTACTCATTCCTCCATCTTGTATTTCCATAAATAGAAGGCTATTCTTCTCATTTGATCATACACAACTTAGAGCAAAGTTACAATCTTCACATTTAGAGAAATTTCATCCATCTCCATAAAGCATTTTCCATTATCATAGCTAAGTTATTGTAGGTTTTATCAAGGAATCATATTGTTCTTCCTCACCAAGTGGATCAATCTTCATCAAAATTATCCAATCATACAAAGGAGTTGGGAAAGGGCCATTTAATACACACAAATTGGAAACAACTCCCCCATGGGATTAAGATTTTGCATGCTTAAATAGGATTTCATTTCTTTTTATGTTTTGTTCTTATTTTTCCTATTTTGAGCATTGTAGATGAATTTCATGGGGAATCTTAGTTCTAACTTGCATATGGATCTAATATTGTGTTTTTTTTCTATTTTTGTGTAGGTATAGGATTGGGGTTCACATTTTGGCACTAGAAGGAGGGCCAATCTGATGGATTTCATCATTTTTTTTGAAAAATTTCATGCTTTTTTGTGTTTTTTGTAACTTCCAGGAAACTCAGCCTTGCCAGTTAAGTGACACTATATTGATCCACTCCAATCATCAAAGTCCACCTCTAGAGTCTTCCTACAAACAAAATTCAAATTTCAAACTGACCTGCAGATTTTCTAAATCCAAAACTCCACCACTGGCCAAACAAAGCCACAATTGTGGTCTTTGTTTTACTACAGAGCACCACTCTCAGTAATTAGCAGTGTTATATTGTGTCGCTGGGGTGGAGTAAAAAGTTAAAATTTGGTTTATTTTGACATGTTCTCTTTTCTTTTGACATTCTGAACTCCTAACTTTTTTTTTGTCTTTGTATTTCTTGGTTTTAATTAGTTTACAAGTTGAGGCAAGGAAGGAACAAGGAGGAGTTTTTCACTATGAAATCATTGTCTTATTGTATTAAGTGTTTCCAAACACTTTTGGAGAACTTATAATCCCTCTCTAAGGATTTTATTACCTTCATGATTTTAGGACACACTAAATTTCTTTTGGGCTCTAAAAAGAACAATATAAAAGCTTTCAATTTTGCTACAAAAGTTTGAAAAGAGCTTTAGGAAAACTTATTAGATTTTGTTTAAGGTTAAAAATTGAACAAAATAACTTTCATCTTTCCTTTTGGTTCTTTAAAAATAATCTAATCAATTTTTTGAGGATTTAAAATGAACGTGTGCATATTTGTTTTGTAATCACTTACCCAGAATAATATCACCAAAGATGACATATGCACTTCTCTCATGCTTTATAGTGATCTTGAGAATCAAAAGTCCTTTCGGTGATCTTAAGTTGTGTAAGTGATTGCCTCCACATTTCAAATTGGGTTTTTAAAAATTGAACCAATCTTGCGAGTGTGAGTGGAGTACATCGCAAGTTTTCTCCTTTTGTTTCTCAACAAAGATTGATCGAACTATAGATGCACTTGCTTGCTTTTGTGTACCTTTAGAGGGCCTTCCTTGGTGGGAAAAAGTACTCACCCCAAGGGAATGACCCTATGGTAATGACCATAACCCAAGCTCTTCCAAACCACTATACAAATTTGTGGTTACGATGAAAATTGTAAACAATGGGAAGTAGTGCATGATAACTCTCCCCCAATATCTTTATGATGCATAAATCCCTTGTTCTAAGGGTTGGGAGATCTCTCACAAGGAGTTTATCATTGAATCCCCTAAATTGGATGCCTTTAGTACAAAATTTTATTTAGAAGCCAAAAATCCAAATATTTGTTGGTGTCAAGAGGTTGGACCTCTGGAGTGATCTCAATTTTTTATGGCTCTTAGTAGAAATGATAAGTATGCCATGGGAGATTCATGGGTGCTGATTCTTGGTTGACACGAGAAGTTTTTGTCATGGAGGGGAGCCAGTGTGTTCAAGAATCTAATCATTCACTAAGAGTAGGTGTAGTTGGAGTTATCCAAGTGGGAACTCAACAAATATTTTCTTTTCCATCTTAAGGTTGTGCAATCTTTGAGTCAGTTAAACACTTTGCTTGGATCCAAAACACTTGAAAAACAACATTCACAAGATCCTCAAAATTTCAAACCCTTTAGAAAAGAAAATACCTTTGAAAAATTCAAGTGCTCATGATTGTTGTAGGGATTTTATCCTTAGAGGCATCTAATTATTTGTATTTAATCACAATTTTCTTTCACTAAAGTTAACATTAGGAAACTTTTTCCTTGATTTCTTTAATTTCCACATAATGGAATTTTTGGGATGAGAAGGAGTTAGGACATTAAAAATCTAATTTGAAACTTTAATCAATAATTGTTTATGGTAAAAGGTGTGTATGATAAAATGCGTTAATTAAATTGAATCTAATCTAATACACCAATGAAACATTATATTGAAGAAAACTAAATAAATAAATCAAACGCAAACTCTAAACAACTGCTTCTTCAAATTCGTTCCATTGTCCTCTATCTCCAAGGTTTCGCTTCAATATGTTTGCTCTCAGTTGTGCAAACATAGCTGATAGAATGGCACTTGAGAGAATGAGATTATTAAAATGCATATGCATCTACAAGATTGAGCTTATTGAATTGAAATGTTATGAAGTGCTTAACATGCGACTATAATAACTACGCATAAAAGTATGAGATTTGAGGTTCCTTTTTAGTTCATGAAAGAGTTGTATTTATAGATTTTTGAAGGTAGGAATTCGATTGGCCAAGATCGACGGTCGAGTTCAAACTTGTTGAAATGAACGGTGCGAGATCGAGAATTCAAAAAGATAGAATTTTGAGAGACATAAAATGAAGAGAAAAATTGAAAGGTGTCTCTCATAATTAAATAAATATTTACTTATGTGTGAGAGAAATGTGGAAAGGCTTTAATTAAATATTGTAAATATTTAATTATGAGAAAAGGAAAAAGCCTTTTAATTAAATATTAAGAATATTTATTTTTTGTGAGAGAAGTGGGAATTAAATATCAAAAGTATTTAATTAAATGTGGGGGGAAGAAAATCATTTAAATTTAGAATTTAAACTTTGATAATTAATGTAAATAAATTGTAAAATTTATTTAATTAAATTAGAAGAATTAGAAAATGAACAATATAGATAAATAATTAAATTTATTTATATGTAAAAGACTTAAGAACATTAATTAAATAATTCATATTAAATTAATTAACAGGTTCGATCGACCGTGACCATTTTTAGATGTGTACATTTTTCCCCTCTTTGAAGTGATGTGTTTTACGCATTGCTTCAAAGAATTTGCCCCTGACTTTGAAAAATTGTTGATGATGCTATATGCCCCCTCGAGAGATGAATCGTGTGATGAGAATGATTATGAGACTAATTTGGAAGATGTTCAGATGATTTCAGAGAAAAATGGTGATTTAACTCTCAAAATAGCACTTTGCCCAGTAATAAATGCTATTTTTACCACTTTAAAAGATGAAAAAGGTGAAATGTCACTTTCATTTGAACAATAACCTTTGAGAAAAATTGGAGCTTTGAGAGAGATTAAAGCGATGCCGATCCCGTATGCGAGCCACAGATTCGAGCGAGGTCGCCGTCATCAAAGACCACCAACGTATGGACCTCCGGTAAGTCGATCCAAACCTCTCCATAAAATTTTTATTCGTTTTTAGATGTTTTTTTGAATTTTTTCAAATTTCAAAATTTTGTTTTAGCGCATGCGATAGGTCTTTTAGCACATATGGTAGATAGTTTAGCGCATCCAAGCTCGCGCATAGGAATAGAATAGTCACACATAGGCCAAATAATCGCGCATAGGGGAATTAGCGCATAGGATAGATAAAATGGCGCATCCATGCAACCTGCCTACAGACAATGATAAAGTAGCACATAGGTGATTTAGCGCATCCATGCACTATTATAGCGCATTTGATTAAAGAATTAGCACATACATGAAATGGCGCATCCGTGGACTGTTTTAGAGCATCCATGGAATAAAATGGCACATTCATGGTTTTAGTGCATTGATTGACTGTTTTAGCGCATTTATGAATTTTTGCCAATTTACAATTCAGAAGAAAAATTGATGCATGCTTGATGATTGTTGCTAGATTAGACAATAGATTTTTACGCATTTGAATATCATTGATGAATAGATTTGATAAATTTTCCTTCATGCTTGAAGAACAAATAGATTTGATAACTTTTGCTTCCATGCGATATGAAAAACAAAATAGAGATGATAATTTGATTTGCTGATTGAAAGTCAAATAGATTAAGTCATGATGACGGTTGCATTTGTTTCCATGCGATATGAAAAAAAAATTAGATGATAGATTCGCTTTCCTATTTGAAAGTCAAATTAAGTCATGATAACTATTAAATTTGTTTCCATGCGATATGAAAACAAATTAGGTGTGATGTAAACTTGCTTGATGTATTGATTGATTGATGATATCCATTTGCTGATTTATTTTGCATGTTTGCTGGATAATTTTGTAAAGGAGGGTTTTGGTCTCCTTCATATCAGAGAGAGATTTCTGTAGACATGGGAGATGATTCCTCGACTATCCCCTGATGATTTGGCAGTGATAGACCAGTGTGGCTTGAGAGCTCTGTTGAGTATCCCACAGTATCGGGTCAACAAGGGACTATTGACTGCCCTAGCAGAGCGGTGGCATAGTGAGCACAACACCTTCCATTTTTCGACAAGAGAGATTACAGTGACACTAGAGGATGTCTACAAGATTTTGGGTATTCTTGTGGTTGGAGAGCTTGTGATTTATGATCACAAGGAGATTGGGGGTACAAAGGCTTTGAGATGAGTCTTCCACGATCCTCATGTCTACGAATATGAGATTCCCTAGAAGGAGATGATGGAGAGGTACACCCCACTACCTTCAGTTTTGGTAGGCATGATCGGTGGTTTCCTTTGTCCTGATCGTAGGTCAAAGGGACTATCACTAGGGTGGGGTCGGACCTTGGAGGACATGCTTCTCCACCGTACCAGATGTGCATGGGGATCATGCATGTTAGCCCATCTGTATCATGACCTTCATCACGTTGTGTATACAGGTGGGAAGAGTCTTTCCTGCGGGGTGACTCTTTTATAGTTATTTGCATGGGAGCATTTTGCCATCACTCGGCCTATTGTTAGGAGAGATCGCCCTCTTGGATTTCCATACGTTTATGCATATACAGGGCCCCTTGTCCAGTCGAGGTTGGGCAAACTAGAGTACTGGCGATGAGTACTAGATGATTTGGACACGGTCATCTAGCGACCGTATGTGGATTGCAACCCATGGTAGACAGACGACCTAGAGATGCCATATGTTGCTAGGCCCAGATACTTGATTGGACGCACCCCCTTTATCATTGAGATATTTTTGAGTCGGAGGGTTCTGAGATAGTTTGGATGGGTTCAAATGATGCCCCAGGGGATGACACAGTATGCCAGGCATCGAGGAGATATACCAAAGTGGGGGCCAATTTTGACCATTGAGGCCGCCAGAGAGGAGTACCTTGAGTTAGAGCTCGATGATTGGACCACACGACTAGAGGTCATAGATGTAGGGATGACAAGTGATTATGCTGCATATTTCTACACACATCCCTTTCCACAGTTTACTAGTCCAGATGAGCCTGCCCCATTGATGGGAGGTCCAGTTATCCAGGTAGAGGTATAGCAGCCACAGGGACATCCAGCAAGAGGGCAGCCACAAGATCAGGGGCAGGTATAGGTAGACATCGACAGGGGAGCTATGGATATAGATGATGAGAGCTCCGAGATCGAGGGGACAGAGGAGGAGTCAAACCACTCCGATGATGGGGATGATAGGAGTGGTGGGAGACAAAGACTATTCTTTGATATTCCCTTTAGTACTAGGCCACGAACATCTAGAGCAGTGGGTCAGGCCAGTACTTCAGCACCGCGGATCACCATCAGGGCTCCGTCATAGGGATAGATAGATGCTATGCATATTGAGGTTCAGACTCTAAGGAGTCAGTTAGCACAAGCTCAGGCGACCATCAACTAGTTACAGGGACAGATAGCATAGCCACCACCTTCAGACCCACAGATAGCACAGCTTATGGCCAAGAGAGACACATACAGGTTGAGGGAGTAGCTGAGAGATTACTGAGGTCAATGGAGAGCACCTCTATTGGAGAGGTTGTGGCCAAGGGATTAGAGACTGCTCGGGAGGTCGAGTATTACAGGATGTAGTATTTTGAGGCAGTGCCACCTGAGCAGCGGATAGTCTTCACTCAATCAGGTACTCAGTCTCGGACTCACTCACGTAGTCACTCCAGGAGTGTGTCTAGGAGTGTGGGCTAGCCACCCAGATGAGAGAGCAGAGCCTCCGAGAGTAGAGATCCAGCGAGACCCACTACTTCTGGTGGCAGCAATAGCCATGATCCAAGGCCAGATGCCCCTCCTTGATGAACAATTATTATACACATTGATGCCATTGTATGATATATCTTTTTTAAACATTTGATATCCTTGTATTCCTGGACATTTATTTTGATGAGATCTATGATATGTAGTGGTGATTTGATTATATATGTGTTATGGATGATTTATGCACATGTTATGGATGTTTCATTTGGATTTTTATATGTTATGTATGTATGATGATGTAATCATGATAATATTTCTTTTATGATGTATGTATGAAATGCAATATATAAGATGTGAATTTTTTTAGATGAGATGTGTAATGTATGATGATGATGATGAAAAATGCACTTATGTAATGATCTTATGATATATGATGTAATGATGTGAAAAATATGAATGCAATTTCTTATTTTATGAATGTATGAAATATGCAGATGTATATGTTAATGAATGATGAATGATAATCATGCCTACAATGTAATGAATGCTTATGATGTATAATAATGAAAAATGATATTATAAGGAATATGATAATGAGATGTAACAAATGTCCAGTCTTACTCAGCCATTGTCGAAAAAGATATTGTAAGAATGTGATCCACCCTCAAAAATCTATTTAAAAGGAACCTAAATATGGAAATGAATTATGCAATCCTAAATGAATTAATGCAACCCTAAATGAATTAATGAACCATTCTCCTTGTTGCCATTTCTTGCTATGTTTAGTTATCATCATTAAGCCTTTTTTTATGTCAAAAGTTAGTACAAGCATCAAAGGGTATGTTAGCACTAGTGATGACCTGAGTACTACTTCCATAATGTTTAATGTAGCAAGTTAATACAAGCATTGAGGTATAATTGAACCAAGATGACCTGAGTATTGCTTGCATAAACAGACAAAACTTAACCATTTTCTTATGCAAATTCTGAAATGTCATCAATGATACATTGTAGAGCATGTCCCACGACCAATTCACATAATACTAATGATTAACTAACAAACAACAAGCAAAGAAAAATCATACTTCTTCCTTGTGATTCTAGTTCAGTACATCATTGAACCACTCCAAAGATATGATGTCATCAAATATCAAAACAACAATTTGCAACTTATGCTTGTAGGTTTTGTCATTAATTTTATTCAGATTAAGATCATCCAATTTGTCTTTTAAATCATCTACCAAGATAAACATGTAAGCTCAGAAACTATTGTTTTAGACATTTTGATGCTAGACACATGTTGCTGACTACCTCCTAGAAAAGCAAACTGCCCCCTAGTGACCTTGTACTCTGACTCTTGCTAGACACAACCGTTGCGATGGATAAACCTCAAATCATCAAGCCATGATGAGATCCTTGTCGTTTCAAGGAAAATGACGTGAATGTGATAGTGAGGTGTGTGATGCTGATGTGAGAATGTATATGCAGAATGAATCCTAATAGATGAGAGAGCTAAATGAAATCACAAGCAATGCCTATTTGCCAGGTTTTCACTATTTGTTTTTATTGCACTTTTTCTTGATTTTATGATTTTTTTGCTATTACCAAATGCCTGTTTGCCAGGTTTTCATCAAGGCAATGGATTTTTTTCTTTTTTTTCTTTTTTCAGGACTTTTTGTATTGTTTTTGAATTTTTTTTCAAGTGTAGAACCTCTTCAAATGAATGTTGTTGACCGGATCTTCAAATAGGTCTCCTTCTGCTATCGACAACTGATATGCCCCTGATCCATAGTTTGCAACGATAACGAACGGGCCTAGCCAATTTGCTTCAAACTTGCCTTTCTTTTCCCGATCTTGTTGATTTCGAGGGTTTTCTCTGAGGACCAAATCACCCACTTGAAAACTCCGTGGTTTGACTCTGTGGTTGTAACTACGAGACATGATTTGTTGGTATCCTTTCAAGTGATTAACCACAGTTTGACGTCGTTCATCAAGTAGTTGTGGCTCTTGTAACCTTGATACTCTGTAGTCTTCATCATTGATTAGCCCTTTGAGTGATACTCGAAGTGAAGGGATCTCAACTTCCAGTGGTAAAATAGCTTCTGCTCCATAGACCAAAGAATAAGGAGTAGCTCCTTTCGGTGTGCGAATACTTGTTCTATAGGCCCATAATGCCGGATTTAACTGAACATGCCAATCACAACCTGCTTCATTCACTGTTTTCTTTAAAATTTTCATAATTGTTTTGTTTGAAGCTTTAGCTTGACCATTCCCCTACGGATAATAAATTGTGGAGTACCTGTGTTGGATGCGAAATCTTTCACATAGTTCATCAACATCTTGATTTTTAAAGGGTCTACCATTATCTATTATAATGGAGCTAGGAATGCCATATCTGCAAATAATATGATTCAAGATAAATGAAGAGATTTGTTTACCCGTAACAGTTGTCAGAGGAACAAATTCAATCCACTTAGTGAAATATTCAGTGGCTGTAATGATAAATTTATGTCCATTTGAAGATGATGGATGTATCTTGCCAACCAAATCTAATCCCCACTGAGCGAAAGGCCATGTTGTGGTAAAAGGTTGTAATTCTTGAGCAGGAGCATGAATGAGATTCCCATGAATCTGACATTTGGCACATTTCTTCACAAAGGTCAATGATTCTTTCTCCATGTTTGGCTAGTAGTATCCTAATCTTACAAGTTTCTTTGCTAAGGTTAGTCCACTTGAATGTGTCCCACAAATTCCACCATGGACCTCTTGTAAGGCTTTTTCCAATTCATCGCGTTCAAGACACCTAAGGAGGGTACCATCCAGACCATGCCGGTATAAGATGTTAGCAATTAAGGTGTAACGGGATGATTGACGAATGAAATTCCATTTTTGATTCCTAGACAAGCCTAAGGGTAAAGTAGCATCTTTAGGTAAGTGTAAATTTGGCCATATAAGGAAGAGTCAGAACTCGTAAGATGGCAAATGATTTGTGTTTCAGGATTGTCATGGGCGGGAGAAAACAATTGTTCCACCAGGAAATCATATCGTCTCTGATTATCTGACAATTGGAGTAGAGAGGCGATTGTAGCCATAGCGTCTGCTGCTTTATTATCAATGCGTGGAATCTGTATGAACTTGATGTTAACAAAGTATTTCTTGAGATCTTCCACCATTCTTTTGTAAGGTATCAACTTGTCATCTTTAGTGTGATATTCATCATTGATTTGGTTTATAACAAGTTGTGAATCGCCAAAAACTTGAAGTTCTACGATCTTCCAATCTACTACAATTTTCATGCCGATTATCAATGCCTCATACTCAGCTATGTTGTTTGTGCAGGGAAACACTAGCTGATAAGATTTTGGGATCGTATGTCCTTGAGGTGTAATAAAAAGAATTCCTGCTCCTGAACCATGTTGAGTATAAGAACCATCAAAGTAGAGTGACCATGACTGTTGAATATCCGCTGTAAAAATATCGGCATCAGGAAAATCAACATGTATTGGGTGTTCTGCTATCATTGATGCTTCTACTAGTTGATCTACAATTACTTGTCCCTTTATAGATTTTCGATCCATATATTGAATATCAAACTTCGCTTAAGATCATGACCCATTTAGCCAACCTGCCAGTTAAGGTTGCCTTGCTTAGAAGATACTTGAGTGGGTCAATCTTAGCCACAAGCTTTATGGTATGAGTCAACATGTAGTGTCGTAATTTTTGAGAAGTGAACACCACTGCTAAAAAGCTTTTTCAATGAAGGTGTAATTTAGTTTGTGACTTGTTAGAGTTCTGCTGATGTAATAAATGGCTCGTTCTTTTCCTGAATAGTCTTCTTGTGCCAATAATGCTCCTAAAGATACTTCTGTGGTAGAAATATATAATATGAGGGGCGCACCTTGTATTGGTGGAGCCAATACTAGAGGATTCATGAGATATTGCTTTATTTGTTCAAAGGCTACTTCACATTTGTTCTCCCATTTGAATGGAACATTCTTGTGCAAGAGATATGTAAATGGTAAACTCTTATCCGCCAATTGAGCAATGAATCTATGAATGGATTGTAACTGTCCCTGTAAAGAGCGTAGTTGACTGATGTTCCTTGGTGGTGACATATCAAGGATTGCTTGTACTTTAGCTGGATCTACTTCAATTCCCTTTTCTGACACAATATATCCTAATAACTTTTCAGATTTTACTCCAAAGACACATTTCTTAGGATTAAGTCTTACTTTGAATTGTTCCATTCTTTTGAAAATTTTAGACAAGATATCAATGTGTCCTTCTCTAGTGTTAGACTTGGCAAGAAGATCATCAACATAATCCTCCATAAATGTATGCATCATGTCATGAAAAATTGTTGTCATTGCTCGTTGGTAAGTAGCTCCTGCATTTTTCAATCCGAATGGCATTACATTCCAGTAATAAGTACCCCAAGGACATGTGAATGTTGTTTTATCCTGATCTTCTAGTGCAATCTTTATTTGGTTGTATCCTGAGAATCCATCCATTAATGATTACATTGCATGTCCAGTAGTTAAATCCACAATCATATCAATGTTTGGTAAAGGAAAATCATCTTTAGGACATGCTTTGTTGAAATCCCTAGAATCTGTGCAAATTCTGATCCTTCCATCTAGCTTAGAAATAGGTACAATATTGGAAATCCATTCTGCATAATCGATGGATCGGATGAATCCAATGTCTAAAAGTTTCTTTAGTTCCTCTTTAACCAACAACGCAACATGTGGATGCATTTTTCTAAGTTTCTATTTTACAGGCCTTGCCCCCAGTGTAATAGATAAATGATGCATGATGAGATCTGGATCTAATCCCAGCATATCTGCGTAGGACCATGCAAAACTAACTTGATTATCTTTGAGAAATTCTATGAATTTAGGTACTTCTTCATCTGTAAGAGATGCAGCCAATTGCAACACTTTAGGCTTTTCTGTGGTACCGATATTGAGTGCCTCTATTGGTTCAATCAAAATGGAAGATTTTTCCTGATAGTACTCCGGAAGAGTGTCAAGTTTCCCATCCTCTAGCGCCTTTGAAAGGTTTTCACCATTGGATATGCTTTTTATTTTTCTCTTTTCTTGATCTAATACTGCCTTTGCTAGGTTTTCACCATTAGATCTTTCTTTCATTTTTCCTTTTTCTTGACCTAATACTACCTTTGTTAGGTTTTCACCATTAGGTCTTTCTTTTATGTTATTTATTTCATAGTTGAGAAACTTGGCACTTTCCTATGGAAAACTCTGATCTGGTGATTCCCTGGTAGAACTTGTTTTGGGAAGGGAAGAACAAAGAAATTTTATTATGGTTTCATCATTTGGAAAAGTTTGAACATCAATGGGTGCGATTTGTTCCCAATCAATGAGTTCGGGATGAACCAAAGGTAATGAATCATTAGATTGAGTAAGGTCTTTGGCTATGAGGGTCATGATGTTATTGTCAACATTATTATAGGGGAGATCTACGATGGTATCCTCCTCAAAATGATCTATCTCACTTTGAATTGAATTGGTCTCACTAGAATCCTCATCACTTTGTAAGACACAATCAAGCAAAGGTCTTGAGCTTTCTCCTTGTAAGAATGTAGGTGAGAATTTGTGTATGACATCCACCTCTTTATCTCTACATAATTCATCGTCATAGATGGTGTCCCATTCATATTCATTAGAGTCAATGTCAAAATCATTTTCTTGCATTTGTAGAATGTTTCCAGCTGACTCCTCATTGGATGTTAAGTGTGCTACTTCTTCCTTAATATCCTTAACATATCCTAACCTAGTTTTATCCTTTGGGTTCATTGTTTTTAATTAGACAGGTTCAACAATACCTTCTTTTCTTTTACCTAGAGGGCCATTTCCTTCATAACCCATCTATTTCATGATAGCATAACCCTTTCCATATTGTTGTGTGGGTAACTTGATATGTTGCACGAATTCTTCTTCATCTTTGTAGAGCCAATCAAAAATAGCTCTATCTTCCTCTTCAGTTCCTTTGATAAACCTCCCATTAAAATTGGTGATGGGGGTTGAAGTTAAGGCTAAAACCGTTGTAGCTTGTTGTGTGGATGTCGATGGTTGACCATGGGATCTCGGAGATAGGGGTAGATTAGAGAGAGATAAAGAATATTCTCCCACCCCCTTGTCTTTTAGTTTTAGCTTGCTGCCAAAATTGCTTATCATTTCTTGCACTTGTTCTTTGTTTTTGGGAGTAGAGATGGCCAAAGCCTCTCTGTTATGTGGGAAGAATGTGTCCTGAGTTGCTCTTAGGTTAGAACAAGTTTGACTACTATTGTGATTAGCTGGTATTACTTCTTTTCCATCATATGGAAACTTCAAACATTGATGGTAAGTAGATGGGACAGCTTGCATGTCATGAATCCATGGATGACCCAATAGTATGTTATAGGTTAGATCTCGATCAAGAACTTGACAAAAATTATTATTCACAACAGGTCCCACTATGATTGGTAACATGATGAGTCCTTTTGAAGTCCTTTCCTCATCATCATAGGCCTTGATTGTAATTTTTCTCCTTGGGTCTATAGAGTCTGTTGAATATCCCAAAGCTAGGACCAATTTCAAAGTACAAATATTTACTCCAGCTCCCCCATCTATAAGGACACGTCCAATGCGGGCTTTGTGAACCATGACTTCTAAGTAGAGTGATGAATTATGTGGATGGGTTATGGATGAATCATCTCTTTCAGAAAAAGATAAACATGTGTTGGAGGACAAGTGTCCCACCATGGCTTGAAATTTATTGGTAGCTAGATCAGGAGATACAGTCGTATCAATAAGAGCCTTTTCTAGAATGTCCTTATGTGTAGGTGATAACTTCAAGAGCTCTAAGATAGAAATTTGGGCTGATGTTTTTCGTAATTGCTCAACCAAATTGTATTGACTTGGAGGGGGAATAGCTGCTTCAGATGAGCCGCCTTTGACAATGATCTTGGCTTGTCCCCTTGTAGTAACATTGACCTCTTGATATTCTGGCTTACCTTTGATTTAGATAGGATTGATTTGAGGATCATCAGTATAGATATGATTGATAATAATGTCTTGGATGTGATTAACATTCTTGCCCTTATCATTCGAGGATTCCCCTTTGTGATAATTAGGGAGTGGGTTTTTGAATGCTTGATGATCATTATTGACATTATGTCCCTCAACCATGATGGTACGATTATCAATCAAATCTTGAATAATATTCTTTAACCCATGGCAATTGTTTGTCTTATGACCTTTGCACCTATGATAATCATAGAAGTGTGATTCATTCCACGATGGTGGTTTAACTAAAGGTTCATAGTCTTTTTGTGGTGGCAATGTAATAGCATTTTGATTCAATAATTCTTTGAGAATGGATTCCAAAGATTGACCCAAGGGATTGAAATTTCGTCGATTTGAAAAATATGACGATTTGGGCGTACCAGGATTGCCAAAATTATTTCCATGAGTATTAGTTGTGTTTCTTTGATTAGAAACATTGCCTTGGGTGTTAGAAAGTCCAACATTATTGTTACGTTGAGCACCTAACACATTTAGAATGACGGGTTTTGAATTTATGTTGTTAGCACCCACTACCCCATCATTTCCAACATTTTTATTTCGGGTCCAAAATCGTGACTTGTCATTGTTGGTATTATGATTGTTGTTGTTGTTTTACGAATTTGAACCCTCTTTATCAATTTTTAGAACTCCACACTTGATCAATGCTCCCTCAATAGTGATTGTGTTTTCAATCAACTTTTCAAATGATGGAGGGAAATGAAGGTTGAGTCTATAACTCATTTCTTGATTAAGACTATCGATAAAGATTTCCATCTTTTCCTTTTCAGGAATAGGATGAGAATATCTAGCAAATGTTTTTCTCCATCTTTGTAAAAATGTAGTGAAAGATTCCCCTACTTTTTGTTTTATCTTACAAAGATCAAGCATAGTTATCTGATGTTGGATGTTGTAAGAGTATTGTGATATAAATTTATTCATCAACTCTTCAAAGGTTTTGATGGGGGGAGTGATCTTTGAAAGCCACTCCATGGATTTTCCACCCAAACTTCGTGGAAATAGTCACATTAAGTAGGTGTCTTCATGAGCAAATTCTAAACTCATATTTCGGAAATCCCTTATATGTTCAATGGGGTCAGTTTTCCCATTATATCTATCAAACTTAGGGATTTTAGAATGTTTTGGAAAAGGAATCATTTGAAGATTTCTATCAAATGGATAAGGACATATCTCCTCCAAAACATACTTCTTTGTTGTTCCCCCTTGTATTTCTTGTAGTTTCCCTTGTAGTTCCTTGACTTATTGAGCAAGGACACTAACATTGTCAAGAGGGGTTTCAGGACTTTCTTTAAACCTCTCCATGTCAAAATTTGATAGTAACTTAGCTCCTTGCATAGCTAAATTATAAAAATATTTTTCCTTGTTTCATTCCATCATCTTGTCCATAAGAACATAGAAGTTTGCATCTTGTTCAGCCTCTTGGAGTTTTTCTTTTGTTATTTCTTCCATTGTTGAAAAATGCCAAGGAATCTCTTCCTTCTCAGTATTATCACCCATTTCACTTGCTATGCTTTTGTCTTTTTCCAACTTCTTTTGAGATCTTGTGACAATAGGCATAAGCTTTATTAAAACTCTACTACCTTTGATCAAAGGAATGAAGTAGTGCAATAGTGATGAAAGTCAATATAGAATGAAGATTCTATGACTTAAGAGATTTTTAATCTTTAGTTCATGATTCGCTTAGTGAAAGGATGAAAATCCTATTTGTGGGAAATAAACCAAAGATTGAAAAATAAAGGCAATTTTTGCACTTTGTGAAGTTTGATCTTAGTTTTGTAGATAGATGAATTTAGTGGATGCCTAAATGTGTTTGGACTCTCAATTGCAGAATTTGATTTGGATAAGTAGCATATGTGATTGTAAGTTGGTAAAAATGAGAAGGATGACTATGCCCTAATTTCTGAAAATTCAGAAAATCACACCTAAAGTTCGGAAGACAGATGCGCCAAGACAGAGATTGAATGCGCTAAAATAGAGCACAGATGTGCTGAAACACTGCACAGATGCACTGAAACAGAGACCCAATGCACTAAGATAGAGACCCAATGCGCTAAGATAGAGACCCAATCCACTAAGACAGTGTACAGACGCACTAAAATAGAGACCCAATGCACTAAAATAGAGACCCAATGCGTTGAAATAGTGCACAAACGTGCTGAAATAGAGACCCAATGTGCTAAGATAGAAACCCAATGCACTAAGACAGTTCTAAGACTGACATGTTTTTGATAGTTTGGCAAAATTTTCTTGTTTTGGATGATCTTAACCTGATTTAAATGTGAAAAACACAGCATAGAAGCAGACAATTGTTTTGTTAATCCTAAGATCTAAACAAAGAGTGTATGTTCTTGAGATTTCCATAGGTTTTAAACAAGATAAGCAGTTCAATCAGACTCACTCTTAATTTGTCAAATAGGTCATCATCATAATCATAGCCCACAGCTTAAAATTGCATCAACTCACACAACCTTGTCACCCCCTAGAGGGCGCCCATGTTTTTGTCTTTTCCAGGTGCGTACTCAAAGTGACAGAAGTGGATACCGAATCCCTTGAGCAAACAATCTATGGCGACTATATGGAGAGTGTCTTGGGGGCAGATTCTTCCCTCCCCTTGCACCATGATTAAAATGATGTTTGGTTACTGACATGGTTGGCCTCTACACTAGATTCGTATTAAGTCTTTCCATTCGGTGTGACAATAGATATACTCCCTTGAGAGACCTCCCAACCTTTAGAACAAAGGCTTTGGGGATGGTTATCCTGTCTACTGCCGTCAAGTTGGATTTTCATACACAACTTGCTTTTGATTATAGTGGGTTGGAAACCTTGGCTTTAGGTGTTCCCACTTAGGTCATTCCCATAGGGTGAGTAATTTTTCCCACTATGGCAGGCCTTCTAAAGGATGTAATAAAGCATTAAATTGCATAAAATAAAAGGTATGTCTAGTATTCTGATCACCCAGTTAAGGGGAGAGCATAGACCTATTACCCACAATCACAGCATGCAAATAATGGTTCAATTTTAAAACCCAAATTGAAAGTTTTTCTATTCTAAGTGACGATGTTGCTTCACTAAAAGCATGGGATTCATTTTATCGAAAATAAAAATACGTTTGGTGACTATCCTAGGATTGGTTAATCTAGAATTAAGTGTCTACCCTAGGATTGGTTCATTTTTTTTAAAAATAACATCAGAAAAATTATGTCCACGGATTGCGTCGGAATCAAAATTAAAATTTTTACAAACGAATGCACCGAAACAGAATCTGTATGCGCCAAAACAGGAGTTGTATGTGCCGAAATAGGACACATATGCGCTAAAAGATCTAGTAAATGTGCCGAAACAGTCACCATATGCGCCAAAACAGGTTACGAATGCGCCGAAAGAATTCCTAGGGATGCGCCAAAACAGGGTTTCTATGCGCTGAAAGAGGTCATGGATGTGCTAGAACAGGTTATGTATGCGCTAAACTGTGGTTTTTGTCCGTCACCTACTAGAAAAATTCTGCAAAATAGAAGTTAAATGCGGGGCTTGGCCCCACGGTGGGCACCAGAAATGTGTATGAGAAAATGCATCAATTAAATTGAATATAATCTAATACACCAATGAAACATTAGATTGAAGAAAACTAAATAAATAAATCAAACACAAACTCTAAACAGCTACTTCTTCAAATTCGTTCCATTGTCCTCTATCTTCATGGTTTCGCTTCAATATGTTTGCTCTCAGTTGTGCAAACATAGCTTATAGAATGGCACTTGAGAGAATGAGATTATTAAAATGCATATGCATCTACAAGATTGAGCTTATTGAATTGAAATATTATGAAGTGCTTAATATGTGACTATAATAACTACGCATAAAAGTATGAGATTCGAGGTTCCTTTTTAGTTCATGAAAGAGCTGTATTTATAGATTTTTGAAGGTAGGAATTCGATTGGCCAAGATCGACGGTCGAGTTCAAACTTGTTGAAATGAATGGTGAGAGATCGAGAATTTGAAAAGATAGAATTTTGAGAGATAGAAAATGAAGAGACAAATTGAAAGGTGTCTCCCATAATTAAATAAATATTTACTTATGTGTGAGAGAAATGTGAAAAGGCTTTAATTAAATATTGTAAATATTTAATTATGAGAAAAGGAAAAAGCCTTTTAATTAAATATTAAGAATATTTAATTTTTGTGAGAGAAGTGGGAATTAAATATCAAAAGTATTTAATTAAATGTGGAGGGAAGAAAATCATTTAAATTTAGAATTTAAATTTTGATAATTAATGTAAATAAATTGTAAAATTTATTTAATTAATTAAGAGGAATATAGCATTAATTAAATAAATGAATTTATTTAATTAAATTAGAAGAATTAGAAAATTAACAATATAAATAAATAATTAAATTTATTTATATGTAGAAGACTTAAGAACATTAGTTAAATAATTCATATTTAATTAATTAACAGGTTCGATCGACCATGACCTTTTTTAGATGTGTACAAAAGGAAGTCACTAAGAAAAGATAAGAACAATTGAACCCCACACATGTGTTATTCCAAATTATTTCCTACAAAATCAAAATCTGCAAACCCAAGTTCAAAAGTCTTAGTCCAAGAGCTCATGAAGAACGTCTTTCAAGGCTTCACGAGGTAAGAGAAAGGTTGGTTGAATTTTTTTACAAGAAAGCTTCAAAGAAAAACCCTAACTTGTATGAATTTTATTGTCAACAAAATCTTGATCTATTTCAAAGATTTTCTTTTCTCACATAGGAAGTATCAAGCGTTTTCTTCAATATCGAGGTCTTGCAAAAAGGATTTTTACCTAGTTATGGTCTAGGATCAAAATCAAAAATAATCTCACTAAAAAATCTTGAAAATCTTGAAAACATCATCCATGCTAGACTTTTAAAAAATCAAAATCATCTTGTTTGGTTAAATATGTGGGGATGAATCCTTCTCCACATATTTGATCAAATTATCAAATCCTTGTGAACAAATTTACCTCTTGATAAAATCCAACATCTTGGGGTCTCAAAGTTCATTATCCAAAATCATTTCTTTTTATTAGAGCTGTCTTGATGAATCCTTCTTTACACCTTTAGTCAAATTATCATCTTATGAATGAGTTTACTCTAGAAATACATCCAACCTCTTAGAGTTTACAAGTGCACTACCTCAAATAAATCAAACCAAAAAAATCCCTAAAGTCTAATGTTTCCTCCAAGGTTTCTCAAAATTTCAATCATCCACATCATCAATTTTCCATGTATCTCATCCCCATATTGTTGATCTTTAGTCATCTTGGTTCCTCTCTTTTTTTTGCCTAAAGATAGATCAATCTAAAGGACAACACATTATTGAAAATTGATCCTTATTTTATGACACAAACAAGATCACAACACAAGAAGAATATGGAAATCACCAAGGAAACATCAACTTCAAGTGACCTAAGCCAAACTACTCCTGACATGAATCCCGTTGGATCAAGAAATCCCCCAAGAAATTTACCTCTACCATCACAAAATCCTCAAGAGGAGGGTCAAGTGGAGGACATCACTAACAACATCTTAGGGATGACACAAGGTGAAATCCTTGAGATGGTCCAAAATCTTGAAAATCATTGAATTGTTAATGCCATGATGAGATTATATCCCTCCCAATACATGTTGGAATTGGCCAAACAAGGGGCTAAAATCCCTGCTGACTATGACCCAAGCACTCTTGATATCATGCCTCCAATCCCACCCATGCCTTCATATCAAAATATCACACAAAGCATCTCGTAGATCACATCATCCATTGCTCCAACTCTTCCAATCATTAGCAAGCTAAGCTTATTGCTTCATGCCCTTCAAGAACATCCCCTTGTGAATAACCTAGAGTTAGACACAAACACCATATTGGGCCAATCCATCCCAGTAAATCCATTACACACATATGTACCTCTCACATTTTAGAATCAAACCCATTCATCTTCTTTTCATGCAACACCAGTCTATCCTCTGAACACACAAACCTCTCTCCCTATAACCTCACAAGGAGAAGGTGATTTGTTTAGAGGAGGAGGAGTCTTCAATCCCTCGTCATCATCTATTCAAGAGAATGCACTGCCCATCTTTCCACCATTTCCACCTCTACCACTTACATCCACATCACCCCTTGGGTTGGGTCTTCCTCCTTTACCCACCATCAATCAACCAAATCAAAGAAACCCCCTTATCATAAATTAGAGAATCGTACCAAATCCTCCATCTTTGCCATCGATATCACAGCAATAGATGGAAACCATCTAAGAAACCCCAACAATCAATACATCCACCATCCCTTAAATCTCTCAAAGCATGGTTTCCCAAGGGCCAAGAATCTCAATCATGACATCCACCACTCAAACCCCGATCATCAACATGACCATTCCTCTCATCATAATGGTCAACACTATTCCTAATCCACCACCACCACCACCAAAAGACAACATGGAAAATTCATTCAATGTCACATTGCAAGTATCCCAAAAAGATGCCTATCAAAAGGCACTTCAACAAATCCAAAATCAACAAGTTGCATAGCTAGCTACTCAACAAGCACAAGCACAACAAGTAGAAACAAAAGCACAATAGGCACACTAGGTTGCTCAAGCCAAAGCTTTACTACAACAACCACAAGCCACCCAATCTATGCAAGGAGCTCAAGCCACAGAAGCTGCACAAGTTGCACAAGCAGCCCACCAAGCGCATGCTCAAGCCCAAGCCCAATATTAGGAATAGTTCCAAGTAGTCAAGCAATAGGCATATCAACAAGACCTGCAAGGGTATCAAGCACCACAAATATCAACTCAACAACAAGCCCAACAACAAGGTTTGTTGGCATAGCAATAGCATGACCAACAAAAAGTGTTGTTGGCTCAAAAGAAAAATCTTGTAGCAAAACCCCACCAACACCCCACCCATCAATCAAACATGTTCACTCCACCTCTTGATCCACAAGACGATTTGACGAAATAAATCAAAATTCTCTTGCATCAAGTGTTGGATGTTCAATCAAGAAAACCAACAAGGACACCTGGAAATCTGTCTCCCTATCCTTTTGAAAAGATCCTTGCAATGTTACCATTCCCAAAGGGATTCAAAATCCCCAAATTTGACAAATATCATGGGTTGGGAAACCCTAAAGATCACATCAGCGAATTCCAAGTAGAATGCATGGAAGTCATGTACAATGATACATATTTGATGTAGTTGTTTCCTTGGATCCTGGCTGGTCCTACCATGGAATGGTTCTCTCATCTACCTATGGGTATTAGAACATTCCAAGAAATCATAGATGCTTTCCAAAAAAAATATGCATTCAACATCAGTACATATGTTAGTCTAGATGAATTATCAATGCTCAAAAAAGTAAAGGGGGATTCATTCACCTCCTTCCTATAATGATGGCGATTCAAGGCCAATCAGAGCAAGTGGGCCATGCCAGAGGAGCAAAAAATTTACACTACCATTGCTAATCTAGAAAAGACAATGGCATTTTATCTAAAGATGCTGTGTATCACCACATATGACCAATTGATCCCAAGGCGCTCAACATCGAAAGGGCCCTTATTACACAATGGGGCACACCTACATATCCTAAACATCAAGATAGTCACCCATCCACTAGCTATAATGAGAAACCTTACACATGGGAAAAAAATAGGAATGCCACCAATGATGGAGTGGTTAATGCCAAGGTCATCATCAGTGCTCCAAAGAAGAATGTCCAAACACATCATTAACTGTAGAACAATAATTGAAATAACACACAAAAAAATGTGGTAACCCAACAACAACCCCACAGTAAAATCAACAACCTAAATAATCAAGGAGGACCACCTCCACGAAATAGGTATCCACCCAAGCAGAAATTCATGACCCTTGGGGAATCAATTGAATCCATCATGAAGAAGTTGGTCAATAAGAACCTCATCAAAATCCCCACTTATGATAATTATAATGAGCCCTAGGTGAAACCACCCTGGTACAATGAAAATTTTATTTGTGATTATCATAAGCTCAAGGGGCATACCACCATCAACTGCATGAAATTGAAGAATGCCATCTAGGATCTCATTGATGAGAAAATCATAAATGTTGAATAACCAGTTGGAAATCAAGATCTAAAAAATATACATGAATTGGATGCCCGATCATAACCAAGGGAACAACAAAGGGAAGCAAAAATATGGCAATGTGAGCCATGTGTACGAAAGAGTTGTCACATTCCTTGATGAAATGGTCATTGTTGTTAGCATTAAGGGAGCCAAAGCTTATTATGGAGTCACCACACATGGAATAAAGGTCACCATTATCGGGGCATCACAACCACCTAGGACCTCCACCTCAAATTAGAAATCCATCCCTAATGGATACAATGTCCTTGACTAGTTAAAAAGAACCCTTGCTCAAATCTCCATCGTGGAGTTACGGAAGAATTCAGCTGCCCATAGGGAAATCCTTGAGGAAGCATTGGATTCATCTACCATCTTTTCCAGCCTGATATAAATAAATTACAAGCTATGGTCGGTAACATCACCACTTTGAATCTACTCACATTTTCTGATTATGACTTCCCCGCCTAGCCATCTCACAACCGTGCACTCCACCTTGAAGTCCTAGTTCACAAAAATAAGGTCAAAAGAGTCTTGGTGGATGGGGGTGCAAGCCTCAACATTTTTTCACTCAAGCTTATAAAGAATCTAGGAATATCTAAAGATTCTATTGAAAAAGGTAAGGGTATCACAATCAGAGCTTACGACGATCAAGAAAGAGTATCTCAGGGCACTATTGAACTCCCTATTCACATAGGGTCAACTATTATGGAAACTACCTATGAGGTGCTTGACCTTGATCTACCATATAACATCCTCCTGGGATGTCCATGGATCCATGGGATGCAAGCAGTTGCATTGACTTTCCACTAATGTGTCAAGCTTTCATACCAAAACCAAGAGGTCACAATCTATGGTGATCCGGAGCCCTTTGCCTACTGCAAGAACCTAGAAGCCAAGTATTATAAAGTACCCCAAAGAATGATGAACGCCCCTCAACTCCATATATAGATCCATCCAACATAGCCTCCACTTCTAGGAGAAAGACACCTTCCATCCCTGACATATCTGACATCAAGATTATAATCCAAGATAATGGGTGTGGGGAATACAGAATGAAGAAAGGAGCCTTTGTAGTTGGGGAGTTACCTCAATCCCCTCGATGCCATGGACAATCACAAACCACCAATACAAAAACTCAAACCTTCAAAGCGGATCCCTCTTGATTCTTGATTTTGGGAGATCTAGGTTGAGAAGTGGTGGATGAGCGAGACGTATCCAGTATCCTCTATCTAGATGAAAGACCTATACCATCCCTTCCTATGGATGATGAAAATAGAGGACTTCAATTAATGTTGGGCATGGGCTATAACAAGAATGTAAGTCTAGAAAAGAACAAAAATGGCTGATTGGAACCTATCATTGTTGAGAAATGAAAGAAAAATCTTAGCCTTAGTTGTACCCCTTTGAGTGTAACCACATGCAGTAGAAGTTCCCTAGTTAAAGCAGTCAGGATTCCCCCTCAATTATCAGAAACCACCTTTCAACTACCAGTATCTACAAGTTTTCACTTAGATAACTTCACCTTTGATGTAATCAACATATGTAGTAGCGATGAGGACCCCATAACTGATTTACCTATGTTGTTTGAAGACTCCTCTCTATGCATGATTAGAACCCTATCCTTTGAGTTAGACCACCAAACCCACAAAATAAACCTGGTCTATCCCCATCTCATCGATTATGACCAACAAGGACCACCGATTCTGGACATGTTCAAAACTAATCAGGCACTTTCAAAGTTCATGGGATTGAGGGATAGAGTACCATATGGATATCATAAGACTAGATTTGACATCACACTAGACACTCAATCCTATTATGGAGAGACAATTGAATCCTTCAGTCACAAAAGTGAGAAATTGAGAATAATCTCAAGATCCTTGAGTGAAAACCACACTGTGGCACTCTCTGACCCTAAAATAGTAAAAATAAAGGATGCATCCAATGGTGAAAACCTCTCCCAGGTGCCAAAGGATAAAGTATTCAATCTTCCACTCACTGCACTTCATCAAGAAAAAATAGCAGTCCTTGCAGAACAATGCAATCCTATCAATCTAGGAATAGAGGAGCTACCCCACATAACCTCCTACACTGAGTCACTTCTCATGGAGGAACAAGAACTCTTGGATACATTCCTAAAAGAAAGAAAGGTAAATTTTGCATGGATTTATGCTAACATGCTTGGGCTTGATCCAGAGGTGGCAGTTCATCACTTGGTTGTGTATCCTGAAGTAAAACTTGTGAGACAAAAGCTCATAAAGATACATCCCCAAACAACCTTGTTAGTCAAAATGGAATTGCAAAAGCTCCTAGATGTAGGATTCATATGCCCGATTGATTATCTAGAGTGGGTGTCCAACCTAGTACCTATTTCAAAACCGATTGGGGGCATCCACATTTGTACTGATTTCAGAGAGTTAAAAAAAGTGTTTTGTAAGGATGACTTTCCACTACCCAACATCAACATGATAGTGGATATGACAGTTGGACATGAGATCATATCATCAAATCATGATAGAAAAGGAGTAAAAACACAAGAGAACATTCATATGTCCATGGGGAACCTACTATTGGAATATGATGTTGTTTGGGCTAAAGAATGCAAGAGCAACTTATCAAAGATCCATGGCACTGATCTTTCATGATATGATTCATAAGATAGTGGAAGATTATGTGGATGACATATTGGCTAAATCAAGAAAAGGACGGGACCACATATCAGCTTTGAGCTCCATTTTTGAGAGGTTAGAAAAGTACAAGGTCTGACTCAACCCAAAGAAGTGTGTCTTCAGAGTGCAATCAGGCAAGCTCTTGGGGTTTATCATGTCAATGAGAGGAAATGGTGTAGATCCCATCAAAGTCAAGGTGATCCTCAAAATGGAGGCACCTAGGACACTAAAGCAACTAAGAGGTCTACAAGGTAGGCTCCATTCTATCTATAGATTCATAGGACAACTGGCAAACAAAAAAATCACATATTCTCATCTACTCCATAAGGGGGTCGCATATAAATGGGATGAAAAATGTGACCAAGGATTCAACAAAATCAAGGAATACCTACTCACACCGCCAGTTCTGATGCCGCCAATTCTAGGAAAACCATTTATTCTATATATATCAGCAACAACGACAACTCTTAGTTCTCTCTTAGCCCAACATGATGAAAGTGAAAGATAAAGAGCAATATAATATATCAGCAAGACCATGGTAGGACATGAGCTAAACTATACACCCATTAAAAAATATTGTCTAGCAGTCATATTTGCAGCTCAAAAGTTTAGACACTACATGTTGGATCATCAGATCAAGCTGATTGCAAAGATAGATCTGTTCAAGTACCTTATTTCCAAAGCCATTCTCACAGGATAGACAACCAAGTGGGTCATGATATTGACATAACATGACATTAAATATGTAGAGTGCAAGGCCATCAAAGTACAAGCAGTTGTGGACCAAATCGTGGAGGCTCCTATATATGTAGAAAACCCACTTATCTCAGAGTTCCTCGATGAATCAATTTTTAGCCTAAGTGTAGCAGACCATTGGAAGATGTATTTTGATGGATCCTACACACAACACAAATCAGGAGTGGGAATTTTCTTCATCACTCCCCAAGGAGACTACATACCCAAATCCTATAAGTTTTCATTCACATGTACAAATAACATAGAAGAATATGAGGCTCTTGTCATAGGGTTAAGGATTGCAGTGCAGTGGTAGATTATGGCTCTTAAGGTATATGGAGACTCTCAACGCATTATCAATTAGGCAAATAATGAATATTAGACAAATGATGAAAAATTGACTCCATACAAGAAATTGGTGGAGAGCCTCAATGAATCATTCATTGATATTACATTTGAATAGCTACTTAGAGAAAACAATAGAGCAATGGATGTAATGGTTACAATTAGATCACTCCTAGAAATCCCACATAATGTCCCAAAATAGGAATTCCTTGTAGAGCAGCTTCTCATACCGGCATTCACGATACCAAAGTCTGAATTTGTGTGTGAAATTGTTGGTCCCGATGATCCCTAGTACCATGACATCTACACCTACCTAAGAATAGGATCCTTGCCTACTGACATAACCTCGAACTTAAAAAGAGATTTTGTCAAAAATTCTTCATGTTTTGTCATCCTAGAAGAAACCCTCTACTGTAGGAGCATCAAAGGGACCCTATTACATTGCCTAAATCCAGAGGAAGCCTTGATTGCTTTAATCGAGGTACACAATGAAATTTTTGGTTCGCACTCGAGTGGTATGACTTTGGCTAAGAAATTGTTGTGAACAGGATATTATTGGCACACGATGGAAAGAAAATATCATGACTTTGTCAAAAGATGTAGTACCAAAAGCATGGGGACCTCATCCATGCACCAACTCAGTATCTTCATCCCATTGTTACACCTTGGTCCTTTTCATAGTGTGGGCTTGATCTCATCAGTAAAATCACCCCCACCTCATCTAATGGCCATAAGCTCATCATCACCATCATAAATTACTTCAAAAAGTGGGTTGAAGCCATTCCCATGACCTACATAACTATAAAGAAGATATCTAAGTTCATCCTAAACTACCTTATATGTCAATACGGTGTCCCCCAAGCCATTATCTCAGATAATGGGACACCTTTCAAAAATCAGGATGTCTGTGACCTTTGCCAAAAATTTAATATCCAACATCGCTTTTCCACTCCATATTACCCTCAAGGAAACAACCAAGTAGAAGCAACCAATAAAACCATCTTGAATATACTTAAGAAAATAGTCAATGACATTGGCCATGACTGGCATTTACAGATAAATCCCACCTTATGGGCCTATCGCACTAGAATCTACACACCAATAGGTGCCACCCCCTTCTCCTTGGTCTTGATATTAGAAGCCATCCTCTCCATTGAGATCGAGCTCCTATCTCTGGGGATATCAATACAAAATCTCATTACAAATGAAGAATACTAGGTCTCACGACTAAATGAGCTAGAGCTACTTGATGAGTGGTGCATGGATTCCCTAAATCACTTGCAAGTCTATCAGAATTGCTTGAAATGTAGCTACAACAAGAAAATCAGTAGGCAAACCTTCCAAGTTGGTGAACTCATACTAAAGGAGAACCAAAAGAACTTGCCAAATCCATAGAGAAAGAGTAGGTTTGAGCCCAACTGGTTGGGACCTTTCATCATCACGGTGAGCTATAAATTAAGTGCCTACCATCTATCAACACCTGAAGGGGAGCCTCTGTAGGAGCCCATGAACAACTCCCATCTCAAAAAAAATTATGCTTAATCTTTTAAGGGTAAAGCTAAAATTCAATAAAATCAAAAAATATAAAAATCAAAATAAAAAATAAAAAAAATAATTAAAAATAGTAAAGAAAAAAATCATCCTCTAGTGAAAACCACTTCGGTGGCGCTTTGGACAAGTAACTTGGTGAAAACCTAGGAAACATGTGCCAAGTGTAAATAAAGCACTCTCCATCCACTAGGATCTTCATGGATTATTCTGTACACTCACTTATCCATTAAATCTTACCATTCATGCATCTTCCATCCATCCATCTACATCAGTACCATAGCTTGATCTTGTATTTGTATCATATGCCACCCTAGTACTACTTGGCATATTCCTAATGTCAGTTTGTCCTGCATGTATCAAAGTAGTCTATCACATCATGCGAGGGGCATGTTACTATACCTACATTGGATTAGATTCATGTATATTATTGTGATCTTCCTCAAAATAAAAAAACATTCGAAATAGCAATAAAAAATCCAAAAACATCAAAAAAATCAGAAACCCAAAAACATCCAAATCATATAAAAAATCTTCAAATCTCAAAAATCTAAAAATCATGTCAGTGGAGTCATCTTACTGAAAAATTCCATCTTTGAGCTTGAACATAGGCAACGCTGATCTATGATAATCCCTCGAGACATTTTAGGTCAGTCTTTCAGGTGTTTGTCGCAATAAAATGGAAATCCCTTTTTCCCATCTATCTCATCAGTCATCAAGTCCACGTCAGTCAAACTACGTGGTCTTTACATGTATAACATAGGAAAGGCTAATATTTTGATCAACTCTTGAGACCCCTGGGATAGGTCTTTAGGTTAGTCTCTTGGTCAAAATTGAAAAAATCTCAAAATACCAAAAACAACCTCAAAACATTTCCAATTTTTTAAAAAAATATCCAAATATTTTAAAAAACCCAAAATGGTGCATTCATCTCATGTCACTTTCACCAGCAATAATCATCACTCATAATAAATCAATCATAATCTTCATCCTTTGTTAAGTCAATCGAAAGCAAGTCTAGCAGGTCCAAAAGTGAACACCTAATCATGAAAGTCTCAAGTCTAGGTCAGTAAGTCAACAAGTTAATCAACTCAGAGTATCCGTAGCTTATCATCCAATCAATCTTATCATCACCCGATAACATGTCCTAGGATGCATCCTTCCTACAATGTACATTAGCATCAAGCATCACTGTAGTTTATTCTTGGCTAGTGGTACGAGGAACATTAACTTGTTTGTTTTCTTTATCTTGGTCTTTCGACATCTTATTTTTTTCTCATTCCAATGACCTCTCGATGATGCCTAATCAAAATGGTTTAGAGAGAAAAGAATGGGGAAATGATCATTATATTTTTATCTGTTGGGCTTGTTGGTTATTCTTATAAAATAGCTTTGTCATGTGTGCTTTGTTTGGTTTGTAGGGAGGGTCTTCTAGAAGTCTTGTTAACCACATAGGAAGGCTTGATTTTCTATGTTTTGGTCTGAGATGTTTACAATATTTGAACTACATCCTGAATAAGGTTATGTATGTCAAGTGTGAATAGGAATGCTCCTATCTGATTGTTGAGTCAAATTCCATCACACTAGGTACAACACCATCTTGGTTCTTAATACCTTTATACACCATACCTACATGTGTTATCAAACATAAAGTAAATGGCCCTTTTAAAATCCCAACTCCTGGTTTCATTATCATCATCATCATAAATTAAGCTTGATAGATCTTATTTCTTTTGTCTTCTTTCCATACTAACATGGTTTCATGATAGTTACTAAAAAACATTATGAAAATGCATTCATCCTGCATCCACCAATCACTAACATAATACATATCATGTAGGAAATATAGATGCATTACATTTCATCAATAATATCAAAGCATTTACATTCCATTATAGATATCATCACATAGGCATTATTAAGTTATGCATAAAATAAATTATTATAGAGGTCATCATTATCATATCCATATGCACATCATATCATAATAACCTCATTACATATAATAGCTAATTGCATTCCATTTTCCATTACATTTCATAAAACATCATCTCATCTCACATAATAACATTCATTACATCATTTGCATCCACAAATCAATTATTGCATCACATAATCATCATCACAAAACATTACATCATAGATCATCTTGCATTATCATTTCATAATAAAATATCCATTGCATAAATCACATAGTGTCGCATATCATAAGGAAACATTGTATACCATCTCATAATGATCACCATCTCATAATCATATACATTACATTGCATTACATTATAATTTCATTAAAACATTAGTTCATAACGTAACATCACATTAATTGCATTACCATTGCATATCATAAATACCATGTATCATCTCATAAGGGCATAACATTTGCATTTCATACATCATTCATAAATTCATAAGAAAAAGGAAACAAAAAATATGTCTCATGCATATCATTGCGTACATGTCATAAATACATCACATAAATATCATGATTGCATCCATATATCATCACTATAAAATGCATAGAAAATATGAAAAAAAATGCATCCATAATCACTACATCATATCATAACACATAGGAAATTAAATGCATCCATCCATCACACATAAAATAGGACATCTCATAAATCAAACCATCTCATATATATAAAATGAGTAACTTTTAAGGTACAAAATTAGGATCAAACATGATACAATAGGGGCAATAAAAAATTGGAGCCCATAGATAAAAAATAAATATTGTCTATGATAAAAATGTGATGCTAGCTCTGCTAGCTAAACCCCTCACCCTCCTACCTCTCGGCATGATCCTCAAGCTTCCTAATGCCTATCTATTGTGAAAACTCTAGCACCTAGCCTGCTGGTGGCATTGCCTATCTATAGTGGAGCCTATAGTACTCAACCTCTCTTATGGCCTTTCGATATGCTTGAATGGATACTATTTGGCCATGGGATGTAGAGGTTGTTCTCTCAAGTTTCCTCCTCTAGCCTATCTCTTGGTCTCTCTCACACCTAGCCTGATCTCTCTCTATCATGATTGCTATGACCTGTTGTCAGGACTAATCCCTCTCAACTGTCAAAACTTGCACCTAAGCCTACAACTGTTGGATCAGGGCATCTCACTGATCTAGCTATGGAGAATGCTACTAAGGGACCTCTCCCTCCCCATCTCTGGGTAGGGTCTATTGTGGCTGCTCTTTGACTGGTGTCTGATTTCAGGGTGGTTTATGTTGTGGTTGTACTCGGGGTAGTTTTTGGTGTGGAGGTGGTCCATCTCCATCCCTATCTCTATCCCTATCACTCTTGCCTCCGTACCCTTTACCTCAACCTACTAATTGGTCCCTAGGCCTCTGTTGTGTAGACACTATAGCTAGATTTGTGAGCCTCAAGGGTGGTCTGAACCAATCTTTGTAAGCCTGTGTGACCCCCACATCACCCTATCCCTGATGACATGGCCATGGCCTGACCACTAACTGTCTGAAGGATGCCATTGCTTGATCTACTAGGATGGGTCTGCCCCATGTAGTCTCCCTTGTAGTATAAGAAAATATCACCACACACTAGTCATTGAGCCTATCTTATACATCTCTGAACTGCTTGGCCACTCTATTTGGTAGATATCTCTCAATCATAGTATTCTCTCTTCCCCGCATCAACCTATCTTGGTGAGCAAAGAATTTTTTTTTTACATCATCCATCCATGGACCTATGCCAAGCCAGGGCCTCTAGGTGAACTTTTCCATCTCATTAATAACTCACTGCCAATGGGTGATACCACCTAACCTTGTATGTGTGAATGTGATCTATGCACCACCGTATCACTAGACAATTAGATCATCCATATGTAGGGCAACTAGTATAACCTGAGGGTGAAGCACTACAATGTGCTCCCATGCCTAGACATGAAGCAAAGTAACTCCAACCCCAATGGCCCAACTATCTAGATAGGAGAAACCGTGTAAATCTCTATAAAATGAGGAGAGCATCACTAGACCCCATGCAAGGCACTCTCTCTAAAAGAGCATCCGCTCCTATGCCAATCCCTAGCTTGGACTAAAATATCCGCCCTACTGATTCGGTGTGACAAGACTTGATATAATCACTACAAAAATCAGTCTAAACGTGGTCACTATGCCCCTATACCTCTCTAAGTTAATTTAGACCTCAGAAAAGACAATCACCTAAAACCCCATAACCTCATAGAAAGAATCCCTCCTGATATCCACTTTGTAAATAACTCTCTTGCCATGGATGGATAGTTGTAGGATGTGCCAGACATCCTCTAGTGTAACCATGGCCTCACTAGTGGGAAGGTGAAAGGAGGATATCTCGATGTTCCATCCCTCTGCCAAGGATCTCATCATCACCAAATGGGTTCGAATAGGATGAGCGTAGGTGACATACCAGAGAAAAATGGCACCGAACTGCTCCTGGAGCAACTCATGTAACCTGTCTAATCTACTAAGCATCGAACATCTATGCTCTTGAGAATGTAGTATCCCAAGGTCCTCCTACACAAGAGAGGTCACTATGTCAAGTTTAAAAAAAAACTGGGCCCTCGAACTAAGTTCTCATAGTCCAAACAATAGATGTGGTGCTCTTTGAAATTGCGGTGTAGTTTGCAAATTCCAAACTATGTTGCTGTGACATAGTTTGACCGTTCCACTAGGTCCTAAACTCCAAAGATGCTCTACGTGATGCTATTCACACATGCAGCTGACTAATGACCAAAACACTAATTTCTAAAGTGGCCCACAGTGGCACTCTTCACATATGTGGTGCACTTAGAGGCCATGCAACATCGATTTTTCATTTGCAGTGGCACTATATAGCACTGCTTTACTCCAAATTGACTTTGACCCTATTAATTGCATTAAAAAAATTAAAAATAACAAGTCAGGAAAGGGGTACATACCATGGGTCTAGTCCCGATTGGCCACTGGTGCACTTGTATGCACTCTGACATGTGTTGGGGAAGCAATCTTTGTGCCATCTCAATCAAAGCTCAAAGCACAAAATGCAAAAATCTTTAAAGGCTAAGTGTGAAAATGACCCCTTAGGGTTTATTTAAGCCTAAAAATTAGGGCTTTTTGACCTAATTTAGCCATCGAGCTAGGGATCTGGACCCCTTATCCCATTTTTTCCCAATTGAAGGCCATTTTAGATTTTTTTGGTGTTTTAACACATTTTTTGGCATCCTTGAGCCTTTCTGGACCCATTGGGCACCTTGTCCTTTTTATTTCGTGAGATCACCCACAAATCCAAATTTTCATCTAATCTCTCGAGGGGGAAATATACCAACATAATCCTTCTCATTGGGGTAGCAGTGGGGCATCTAAAAATGAAGGAATTTTTTGAAATTTTGATCATGGTAGTTTATTCTTTGAACCAACGCAACAAGTGCATTGCTTCAAAGAGGGAGAAAATGTAGACATGGAAAATATACCGACACACTTGATCATGATTACTAACATCATTATGTCCTGAATCACCTTCTTAGCTCATCATCACTTTTCATCCCTTAATTGAATAAATCATTATTTATCTAATTAAGTCATTCTCTCCTATTAAATAAAATTATTAATCTGATTTAATTAACCCTATGTCTCTATTTAATTAAATAATTCATTTTATTTAATTCAATCTCTAAATTCATCCTATTAAATTGAATAAATTAAACCTTATTTAATTTAATCTAACATCATCCCCTTTTAATTAAATAAATCAAAATCTTTATTTAATTAAATTCTAAGTCATTTTCCTCTCAACTTTGATTTAAATAAATCCTAAAATCTAAATCAAATTTGTCACATGATCTAAATCTCTTATTAAATTGATCAAATCTTGATTAATTTAATCCAAATCTCCTAATTTCTCTAGATTTTGCCACTTTCACATGAAAATACATTTAATTGATTTATTAAATCCATATTTTCTCTCAACATGACATATTTAGGGGAATATTCCTCCAAGTTTTAAAATCCCTCCAAGTGGATTTGTCCTTCCAACAAAGCATTTTTCTCCTTTTACATGTCCTTGTGCGTTGAGCCAAGTGGCATTTAAGTCATTTTCTTTCCCTCTCCAGCAAGTCATTTCATGAATTTCAAAATCCACCTAATATCATTTATTGGCTCATTCACCAAAATGTGCTCAAGCTTCCTCCATTCACATCTTGACAAGTGGCACTTGGCCAATGGATGTTTAATAATCCCACATTGCTCCATTTTGCTCATTCCTCCATCTTGTCTTTCTATAAATACAAGACTATTCTTCTCATTTTATCATCCACAACTTAGAGAAAAGTTACTATCTTCACATTTAGAGCAATTTCATCCATCTCCATAAAGCATTTTCCATTATCATAGCTAAGTTATTGTAGGTTTTATCAAGGAATCATATTGTTCTTCCTCACCAAGTGGATCAATCTTCATCAAAATCATCCAATCACACAAAGGATTTGGGAAATGGCCATTTCCTACACACAAATTGGCACCAACTCCCTCATGGGGTTAAGAGTTTGCATGTTTAAATAGGATTTCATATATTTTTATGTTTTGTTCTTAATTTTTCCTATTTTGAGCATTGTAGATAAAATTAATGGGGAATATTAATTATAACTTGCATATGGATCTAATATTGTGTTTGTTTGCTATGTTTGTGCATGTCTAGGATTGGGGTTCATAGTACCAAAATTTTCCAAATACAAAGGAAAAAATAATCCCATTGAACACAAAAGAGAATTTACAACCAATTATGTGGATTTTGCGTTTGAACACACCTGTTTCATGAGACTCTTCCCCAGGAGCCTCACAGGCCCTACATTAGAATGGTTTTCTACCTTGGCTAAAGGAATAAAATCATGGGATGAACATGCTAATAAATTTGTAGACAATTATACTTATAACATCGACAGTGAAATTACCATTTCCAATTTATGTACAAATACTCAAGAAGACACTAGAAATATCTTCATTCCATTCTTCCAAAGATGGCGAGGTTTGGCTAGTTGATGTCCTATTAGGATACCAGAAAAATAGAAGGTAAACATGTTTGTCCAAAACCTTGTAAGCCCCTTGAAATACAATTTACAAGTTCATTGTTGGGACACTTTCATAGATCTTGTCGAAAAAGGCATCCAACTTGAAAAATCCCTTATTCCTAAAGGAGAACTCAATTATGCCAACAAGAACACCAACAACCCAAACTCAAACAAACCTACTGACATAAAAAAATATTGGGTTAAAAACAAGCATATCACCAATAGCATTGTTGACACAAAAGTAGTGAGTACAATAGGTCGTGCAATCACTCTCAGAGGACCTTAACCCCAAAAAACACTCGTGGCCACACCGATGCCCACAACAAATTCCATCCAAAACAACTAAGATAAAGGGAAACCAAGAAAAACCAAACAATTTCCAAAGAGACAAGCATACACCCCTTTGTGTGAACCAATTAAAGTTATTCTAGAGAATCTTCTTCAAAATGACACCTTCATATTATAGGTTCCTAAACCATATGACTCTTGCTAGTTCAAACCATCATGGTGGGATGGCAACACATTCTATGATTACCACCATATAAAAGGGCATAAAACCTCCTCCTGTCAACAATTAAGAAATCTTGTGTAGGATCTTATTGAAAATCATACCATTAAACTTGATGGTCAACAATTTTCTTGAAACTCAGGGCATACAATTCACAAAAACCCACTACAGGATCATGGTTCAAATAATCCCTCTATGTCAAGTCCAAAGACTAACAACAAAGCTAATTAAATTCACACTTATTTTGAATTTTTGAGTGGACCTATCATCAATCACCTATGAGCTACTAATGAATATGTCAATACTGTCACCATTAAGAATACCCCAGAATGTAATGTCACTACTCATTGAGGAAAGGTCACAATAGATGGTCCCCCTCCTAGACAACCAAATATCACAATACCTAGTACCTTTTCCAAATATTCATAGCCTAAAGGCCAATTCAATCTTATCGAGCAATTGGGTAAAACTCTCACTCGAATCTCTATACTCAAGCTACTACACACATTTCCTACACACAAAGCCATACTTGATAAAGTCTTACAGGAGTCTTCCTTACCTAATGACATTGAATTAAACCACTTCAAAGCCATGGATGGATAGTTGACTACTCCCCATCACATTACCTTTTCAGTCCAAGATTATTCCTCACGTAAACCATCTCACAATGATGTCCTGTACATTGAGGTCTTCATCCATAAACACAAGGTTAGACAAATCTTAGTATATGGAAGAGCAAGATTCAATATATGCTACTTAAAAATGGTTAAAGAACTAGGCATCTTTGATGCATGTGTGGACACTACCAAAAGAATTGGTATAAAGGAATATGATGATGAAGAATGCTCTTCTAAGGGCATCATCACACTCCCCATCTGTGTGGGGCCGGTCATTGTAGATACCATGTGTCAAGTCCTCAATCTTGAGCTACCTTATAACATACTACTTGGTTGACCTTGGATCCACGCCTTAAAATTTGTACCATCCACTTACCAACAATATCAGAATTTTCTATTAGATGGTGCTAAAATTACCATCCCCCGTGATCCTGACCCCTTCCAGTATTGCACTAACTTGAGGGGAATTACTAAAAAATAGGTTTCTATAAATCATGAAGCTTCCACATCCTCTTATATCAAGTAAATTGACCCATCCACACTTTCCAAACCATCCACGTCCACTCCTTCCACTTCCATCATACCATCGATGTCTTGTCCCTCGACCACCATCACAACATCTTCTTCCACTACCCAAAGTGTCAATCTAGGCATCAAGATCCAAGATGAAGTTTGTGGCACATACAAATTAAACACTACCTACTATATCAGTACCATAACCAAGTCTCCAAAAACTCATGGTAGGCCTTATTTTAGAATGGAGCCAAAAGTGACTTTTAAAGTTACTCCAACAATGATCCTCACAAAATGGGGAGACATGAATGATAAAGATATTGAAGAAATCTTGACCTAGATTTACAAAGACATGAAAGACTTACCTTCACTTTTAGTTCAAGTATTGTTTCAAGTATGGATATGTTTGGTGGTGTTTCCATTGATGTTGTCATTGATATCAACACTCTACATGTTGAGTAAGTTGGGTTTTGTCAACTGCTTTCAAGAAAATTTGAGAAATAATGAAGGTTATGTTGAAGTGTTTTCTGAGCATTCTCAAATATTATGGTCCACATTTTTTATTTGTTGATCCTATATCTATGCAGATCTATAGGTGTGTTAATAAGCTTAAATGGGTTGTATATTTTGAGTTTCAACATCCGGTTTGATGGAGAGTAAAAGTAATACTCACCGATGTGTGAACTGGTTTGTCAGAGTTATCTGGTTATTGACTCAGAGAAAGGTTTTGACTCCACAATATTTTGTTATTTGGTTTTAGATCTTGTGGATCTGGGAGATTAATCTTTCTGATGGATTATGTGTTTTGACAAATTGGCTTGTGATTTGGTGCTTTAGATGACCTCCTTCAAAGTCTCTAAGTTTTTGTTGGTTTTCCTGGTTGAATTGGTGAAGTGTTCTCTACAAATGAAGTATGTTGAAAGTGTTGTGGATGTATCTAAGATGTTCTCAGAGGTGGTAAAATGACTGGAGAATCATTTGAACAATCCACATGTGTTTATCTTGTTGGAGATGTGTGTACTTCAAAGATCATCAGTTTTTTCATTAGGTTTGGTTGACGTGGTATTTACATGATACACTATTCCTTTGCATCGATTTGAGAAAGCATCTACGTGATCCAAGATGTTTTTTGGGTCCTAAATTAAATATGCATTTGGTCCCCTCACATTCTTGTCTACTACGGGAATGATGAGTAGCTGACCTAGTTTGAATTTGTAAACTAAATTTGTATAGTCGACCTTGTAGAATGTTCTTGAGGTTGAAGATGGTATAAATACAAGTTAAGTTGTAGAAAATTTCATATCCATCCATCATTTGATTCGATCAAGAGAAGAGTGTGTGAACAAGTGCAAAAATCAGAGTGTAGAAGAGTGAATTGTGGCAATAGTACTTCATTGTATTCATTATCTTTTGATATAGTTATGAAGTGTGTGAAACTCTTATTGGTGGATCTTTATCCATTTCTCTATATTCTTTTGTAGGAAATGAGCCTCTCTTTCTAGATAGTGAGTCCTAAGGCAGTGAGGCCTTGATCTAGGTAGTGAGCCTTTTGTATCTATTATTGCATATCTACTATACTAAATTAATTCTCACCGTGGTTTTTCCCTCATTAGGATTTGCATGTAAATATAGTGTCTTTAGTGTTGTATTTATGTTATTTGCATTTCATGATTCATACTTAATAATAGATTGAAGGTAAGGTGAAATTGATTAAGTTAACAAGTTAAGATTTTGATACAACTTTTTCACCCCTCGCTCTTAGTTGTCTTTTTCATTTCAACAATTGGTATCAGAGCTCTGGTTCCGTGGTGAAAATCTTAACTGCTTGAGGTAGATCAGATGGTGCACATGTTGGAGCTTCCTCTACTGGATGGAGGTGATTACAATGACTGGAAAGAGATTATGAGGAGCTATTTTATTTCACTCAGTTTAAATATCTAGAAAGTTGTGGAGATAAAGTTTGTGATTCTAGTAGTCGGACCTTCCTCTACTGATGAGGTTGCAACTTTTGAAGAAAATGAAAGAGCAAGGTTTTCTATCTTTAGTGCTTTATCTAAAACTTAAAGATCAAAGGTTAATTCTTTAGCTACTGCAAATGAAATGTGGAAAAAATTGAAATACATTTATGAAGGAAATGAGAGAGTAAATTTGTTAAGGAAACTAGCTACCAAGCAAAAATTTGAGAATCTAAGAATTGAAGATGGAGAAGACATTGCAAGCTATTATTAGAGAGTTGAAAAGTTATGGGAACTACAATTAAGAATCAAGGTGGTACCATGAAGGATGAAGATATAATTAAGAATATCTTGATGACCTTACTAGACAATTACAATGGCAAAGTATCTACATTGGAAGAATAGTATGATCCAAAGACATTCACTAGGGAACATCTATTTGGTGTCTTGACTGCATTCAAGATGAGAAAATTTGCAAGAGATAAGGAGAAGACTGAAACAACCTTTAAATCCATGAAGATAGAATATGATGATGATGATGATGTCGAAGATTTGGAAGCAAAATTCACAAGCAGATTAAAGAAAGGTACTGGTAAATACAAAGGTAAGTTTCCTTTGAAGTGTTTCAGTTGTGGAAATATTGGTCATTATAGATCAAGATGTCCTAATAGAGCTACTCAAAAGAAGAATAAGGATGATAAAAATAATTACAAGGATAAGAAGGATAGGAAGTTCAATAAGTTGTATTATGTTAAGGAGGATGTAGGAATTTCTGATGATGAATTTGACCTTGAGGAAGACAAAGATGAATGTTTTTTTCTAGCATTGGAAAAGAAATGTGCAAAAGAACCTAGTCTAGACTATAATAAGGATGAATCACAAGGCACTCTGGTAATTAGTTTTCATGCTAGACAGGATGAAGAATTTTGGGTAATTGACAGTGGATGTTCAAATCAGATGACTAGAGATAAGAATAATTTTGCTAAACTTGAGAAGTATAACAGAGGCATAGTCATGTTTGGAGATGATTTGGGTGCTAAGATTATTGGAAAAGGAATAATTCAATTTGATGGAAAACACAATACTGATGATTTTTATTATGTAAAGGGTTTAAGGAATAATCTCTTAAGTGTTGGAAAAAAGTGCACCAAAGGGTTTAAGCTTGTGTTTCAGGATTACACTTGTGATACCAAAAAAAGGATCTGGAATTGCGGCTACAGCTGGAAAAACTCATGGAAATATCTATCAACTCAAAGGTGGTAATGATCAATGTTTTGTTTCCCAGATTAATGTGAGTTGGCTTTGGCACCAGAGGATGGGACATGTGAACTTTGATAATCTAGTTAGGATAGGTTCTAGAGATATTGTGAGAGATCTACCTAGAATCATAAAGACTTCAAATTTAATCTATAAAAGTTGTCAGATGGAAGAACAAACAAGAAATAGTTTTAAAGAAAAAGATCAATCATCTACCAGAATGTTGGAATTAATCCATACAGACCTCTATGTTCCTACACGAATAGGAAACCTGAATGGTGGCAGGTACTTTATGGTTTTAATTGATGATTACTCTAGGATGACATGGGTTAAATTTCTTAGAGAAAAGTATTAGGCTCTTGATAGATTCAAGGTTCTTAAGGTAAGAGTAGAAAATGAGGAAAATTTTATAATAAAATGCTTGAGATCTAATAGAGGTGGAGAATTTACATCTAGTGAGTTCAATGCATTCTATGAAGAGCATGGTATAAAAAGACATTATTCTACTCCAAGAACCTCATAGTAGAATGAAGTTCTAGAAAGAAAGAACCAAATTGTGCAAGAGGCTGCCAGAACTAGGATGAAAGAAGAAAATGTTCCTGATATATATTGGAGAGAAGCTATCCACACTTTTGTTCACATTCTTAATAGAGTTAAAATAAGAAGTAACAACACTAAGACTCCTTATGAATTATGGACTGGTAAGAATCCTACTGTAAAATACTTTAAGGTATTTGGAAGTAGATGTTATATTAGAATATATGAAGAAAATTTTGGAAAGTTTGATGCTAGATGTGATGAAGGAATTTTCATTGGATATTCAAATAACAACAACGCTTATAGATGTTTTAATAAGAGGATAAGGAAAATAATTGAAATTACTAATGTGAAGGTTGATGAAGCTATGTATAGACCTATGGAAATAACTGAAGTAGAACCTGATGAGCCCATTTGTGTGCAAATACAAGAAGAAGAACATCTAGAACCCGCACCTAAGACTGCTACATATGTTCAGAGAAATCTTCCAGGTGAATATATAGCCAGAGATAAAAGTGAAGGAGTAAAGGCAAGAAGCAAAGTGGTTGAGGTAAATTTGTGTTTACTTTCTAAGATAGAACCTAAGACTATGAATGAAGCATGTGATGATGAAAGTTGGGTTAGAGCAATGAAAGAGGAACTACAATAGACAAAGAAGAATGAAACATGAGAACTAGTCCCTAAACCTACAAACAAGAATGTAATTTGTTCAAAATAGGTATTCAAAAAAAAATTGAATAAAGATGGTGAAGTGGTAAGGAACAAAGCAAGACTCGTATGTAAAGGATATTCACGGGTTGAAGAAATAGATTTTGATCAAAAGTTTGCACCTATAGGAAGAATGGAAGCCATTCAAATGTTCTTAGTATTTTTCAGCTCATAAAAACTTCAACATATATTAGATGGATGCCAAATCTGAATTTTTGAATGGAGAATTGGAAGAAGAAGTGTATATGGAGCAACCAAAAGGTTTTCAACTGTCAGATAAAATAGACATGGTTTTTAAGTTGAAGAAATAATTTTATGGTCTGAAGCAAGCTCCCAGAGCTTGGTATGCTACATTGGATAGATACTTGACGAAGCAAGGATTCAAAAAAGGGTTTGTAGACATCAATCTTTACTTCAAGGTTGAGAAAGACAAGATACTGATAGTTGTGGTATATGTTGATGACATTATCTTTGGTGGAAATGAAAGTATGTGTAAGATGTTTACTGAAGATATGCAAAAACAATTTGAAATGTCTATGATTGGTTAACTAAATTTATTCCTTGGACTTCAAGATAATACAAATGACAAAGGGATATTCATTTGACAATCTAAGTACTTAAGAAATTATTAAAGAAGTTTGGGATGGATGACTCTAAACCGGTATGTACCCCTATGGTAAATCGATGCAAGTAAAGTAAGGATGATGAATCTACAAAATTTGATTAGAGCATGTAAAGATCCATGATTGGTGGAATTTTGTATCTTGCTACTACTAGACCAGACATTATGTATTCAATGTGTTTAGTTGCAAGATTTCAAGTAGAACCAAAGGAAGCACATGTTAAAGATATGAAGAGGATATTCAAATATCTTAAACGAACTCCAAAATATGGACTATGGTATTCGAAGGACAATGATTTCACTTTGAATGCTTACACTGATGCTGATTGGGCTAGATGTGTAGATGACTAGAAGAGCACAACTGGAGGACCATTCTTCCTTGGAGGAATATTAGTTTCATGGTTGAGCAAGAAACATGATTTAGTTTCTTTATCCATTGTAGAAGCAAAATATATTGTAGTATCATCTTGTTGTACATAGGTACTTTGGATGAAGCAAACTCTGATGGACATAGGCATGGTGAGTGATGAACCTACTTATATCTATTGTGACAATACAAGTTCTATAAACATTTCAAAGAATCTAGTGATGCATTCTAGAACAAAGCATATATCTATCAAGTATCACTTCTTGAGGGAGAAGGTATTGAGGAATTAAGTTAGACTTAAATATCTACCTACTAAAGAACAAGTTGCATACATATTCACTAAGGCCCTTTCAAAGGATACTTTTGATTATCTAAGAGTGAAGTTAGGGTTTTTTTCCCCTCCTTATTTGAACTAAGTGCACATGGAGGTGCATCAGTCCAATGGATTCATAAAACTTCTTTATTTAGGACTGATGATTGAGGTCTACTCCTCAGGGAGAGTAGAGAAGTACATTGTTGCACTATGTGATTTGGGTGTACTCCTTAGGGGGAGTGAACACATATTTGTATGGAAAGAATGTATTTTTCCATTGATGTCAAAGGGGGAGAGAGAATCATGTGAAAATATTATGATTGGTAGGTTATCTCTTCTGAAAATCATGTAGGATGTGGGAGAGAATCATGTGAAAATTTTATGCTTGGTAGGTTGCTGCTTCTAAGAATCATGTATGTTGTCTTTAATGTTTTTTCACATCATCTATTGCCATCAATGACAAAGGGGGATATTGTTGCAACTATGGATGTATTTTATGGTGTTTTCATTAATGTTTTCATTGATGTCAACATTCTACAGGTTGAGTAAGTTGGGTTTTGTCAACTACTTTTGAGAAAATTTAAGAAATAATGATATTTGTGTTGAAGTGTGTTCTGAGTAGGCTTTGGTATTGTGGTATGCACATTTTCTATGTTTATCCTATACCTATGCAGATCTATATGTGTGTTCATAAGCCTAAATGGATTGTATATTATGAGTTTCAACTTCTGGTTCAATGGAGAGTAAAAGTAATATTCACTAGTGTGTGAACTGGTTTGTCAGAGTTATTTGGTTATGCATTGTGAGAAAAGTTTCAACTACATAGTCTTTTGGTATTTGGTTTCAGATCTTCTGGATCTGAGAGATTATTATTTTTGATGGATTAATTGTTTTGAAAAAAGTTGTTTGTGATTTGGTGCTCTGAAAGACCCGCTCTAGAGTCTCTATGTTTTATTTGGTTGTTGTAGTTGGGTATATGCATGATCATAATGGGCCAAAAAGTTGCAATATTTAAGTGATATGATGGCCCATGTGGCTGACGACTTTTTTTTTACCCAAAATTGATGAAACAAAAAAGGTTTTTAAAGGAGATTCTCAGCTTTCCACCAATATAAACTATGCTTTACTTTGAATTTAATAAATAAATATTATTCATTTTCTATTTAAATTATGACTAAAGTCCTGATTGATAGGATGATTGAAAACATCTATAGCTTTGGAACAGTATCACATTTTTTGAATCTAAAACATGCGTCCCATTCTATAATTTTCATACTATAGGATTAAAAAAAGAATAATTTAATTTCATGAAGTTTTGACCAAGTTAAGGTGGTTAGATGTACAATTTTTTATATTTTTTAAAAGTTGTAATAAAAAAATCATAATTAATTATTTACTTGGAAAAAAATTACAAAAAAATATGCATCACATCAAAACATTAGTCCTCTACTTATATCAAAAATATTATAAGAAAATATTATCATTTTATTGTGGTTTGGGTGGTCAGATAGACACCTACTTCTTATTTTTTCCTTGAAATTTACGTACTACTGCAGTGAAATTTTAAATTTTTACCAAATAGATTTTATTTAATTATTAAATAAACCTAGTATTTTAGAAACTACATTCAATTTTCCACAAATTCTATTGTTACATGTTCTTGAAATAATATAGATAACTTATTCAAATTTTTATGTCAAGTTGCCTAACTCTAATTTTTTTGAATTTTATTGCCACTTAAGGGCTTGTTTTTTCCATGATGATCCTGCACATACCCAGTTGAACTGGTGAAGTGTTCATTGCAAATGAAGTATGTTGAAAGTGTTGCAGATGTATCTAAGATGTTCTCAGAGGTGGTAAAATGATTGGTAAAGCATGTTGAGAAATCCATGCATGTTTATCTTGCTGGAGATGTGTGTACTTCAAAGATAATTAGTGTTTTCATTAGGTTTGGCCAACCTGGTGTTTACACGATACATTATGTGTTTGCATCGATTTGAGAAAGTATGTGAATTATCCAAGATGTTGTTTGGATCCTAAATGAAATATTCATTTTTTCCTCTCACATTATTATCCACCACGGGAATGCTAAGTAGCCAACCTCATTTGAATTTGTAAAATGAAATTGTATATCTGAGCTTGGAGAATGTTCTTGAGGTTGAAGGTGGTATAAATAAAAGTTAACCTATAGAAAATTTCATATCCATCTATCATTCGATTCGAGCAAGAGAAGAGTGTGCAAACAAATGCGAAAAGTAGAGTGTGGAGGAATGAATTGTGGCAACAGTACTTCAATGTATTCATAATCTTTTGATCTAGTTGTGAAGTGTGTGGAACTCCTAGTGGTGGATATTTATCCATTTATTTTTATTTTTCTGTAGGCAATGAGCCTGTCTTTCTGGACAGTGATGCCTAAGGCAGTGATCCCTTGATTTGGGTAGTGAGCCTTTGTATTTGGGTCATGAGCCCTCTAGAAGTGAGCTTTTTGTATTGGGTATTGCATTTCTACTATACTATGAGTTAATCCTCACCATGGTTTTTCCCTCATTAGGTTTTCAACAAAAATCTGGTGTCTTTGGTGTTTTGTTTCTATTATTTGTATTTCATGATTCAAACTTAATAACAAATTGAAGATAAGGTGAAATTGATTAAGTTAACAAGTTAAGAATTTGATACAACATATTCACCCCCTTTCATTTGTCTTGTGCATTTCAACAAATATATGGAAAAGGCTATGAAATGGTGAAGGCACAAGTCTATGAGGGAACTAGTGGCCCTGGGAAAAACAAAACTAGATGAAGAGAACCTATAGTGCCTTCTAAGATACAAAAGTATTTGAGGATAGGGTTTGAGCTAATCAAAACTAATGATCAACATACCAATGTACTTTCGGGTGAGGGTGTGAATGCTTTAGAAAATGTCAAGACAAATGAAGATTCCTTCATTGAAACTGACTCACATGAGTGGGAATTTGGTTCCCAAAGATCCTTAAGTGACTATTTCCTTGACGAAGTGTTTCTAGAACCTAGCGAGATCTCTTTTGATGAAAGATTCAATCAAATGTTCAAAGTTGAGCCTTCTAGAGAAATCAATTTGAAAAGGGAAGCCTAGCCACAATTATTTCAGCCTTAGGATGAGGAAAAACCTAAACCATCCCCTTAACCTATCTATCATGAATTTGATCTGCCTGAGCCAAACCCCTATGTGAACCATGAGTTTGATGTGCCCCAATTTGTTCCCTATTTTGTTTATGATTCTGATTTTTCTAAATCTAATGAAGATGGTACTTGGCTGGAATTCGAGTGGGAATTTAATGATGAAAATTTTATATTTACCCTTTTCACCTTCGTTTGCATGCTTTCCACATCATCCCCACCCTCTACCAATACTTATAATGGTATTTACCTTGTCTACCCACAACTAAATTACTGGGATCAAAATGACCCACCCGCTATAGACATTTTTCAAAATGATGAAGCTATTGCAGAATTCATGGGACTTCATGAAGGCATACCAAGCAGGGATCACAAAGTAGGATTCACTATAAATTTAGATTGTGTAACATACTTCGGGGAGACTATCCCATCATCGAGTTGCAAAAATAATAAAAATAAAATAAAATAAAGACACATCTTTAGGTGAAAACCTCAAGGCACCTACTAATGATACAAAAGTAAAAAGAAAGGGTGTATCCGAGGGTGAAAACCTCCCTGAGGCACCCAAGGATGGAGGATTAGAATTTATTCCCATCACACAAGAAAAATTGGCATTGCTCATTGAGGACACCATAGAAGTTAATATAGCCACACCAAAGGATCGAAAAATGGTTCTCTTTGCCGCATCATTGACAAAAGAAAAAAAGCCTAAATTTTAACAATTCTTCTCAGAACGAAAGGTTAACTTCACATGATCTTATGCTGATATGCCATGACTGGATCCAAAACTATTTTTTCACCATATGCGCTTACTTCTCAATGCTAAGCCATTCAAATAGAAGTTAAGAAATATGCACCTACATATAGCATTGCTCGTAAAAGCAGAACTAAAGAAGCTGTTAGATGTGGGGTTTATAAGATCAATAGACTATGCAAATTGGATATCCACCCTTGTACCTATCACTAATCCAAATGGTCAAATAGAAATTTGTACAGACTTTCGTGATCTTAACAAGGCATGCTCGAAGGATGATTTTCCACTACCTAACATAGACATCATTATTGATCTCATAACATGGTACGAGATGTTGTCCCTTATGGATGGTTTCTCGAGCTACAATTAGATCTGGACCACCCTTGATGATCAACACAAAACAACACTCACTTGTCCTTGGAGAGTGTATTATTATAATTTCATGCCTTTTAGTCTCAAGAATGCAAGAGCCACATATCAACGAGCCATGATAACAATATTTCATGATCTCATGCACACACTAATGGAAGAATATGTGGATGACCTCTTGGAAAAATCTTTGACACACAAGAATCACCTCAAAGTACTGGATAATTTTTTTAAGAGACTAGAAGAATACAAGGTCTCTCTAAACCCAGAGAAATGTGTTTTTGGAGTGACTTCAAGAAAAATTTTGGGGTATATAGTTTCCTGCAGAGGCATTGAATTGGATCCCACTAAAATTAAAGCAATATTGTACATGCCTCCACCAAGAGGAATCAGTGAGCTAAGGACATTGCAAGGTAGATTATAGTCTATCTGGTGCTTCATTGCATAGCTAGAAGACAAATGCCAACCATTCCAATATATACTTTGTAAGGGCATCCCCTTTGTGTGGATTAAAAAATGTCAAGTGGTTTTCAAATAGACCAAAGACTATCTATTGTCACCATCTCACCTAATGCCTCCAATTGAGGGAAAACATATTATTCTATATATCTCTACAACCACTTTGACACTAGGGGTATTTCTAGCACCAAATGACCATGATGAGAAGGAAATGTCTATATACTATATCAATTGTACATTGATCAGATTTGAACTCAACTACACACCTATTGAACATTCTCGTCTTATAGTCATCTTTGTAGCTTAGAAGTTAAGCCACTACATGCTGAACCACTAGACACAACTAGTGGAAAATATTGATCCCTTGAAGTATCTCCTCATTCAAGCAACATTGATAGGTTGGTTGAAAAAATGGGCTATGATACTAAGTGAATATGGCATATAATGCATCAATTGCAAGGAAATAAAAGGATACGTAATAGCCGATCAAATCATAGATGCACCTATAAAAGGTGATCATCCATTAGTATCAGACTTCCTCGATGAGTCCATCTTTCATGTAAGACCTAGAGTATCATGGAAACTCTACTTTTATAGATCACATACAAGTCATGGCTCGAGAGTAAGCATCTTATTTAGTATTCCACAATGAGACTCTATTCCCAAATCATTTTGAATTGCCTTCCCTTGCACCAAAAGTATGGCTGAATATGAGGGATTGGTAATAGGACTATAAATGACTCTTAAATGGAAAATCAAAGAACTCCTAGTCTTTGGAGACTCAATTGGTTATCAACCAGGTCAACAATGATTTTAACACCAAGGATGAAAATTTGATGCCCTATAAACACATGGTTGATAGCTTTCTATCATATTTCTACATGGTAAATTTTGAACATATTCCTAGAACACAAAATAAGGCAACAAGCACAATGGAAACAATTGTATCTCTCTTAGACATCCCCAAAAACATGCTACAATTTGAATTCCTGGTGGAATAGCTATTGGTTCCCACATAAGATATTCCAGAATTCAAAATGGTTTTTGAGCTTATTGGTCCTAGTTCACCATGGTATAGAGACATATATCATTATCTTCAATCTAATACCCTACTGCCAAATCTTTCCAATAACTAGCATAAATCCTTTATCTACAAAGAAACTCATTACACCATTATCAGTGACATCTTATACCACTATAGTTTTGGCAACACCCTTATTTGATGTCTCAACACTTACAAAGCATGAATAACCTTACACAAGGTACATGAGGGTATATGTGGATCTCATTCAAGTGGCCCAACCTTGGCTAAGAAAGTAATGAGACTTGCGTATTACTAGTCGACAATGGAAAAGGATGCCCTTCAGTTTGTAAGAACTTGTCAATTTAAAATACACAATTATCTGATTCATGTGCCAACATAGGAACTTTGACCAATCACTTTTCCTTGGCCATTCACATAATGGGGACTCAACCTCATGGGTAAAATCCATCCCACCTCATCCAATGACCATAAATTCATTATTACCACCATTGAGTATTTCACCAAGTGGATCAAAGCCATCCCTCTCATGCACATAACTGAAAAGCATATTTCCAAATTCATTCTCAACTACATCATTTTCTAGTATGGCATCCTGCAATCCATCATCATAGACAATAGTCATCCTTTCAAAAATCAATACATATATGAAATTTGTGAGTGCTTCCACATTCAACACCATTTCTCCACACCCTACTACCCACAAGGGAATGGTTGATTTGAGGCATCCAATAAGATGATTATCAAATTTCTTAAGAAGATAATCAATGATGCTAGCCGTGACTAGCATCTGCAATTTAACTCCACCTTGTGGGCTTATCACACCAGCATCTGCATGCCCACTGGAGCCACTCTATTTTCCTTAGTCTCTAGATTTGAAGCTATCCTACCCACTGAGGTTGAAATCCCCTCTCTTAGAGTCTCCATGAAGGGATTGATTATTGACAAAGAGAATCGATAGTATTAATTGCATTAGCTGGAAATGTTAGAAGAATGAAGACAAAACACCTTGAATCATTTACAGGAATATCAAAATCACCTTTTCCACTATTATAATAGAGAGTGATGGTTTCAAAGTTTGATATTGGCACCTTAGTCTTAATGCAAAATCCCAAGAATTAGTTTGATGAAGAGAAACTTGACAAGTTTGAGCCTAATTGGCTGGGTCCTTACATCATCACTGCCATGTTTGGTTTTGGCACTTACCACTTGCCTACTCCATGTTGGTTTTTTTTCAGCTAAGCTCTAAAACTCTCTAAGAGGTAGCCAACTTCTATATTCAAGAACCAAAAAGGCTAGTGACCAACTGAAAGGTAAATCTTCTTAGGTCTTTAACCCTGCTCTTTAGGATCTGCAAAACCAAGGAGGGTATTCCTATTGGTGTTCATATGTTATTTCTTTCCTTAAGAACACATCACATAGATAAATTCCTACTAGTTCCAATAGACACCATTTACCAAGGGCTTGGCAAACCATTGAGTAAATAACTATCTAAATCTAGGAATACGAGTATTAAGTGAGATTTACATCTTAGAGAGGATAGAATTTGAATTTAAAATATTTAGACCCTGAATCAACATGTGGGTAGTTCCTAATTTTAGTTATTTAACAAAATTTAAATAAAAAACTAGTCAATGCCTCATCATATTGAGCAAGATTCATACATGATACACTCAGTTATACATTACTTTGACCCTGATATAAGTGACAATTCTCACATTGCATTACATTATGAGACCTCACGATATTTTGAAACATCACTCCTTACCAGATCCTTAGCATATTATCATAGACCTACAATTCTCTCTCAAGCATTTGATTAACTCATTAAGTTAAGGAAAGAAAAAATAATCATACATTCAACTAAATTCTTGAAGACAAATAAAAAACACTTGATAATTTCATTCATGATCTATAAAAACACACAGGAGAGAAAATTGTGTTAAATTTTTTAGATTTCTTTCGATATCACTCATTACATAAAACATATTAAGGGTGTCCCATATACAATTCCTTCCCACCACAACTAATTGGCTAGGTTGCCTCCAAATTCTGCACTATATACACCCAGTACACCCTATCAATCCCTCTTGAACTCAAAAATTATCAAACTAATGAAAGAACCTTGAATTATAGAATAGGAGAGCAACAAGCATTAAGATCTTCACCACAACATTTTAACAAAAAAATATTTCAACCAAATGAAATTTCAATTGAATTTCACAATTCCCCACCATCAAGACCAATTATTCAATGAATAGGGGAATAAAAATTGTTACAACCCTTGTAACCAGTTGATCGAAGCAAAATGCCACCACAGCTTTGTCGCACCCGTCCATGTCAGACCAAAAAAGATAGCAATGACACCAGAGAAAACCTGCTAGACCTAGAAAACCACACCACTAACAAGTACCAAGAACAATCACACGACCTTGATACAACCAACCCCTTTGTGTCCTCGCTTTAGTGAGAAGCACGAGAACCACCTTATCTTTATCACCATTAACACCAAAACTAGAATAAACACATAGTGTCACTAGGAGATGCCACAAGAACCTCTTCATTTACACTGACCAATTCAGCCAAGGTCATGAGGTAGCTATGATAATCTAAGTCAGTGTTGGAACTTTCACCGCAAGAGCCACCAAAGAGCTCAATGGTGATTCATACTGCCCAGATTTTACCTCAGCCACTACTTCCTTGTCACACTCATCGAACCCCCATGCTTCTGCATAGCCTATTACCTCTGCCCATGTAACGTATCCTTTTAGTTGGGGATTGCTCCTAAGAAGAGTCGAGAGGGACCCAATACCCTCTTCAATAGCCTCAAAAGCACTAGGGATAGTGCTTTGTTCATTGGGCTTCAGCTCCCACTGAGAGTTTTTTTCACTCATCCTTGCACTCCTACACAATGGTGAACCAGAAGCAACTAATTTTATCATCTTATTCATGGAATTAAATCTCCACAAAAACAACAACCACTCAACAGATGAACTCAAACTCAAAATGATGCCAATGAACAATTGGCAAGCATTTTTTGAGCAAACTGGTCCATAAACCATTAATGATCCAATTGCAGTATGAGAAAGTGAGAAATTAGTGGCTGAAATTAATTTCACCACTATAAATCTCCATGTTTATGGAAAACTACATACAACCCATCATGATTTCTAGGAGCAAACTTCTCGCATGCATGGAAATCAGGATGATCTCCATCAAAAAAATTGTGCCATTAATGTGTGTACTTTGTGGAGCTCAAAAAACCATCACATGGCTAGTTCAAAGCTTTAAATTCAGACCATTGATGTGATAAGGAGTTGGTGTGTCAAATGACTTAGATTGAGTCAAACATATTTGAAAATCTCACATCACCATACGAAAAGCCCAACGACCAATCACATGCTTCCTAGCCAAAAAAATGCACACCACTAGCAAGCCCCAACCAACCACCTTGTACCGCTGAGCGAGGCCATGCATCACTAGTTCACACACCTCAGAACACTTTCAAAACAAATATTTCAATCGTGCAAGGTTTGTGAGGGACGACCATAACTAATCTCCATCACCCCCCATTATCATATGGTGACTTTTGATATGATAGCCTTTAGTAGTAGTGCTAGCAGATTTGGACTAGCCCCACATCATCGTACATAATAGGTGGCAAAACTTCGCACACCTCACACAACTTTGGTGACATCATCAAAAAACCCTACGACGTCACTAAGGAGTGGTCGACATTTGAAATCATCGATTCGACAGTCCACAAATCTATGCATGAAACAAAGTTATTCATAACAAAGGGACTAACTAAAGTCTAAACATTGGAAATATCCCACCCAACATTAAGCAAAATTTATATTAATACAAAACATGGAGAAACCGACTGGCCAGGTAAACGGAGCTGGTAATATCATGACATAAAACGTTTTGTTAATGATTTAAGCAACCAAAAACCCAAAGTAATAGGTCAACATGGGAATACAATGCAAGGGTTTGTTCGGTGAGACTATTTTAAACAAGGGAAGAAAACCCTAAACCCTAACATTTGACACCCCAACATGAGAGGAAACTAGATAGGCCATAGAACTAGGCAAAATTTGTGACAAATTTAGAAGTTCTACCACTCCAGATAGAGAACAAATAATAGAACCTATCAATAGTTTGCATCTCCATAAATTCTACACATAGCATCAAAGCGCTTGGCTAAAAACCATTAAAATATGAAAGAAAATTGAAAAATGCAAAATACTCATCACCCTGATGAAAACTTGGCAAACTACCATCTTGGTGACACCAAAAAAATAAAAAAAGTAGAAAAATGATAAAAATAGTAAAGAGAAATAAAATGTTCAATAATGAAAACTACTTAGGTGGCACTTTGGATAGGTGCCATGGTGAAAACTTGGCAAACAAGTTCCATGCATAATTAGTATTTACTTCATCATCTACTTTCATTCCATCTACCTTGGTCCATAATAAATGCACGATCTTCTAAAGCCCTGACAACATTCGTCATAAGACTTGTCATTTCCTTCCATGGCTAACAATGGTTGAGGTCATGCCCCACATATCCTCCATTTTGTGCATATCCTTTTCCATCCCACTTTGCTTGGCTAGATCGTGACCACATTGGGGGCTAGACCTTTATCACCTGAATGCAGTGGGTATTGCACATGGTTCTGAAAATCAAAAAAAGTTCTGAAAAAAGCCATAAAAATTATAAAAATAAAAAAAGTCTTGAAAAAAGACAAAAATAAAAATAAAGGTCTTAAAAAAGGACAAAAATAAGTAAAGTCCTAAAAAAAATCTAAAAAGAAAAATTATGAAACTTCAAAATCCAAAAAAAAAAACCAAAACATGTCCAAAACATAAAAAAACATCCAAATAACTTTCAAAAATCTCAAAAATAGAGTCAATTTTGTCATGTGTGTTGTATCAATATTTTTCATCATTGAAATACATTGTCTCTATGCATTTGCTACATAGGAAAGGCTCATCTTGGAGCCCATAAGACATTCAATCGGTCCTTTTAGGTTTGTTCAAATAAAATCATGATTCAATATTTCATCCATAAGACAAAGTCACTGGTCGTGTTGAACTACGAGGTCTCTGAGTGTATGACATAGGTAAGGCCATTAATCGATAAGCCCTTAAGGCCACAATAGGTAAGTCCTTTAGGGTTTATCACATTCACTCTCACACATGTTAGATGTCTTCAAATAAATAAAAATATTTTCTTAATCTTGTTGACAAATCAAAATCAAATGTCCTTTTCTCATAAAATTTTCCAAATCAAGCAAATCTTAAACAACCTTTGACAATCAGTTAATCGGCATTTCAACTCAATTAGCATGCCAATGTTGGCATGTGGTCAACTCAGTCATCCAATTAACCTTGGTCAAACTTTGTCAACACAAGTCAAATTGTCAACTCTTGGTTACTATGTAGATATGTCTTTCTAAAGAGAAACTCTTGTCATTTCTTTATGCTTTAGGATATGTCTTTCCTAAGCATCGACATTTCCATCTAGCATTTTGGGGGATTCTCTAGACATTTATGGATTTATCCTCTCGACATTGACATCATTTAGGATGTGTCCTTCCTGAATTTGGCATTAGCTAGCATCTGCACACAAACCTAGACTTCATCAAAACTAGCATCTCGACACTTGATATTGAAACACACTTGGCAAACATTTTAGAAAAAACTCTTTTGGCATTTTTCCTTTAACTTTTCATCATGTTACTAGTTTCTCAAGGATCTCTTGACAATAGGATTTATAGGAGCAATGAAATATCATGATGAGTGTCTTGTCTTTTCTTTTTTCAAATATTCATGTAACTAGTTCCTCGAGGATGTCCTAGAAACATGATTTAGAGGAGCAACAATGTTTCATGGCTTATCTTTCTTGTCTTTCTACTTGTGGTTGGTTGTGATGAAATGACTAGGGAAACTAGGCTTCTAGTATGAGTCATGATCATCCTTGTCTATGAATACTTATCCATGTGATGGAATGACCTTGCACACCATTGATCTATGTTATATCATGGTGTTTGTCATCCATTACAATAACCTACCAAATGTTGATCAGAGAAACAACTACTAGTTCTTTGGAAATATATTGAAGGATTCCTTCTCTGCACTAATATCCATCTTCTCCTTTTTCCTGGTCATCTCTCTTCTTTTTCCTCTTAATGATATCCTGGGACATACAAAAACATTATTGCATACATGATAATTTGTAGGCATTTCATAGTTAAATTTGCATTCATAAAAATCCATTTTTACATTTACATAAATTCATTTACATATTAACATTTACAAATTGAATTCACATAAAGTTCATCATTTGCATTCACCCATTTGCATAAGCATAACATATAAGTGCACTCATTCATTTGTATAAGCATAAAATTTAAACACATTAAACATACATCATCTGTATCACTATGCATACATCTATTATCATAACATAAAACCTCGCATGTTGCATTATACATACCTACATGATCATACATAAATGTGCCCATAATCATAAAAATTATGCATATGTATAGAACATCATCATCATCATCATATAAACATCATTCATAAAGTAGTATTATCATGGAATCTCATCACAAATAATAATCATAAATGCATACATCCTATAAATTAAAATACATCATCATAGGAATCATCACATACATCAAATCACATAAGCATAATAGAATCATAATTCATCATAAAATAACACATAAAATAGAATTTGTGCCAAAAATGCATCATATATATATCTCAAAATTCATGTCATAGGATAGAGTCTCGAGGAATCCCAAAAATAGAGCTCATAGGATCGATATTCAATATGTAAAATGTCCCAACATAATATCTCAACATAACAATTATGTATCAAGTTTCCTAGTTTCTACCCTCCTCATCCTCCCAAGGTGAGGACTCAGGTGATTGATGCTCTCTCATAGGCTCTTTTGTCACATGCATTGACATTATAGGCTAGCTCTATCATGACGAATTAATGACTAGAGGTTGGTTGTCATGAGACCTATGTCCCAAAGATACTGACCCATGGCTATGACTAGATCTATGGCTTGAGGAATTTTTATGACTGTGATGGGATCTATGATCTGAGGACTATCTAGAGGATGTAGATCCACCTAGACTACTCTGGCTATGACTACTATGGCTCCTGCTACTACCACTCCTTGTTCTACTTTGAAAATGAGATAATCCAAGATCCCTCTACTTGACCGAAACTGCCCTCTCATATAACATCATGTATTGGCCTTGACTAGTACTAACCCTAGCTAACTCCCTAACAATCTCCCCAACTGGCCCTATGCACAACTGCACAAACTTAGTACACTAGCTTTGTGCCTTCTATTATCTGATCACCGCATGATCTCTTTCTACCCATGTCACCTCTATCTATTCTTGTAGGTCCTTGATCTAGGTCGAGGCCTCATCCAATATACTCTACATGTCTGCCAACCTATGATCAACTATGGTATCCTGTGGCAAAGGTGGCCTCCCAGCTGTATTCTCTCCCCATCCACCATTGGCTCTTAGAGCTGCCTCTCGGCCTCATCCATTTCATCCTCCCTGATAATTTCTATCTTCCAATCCTCTCTCCCCTCCTCTCCACTGATATCAAGTGCCTCAAATCCTATGAAGACATCCTCCTCCCTCAACACCTATCCCTCTAGCCTAACCTCTACCTCTGGCTACTCTACCTCATTCCTAATATCTACCTTAACTCTCCCCTCCTCCTATCGACCCTTTCCCTCCTCTCTCTCCTCCTCCTCTACCACCTCTAGGATTGTTGTAAGTGTTACCCACTCAACCCACCACTATAATCTCCTTAATTGTAGTCTCTTGTTATCTCCTCCCCTCCTCCTCCTCCTCCCACCATCTCCTCCATCCCCTCCATTATCTCATCCACCCCCATCTCCTCAGCCTCCATCTCTACCTCTCCCCTATTTCCATCTTTGCATCCTTGTCCTCCTCAAAAAACTTGTGGTATAACTGACTGCCAATCAATTGGCATTGGATGATCAAGATCTATCAATGGCTCTAGCCTATGTCTTTGGCACCATGTATCAAACTTTGTGGTAGTCCTAGGATCTATTGGAACTTCACTCCAAGCCCATTGTTGCACAGCCAATCCATCCACTTGCTACTCTACTAATGGAACTAATTTGATTGGTCCCCATATGGTCTCCCACGATGATCTAGCATACTTTGCAGTCCTCACATGAACACCCTATTTCTCTCTGAATTGTTGAAGTACCCACTAGGGTAGGTACATCTCAATGATTTGATGTGATTGAACTATTTTTCTAATCAAATATCTAAATTTTTGGCAAAAATTAAGATGATCACCTTCTCCTGGCCACTATACACAATCCTTGTATGGTCTCTAGACAAATCCCATTAGCGTGTCAATATAATGTCACCAATACCTTGTATCTCCTACCTAGGTCTATGTCACTGAACCTACACATAAGTAAACATATGGCATACCCTCACCAAGCTGTTTGTATTTGAACTAGTGGTTGAAAGATAGGATATTCTCCTAGGTCCAAATAATCAATAACGTGGTACCGCAGCTAATACTGCTCACCCTTCTATAGGCCACCTCGTGCAATTGATGATATAAAATCTTGAGTAAACATAGTCCCCAAGAAAATATAATCCTATCCCATCTCATCCTAACCAACAAATCATTCCATCGAATTGGAAATTAGTGACCTTGGCGATCAAGAATCAACATACCAGCAATCAAGGTGCATAGCATAGCATCCCTTCAAGCATAGTTCTCAGCCACAAACTCCTACTTGATCTCATAACCATCAATTCCTAGCCCTGCATCATCCAAAACCTTGTAATACTCGATCATAGCCTAGAGTATTTTGTGTGGATCATAGACCACTCGCTCTACTCTCATTAGAAAGCACAAAATCTTGTAAATTTCCTATAGAGTGATAGTGGCCTCTCCCATCGACATGTGAAATGAACAAGTCTCTGAGTGCCACCTCTTTGCTAGTGCTATCAGAAGACCCCTATTTTCTTGGATAATGGGAATATAGGTAACATAATAAAATCCTAACTACATCAATCAAATTCGCTCCCTATCTCACTGTTGATCTTTGAAGGCATATGTCACCATCTTGAACTCATGTGTATAGATAAGTGGTAATCATTTTTGAACATGTATAAATGATAGTTAGCACATCATTGAACATCGTCACTATCATCTTTCTAAAAAAAAGTAGCTAAGAAACTGAACCTAAACTAAGTCAACCATTGGTCAAAGTCAAATGTGTCATTTTGACTTCACTTGCATTACGCCAAATCACATGCATTGTTTCAACCTGCATATGTGTCACATCCCTATGATTATGTTGTTTTGACTTGCATATGCATAATCCTATAGCAATTGTATTGTTTCACAAGTTAGCTACATCACTTTAAATCCTTTTTGTCGCACAGTCTCACATGGCCTCACGTATGTGTCATGACTTGATGATTGCATCTCACTATTTCATGAATTCATTATTGTAAACCCAAAGCTATCATATCCCTTCTATTTGCATCGTGATGCATTAAATGTGTGTGACATGAATGTGATTGCATCTTTTACAAATGCAGATGCCCCGTGATGCATCTGTTGACCTAAATTTAACCCATACAAATGCACAAAAATTGAGAACAATACAAAGCAAGACTAGGGCACATACCGGTGCCTTTGTGCCCTCTAGCCATTGAAAGGTCTACACCTGATATCCATGATGCTCGGTCACTAGAGTCACCATTTTTGTGTGAGGTCTCCTAGCTTTGAACTCTCCAAGTCTGAAATCGTAAATGTGAAAATGAATTGACTTTTCACCCAAATCCAACCTATTTATAAGGTGAAATTAGGGATTTTCTTCCAGGCTTTATTACTAGAGGCTCTTTTGAATAGCTTTGACCAACCTTTTGACTACCTTAAATGCCTCCAAATCCAAAACTAATCGTACCACTATTTTTCTAGACATTAAATTGACTTATCAGGACACTTCCCAAATTTTTCAAGCATCAGACCAAAATTTGTAAATTTTCTCGAGGGGGTATACATACTCCGTACATTTGCTGGGGCATGTTTTTGTGTTGTTTTATTTGTCACAATGTGACAAGTTCCATTATGAAAAAGAGGGGAAAAATGTACACATAAAATTGACCTAGGCCTGCAAACTTTATTTTCTTCATATTTCTTCCTAACATAATTAAATTATTTAATTATGTCATATTGTCCAATTTTAACTATTACTTAAATAATTCTTAATTATTTAATTAATTCATACCTTTTATTCCTCTTGAATATTTAAATAAATAAATTATATTTTATTTAACTATGTCTCTAATTTCTTTTATCTGGCCATAATTAAGTAAACTCCTAAATTTATTTAATTATTACTTGTCCATTATTTCTTCCAGATTATTTAAATAGATAAACTTTATTTATTTAATTAAATGCACCATTAATTCCTCATGTCTTCTTATAATTAAATACCGTTCTTTAATTTATTTAATTATCATCCATTCTAGCTTTTTCTAATTTTAAATAAAATCATTTATTTAAAATTATCCCACTTTCTAATTTTCCTCCAAGTAAATAATTTAAAAACAATATTTACTGTCACATGGCTCCACTACTTTTGAATTAAATTAATTTTTAATTGAAAAGGTCAACTCAACCTCTTGAGGGAATTGATTTTAAATTTCTATTTTAATTCTCCACTTTCCTCTTTTTTTCTATCATATCTTCTTGTCACATGCATTCTTGTCCATTGATTTAATTTTTCCAAAATCAAATCTCAGCCATTCATTTAAAATTTTACCCTAATGTTACCATAACCCTAATTGTGGGTTGTCACATCTAATTCCAACCATTGATCTTAGTGCATCTCTCATCTGACAATCTTGGCCATTCATCCAAAATTTACTTTTCTATAAAAAAGGAATTTTGGCCTCATTTGCACATCTCTTGACTTCATTTTTTAGACATTCTCATGTTTTGGCTAATTTCTGCATATTTTAAGCTTGCTTCATAGTTGCATACTTGCATTGTGTAGCTTTTATATTAGAATATTTCAATATTTTCTTAGGGCATTGTCATAGTCATAGGTTTCTCATCAAAAATCTGAGGGCAATTATCTACTTGCAGCAAATGGAGAAAGTGCAATGAAAGTGATTAATGGAGGTTGAAGACATTTGGTAATATTGTTCTTTGTTTTTATTCTTTCTAACTCCTTTGTTCTTCATTTCTTAACTTGGGTTCTAGTTTTTTATTATTTATTTTGCTAACTTGATATTTTCCCTAGTTACAGTCATGCTTTGAAATGTATATTTTAAAATTTTGATGCCATAAAGATGGTCCCTTAAAGCATAAATTACCCTCCTTGCCATGTAATAGTTGCAAGGTCTTAAATATTCTCGCTATTACATGTTATAAATTTATTTCAAATCATTTTATTTGTTGCAAGGAATTCATTCTCATCACCTATCTTCCTTGTCCTACACTTAGTGGGGGCATGGGTTAGTTGGCCTTGTGCTAGTTTTGGTATGTGTTATTGTTCCTTTGGCTTGTTGTCTGCCTTCCATTTATAAATACTGAGATTGGGATGCAGACAACCTACTATAGGTTGACTTGCATATCTTACTAGTCTTGTACTTTTTCATGTTTCTTTATGTGATTTCATGTGTGGAATGTGATCCCCCATGATCTTTTGTTTAATGTATATTTCTCTTTTTGTACATTCTTCTATATGTATCTACATTCTTCTCTATGTCACAAAAGCTTTCCTTTATCTTTTTATTTGTCTTGTGTTTTCCTTTTGGGGATGATGTAAAGCATCGAGACTTTTAGGTCTCTTCAATGTTGACCCAAAATATTTCCTTTGTATTTTCAATTTTCTTATGTTTTCCTTTTAAGGATGACACAAGGCTTCGAGACATTTAGGTCTCTTTCATGTTGACCCAAAATATTTCCTTTGTCTTTTCATTTATCTTGTGTTTTACTTTTGGGGATGATGCAAGGTGTCGAGACATTTACGTATCTTCCATGCTGAACTGAAAGGAATTTTTTTTATTTTTTCTCTCTTCATTTCATTCTTCTAGTTTTATGAGTATTTGGGGAAATATGATAGTTATGAGGTCTATGAAAACATTGTATAAAAGACATATTGTCCCTAAATCCATAGATCCCTTATGTATTTTTTGGGGAAACCCCTTCCTTCCTATTTCATGGAGTAGCATTATTTTGGAAACATATGACTCGGCATAGGGTTTTCCAATGAGAGATCTCATGTCTTAGAAGAAAATATTGGTGACTTTAAAGCAATTTCTCACAATAATGGTGTTAGAAATTGCTTTAAAAGTGGGGGAATACATCAATGACATCTTTTGGCATATTTCATGGCATTATTTTCTTTTTCTTGTGTTGTGTCCTTTTCCTGGTGGTGTCATTGGGTCTGATTTCCTCTAGGAGTGAAATATTTCTATGCATATGATCTCCCTTAGTGGCTAGATGTGAAGCAAGAGGCATCCTATAAGTAGCAATTTGATACTCTTTGACTTGTCCTCTCTTGGATACATTAGGCATGATGTTCCCTAAGATGGAGACCATACATGAACTGTAGTGTAGGAAAATGCATACCCTTGCAATTTCACACTTGTTTGGGTCTACCTTGCTTTTTTATCCTTCTTTATGTCTTAATTGGTCCTATTTTGCATCCAAAAGCCTAATTAACTACATCATTTTTTGGCTAATCCTGATAATCATCTAAAGGAAAATGATCATTTAATTATTATTTCCATGTGTCCTTGATTTTTGGGTTTGAAATAACATGCCACCTAGGGCATATTAGTCTTTCAAAGGTCTTGGGACCTTGATTTTGAAATCACTTGAAAAGGTTCCTTTTTGGAGTTTGTACCTTACGATTTGAGGCTCAAGACTAATATGCCACCTACAATTTCTTAGTCCTCCTTAGCTTACTTTTTAGGATTTAATTTCAAATTCTAGTAGGATTTAGCCTCATTTAATTAATGTTTTCCTATGTCAGCTTGATGTGATGTAATTTCAAGATATTAAGCATAGATAAGTATACATACAATGTTCCTTCTCTCATTTTATAACTAACAAGACATCCAAGAAATCTAATTATTCAAGTTTTCATCCAAGAGAATTCAAGATAAATTCATCAACTATTTTGGAGCCATCATAAAATTTCAAGCATCATATCAAAGGAGATTCTTGCATCATGTGTGTTTTTGAGCTAACATTTGTGATGTAGGGTTTGATTCTAGAAGCAATTCACATGAGATCTATCTAATAATTCCATTGGTTCAAGATCTACATCAATTGTAGCCATTTCACACAAGTTTGTAGACTTTACAACAAGGTTTTGGTGAGTTATAACATTCCATGTTGTTCATTTATCATTTCCCCCGATTATTCTATTTCATTTCAAGGTTTAATTACCAACAAGGGGTTTGACCAAGGAAAACCCCCATTTACTAACAATCAACAAGTTTTTCCTTTCCTCTATGCTTGTGAGTGAAAATTTAGATTGAGGACTTGAAGATCATTTGGAGTGCAAGATTGGAAAGTTGTAAATTTGCATTACAAAGTAGTTATCTTCATGGAAACTCTCCTACAGGTCAAATTCAAAAGTTTTAGAACTTGAGATCTGAGAGGAGGCAAGTGAAGACGTTGGAGCTCAAGATCACATTTAGAGTTATCATAAATCTAGAACAAGACTAACACGCCACCTAGTGCATCTTAGTCCTCCTAGGGGTATTTTCAAAGATTCTTTGAGATTCTGTTTTGAGATCCAAATATTTTTCTTGTGACCCCAAAAAAATAGTGGGACTAAAACAATAGCAAGGGCGTCTTTGTCCTCCCTCGCATATTTTGATAAAAAATTTGCATTTCTGAAATCCTCATCACATCTCCAGTATTCTTAGGTACACACATCCTATCTTTCTATTGCATAATTAATCATTTGTATCCCTCATTTAGCTTGCATAACTAGGTTTCATAGGTTGAATTCTCATTTATCTTTTCCAACTATTTACTTGGTGGTGAACCCCTGAAAGATTAAATGACCCCTCCTAGGTCCTCCAAATTGAGAATTGACTCACCTTTTGAGGTTGATAGTCAATCCAATTAGGTTTCTTATGACATTAGTGAATGACTGAGAGAAATGAAGTGACCAATACATCATAATCATCATTTTTGGATGGTTCATTTCTATGAACCCGACCTTGTTGAGCATTCATCTTCTTATTTGGAGTCCATACAATTCTGAGATCTAGATTACATTCATTGCATCTAGGGTTTCCTGCATATTGCATTAGTGAAATTGCATCTAGGGTTTCTCATATTTTATTTAGTGAAAGTGCATATAGGTGGCATATTTACTTTCTTGCATCATTTCATTTCATTTAAAAATTGAGAAGTGCATTGTTAATCATTGAAATTGCATTTAGAAACATTGTTATTGCATTGAAAATTGAAAAAAGTGAATTCAACTTTGCATTCAATTGCTTTTTATTACTTACTTTTCCTTGCGTCCATTTGCACAATTTTCTATTTCCAAACATGAGATCCCTGAATAGGTAACTTGTAAAAAATTTAGACAACTAAGAATTTATTATATTTTTGATGAAAACCTCAGCTAGGACTAAAATTCTCTTCCTCGCATCCTAGTCCCTCTTACGGTTTTTGGCTTAGAATCCTGTCTTTGTTGTTGGTTGTTAGTTTCAGTCCTTGGAACTTCATAATTTCACTAGTAGGACCAAGATGTCCTTGCTGTCATCTTAGTTCCTTTTGAATTTGACTTTCTAGTTTTCAGGGTTTCAAATTTCTTTTCTATGCTTCTCTTGGTTGCTTTATGTTTTCTATTATACTTGAAAAATTATTGTTATCTCAATTTCTTTAATTTTTCAGTGCATTCACTTAGTCTTGTATCATGGATATGTGCTTCAAATTTTTTGTATGTCCTTGAAATCTTTGGTAGATGTGTCAAGTTGTGCATATGGTAATGATCCTTATGATATTGAACACAGTCATGCTCTATCAACACCTAATGCATGTCCTCGTGATGTTGACATCATTGGAGAATATGATGAAAGCATAAATACGTTCCTCAATTATTTCCTTAACAACCTTGAAGATAATGCATCCTTTTATCTATCCGTGAAACAACCAAATCCCCCTAGAATACCACCTCTTGAGATGTTTGGTTACTTACATATTGAAACTTAAACAAAAAATTTAAACTAAGTTCCCTACAATAGGTGAACCTAGTTCCTCTAAACAAATAAAAACTCAACCATCCTATGATACCAAAGTAACAAACACTCCAATCAACCTAGAAGAAACATATGGAAAAGGCTTCACAATCTTGAGCAAACAAGGACATGACACAACAAGTGAACATGAAAGTCATCAAGTCCTAGAGAAAATATCAACTAATTTAAACAAAATAGGTTTAGGATATCAAGATCCCCCTTGCAATATACAACCTCCTTGAGAATACTTAAAGCTTCATAGTGATGGTATGATGATCCTTGATTATCCCCCTCATATCAATGGCCTTCTACCAAAAGAACAACCATTTTCTCACAACAATGACAAGGATGATAGGATCATCTTATGTCCTCCTCAACCTTCAACTAGAGAAGTTGGTGAATCTATCAAACACAAAAGACCTTACAAATTATCGAAGTTACAACCTCCTCATTCACCACTTGAAATTGAACAAAAACTACAATTGATTCTAAACAAAGAACGAATAACTTTACCACCCATGAATAAACTAGTGCTCTACCCTAAAGATGAAAAAGTGCCACATTGCGCATACCATCAAACTATCAGACATAGTACTCATGAATGTCATGCATTCAAATTAATATTGAAAAAATTTCACTTCAATGGAAATGATTTCCATCAAGTGATTACATAGCCTTCCCTCTCTTGTCATCTAATAGTTGTAGAATATTCTCTTGTCACTATTACATGATCCTTCTCATCACCTACCTCGGCTCATTCTTGCCTTGTATTCAATGCAAGAAAGAAGTAGATAGCCTTGCCCTAGTAAGGAATTTGTTGTTGTCCCTTAGGCTTGTTATCTACCTTCTACTTATGCAGATTGAGATTGGGAGGAAGATGATTTGTTTTAGGTTGAATTTCCTATGCCCTACTAGTCTTTTTGTTTTCTTTTGTTTGATTTAATGTGTGTATTGTGATCCCCTTTGATGTTTTGTTTGATGTTCTCTCTCTCTTTGTGCATTCCTCTATTTGTACCTTCATTATTTTATGTCATAGGATATTTTCTCTTTCATTTATCTTTTCTTTCATTTTCCTTTCTATCTCGTGTTTTCCTTTTGGAGATGATGCAAGGCGTCGAAACACCCTCTATCTCTTTCATGTTGACCCAAAATATTTTTCATTATCTTTTCTTTTCTCTTTTTATTTTTGTCTTGTGTTTTCCTTTTGTGTATGATGCAAGGCATCAAGACACCCTATGTCTCTTCCATGTTGACCCAAAAAAAATTTCTTTGTGTTCACTCTCTTTGTGTCATTCTTCTAGTTCTATGTGTATTTAGGGAATGATGACAGTTCTGATCTCTCTAAATATCATTGCAAAAAAGATAAATGCTAACCCCGAATCTATAGGTCCCTTATATGTTTCTAGGGGGCAACCCTCTTTTCCTCTTCATTTTTGGCTACTTTAAATAATTGCTCACAACATGGTGTTTAGAAATTCCTTTAAAGTTGGGGAATACATTGGCATTATTTTGGCATGATTTCATTTGCATTTGTTTTTCATGTTCTTTGATGTGATTTTATTACTTCATGCAATGTGTTCTCTTTGTGGTGAGATTGGGAGTAATTTTCTTCAAGAGCATGATATGGGATTCTTCAAGCTCACCTAGTGGACAACTAACTCCACTAGCCCTTATGAGCATGTGATTTTGTTTGCATAGTCAACAATGCATTCCACTTGTAAATTTTTTTGGATAAACATCTTAGATGCAATTCACCGTTTTGGATGGCTATTCGAAGCTTGATCTGTTCAATTTTTTATTTTGTTTTTTGTTTTTCCTATCCTTGATGGTGTATGTTTTTGATCTGATTATGGATTCATATATCATCTGCATGTGTGTTCCTTTGTTCCTATGTTGGTTTTCCATAGGATCTTGATCCTAGGGGCTTGGCCACCCCCTTGGTTATTGTCATCCTATCTTCCTAGCATTCATACATTTGAACCCCTCTTGATTGTGTGGTTGGCTACTTTAGTGTGAGTTTTAATAAAGTTCATCCTCTCACTAAAGTGGGGGCTAAATGTAGTGTAAGAAAATGCTTTCATTTTCACACTTATTTGGGCCCACCTTGCTTTATTTATCCTTCTTTATGTCTTAATTGGTCCTATTTTGCATCAACAAGCCTAATAAACTACATCTTTTTTTGGCTAATCTCGACATTCATCAAAGGGAAAATGATCATTTAATGATTTTTTCCATGTGTCCTTGATTTTTGGGTCAGGACTAACATGTCGCCTAGGGAATCTTAGTCCCACAAAGGTTTTGGAACCCTAATTTTGAATACACCTAAAAGGGTTCCTTTTTGGAGTTTGTGCAATGAGATTTGAGCCTCAAGACTAAGATGCCACCTAGGGCTTCTTAGTCCTCCTTGGCTTATTTTTAGGATTTAATTTCAAATTATTTTGAGATTTAGCTTCCTTTATTTAATGTTTTCCTATGTCATCTTGGTGTGATGTAATTTAGGATATTAAGCATATATACGTATAAATATAAGGTTCCTTCTCTCATTTTAAAAATAACTAGAGATCCAAGCAATCTAAAAATTCATGTATTCATCCAAGAGAATTCAAGAGTAATTCATCAAGTATTTTGAAGCCATCATCAAGATTCAAGCATCATATCAAAGGAGATTCTTGCATCATGTTTGTTTTTGTGATAGCATTTGTGATGTAGTGTTTTGATTCAAGCATGCAATTCACACAAGAACTATCAAATAATTCAATTAGTTTAAGATATACATCCATTGCATCTATTTCACAAAAGTTTTTTGAATTTACAATAAGGGTCTGGTGAGTTGTAACATTGCATGTTGTTCATTCATAATTTCCCTCCATTATTCTATTTAATTTCAAGGTTTAATTACCAACAAGGGGTTTGACCAAGGAAAACCCCCATTTAGTAACAATCAACAAGTTTTTCCTCCCTTTTATGCTTGTGCTTGTAGATTTAGATTGAATACTTGAAGATCATTTAGAGTGAAAGATTGCAAAGTTGCAAAGTTGCATTACAAAGTTTTCATCTTCATGAAAACTCACCGACATGCCAAATCCAGATGTTTCAGATCTTCAGATCTAAGAGGAAGCAAGTGTAGACCTTGGAGTTCAAGCTCACATTTAGAGTTTTCAAAAATCTAGAATGGGACTAATACACCACCTAGGTTGTATTAGTCCTCACAAGGGTATTTTTCAAGATTCTTTGAGATTCTATTATGAGATCTAAAGATATTTCATTTACCCCGAAAAACAACAACAAGACTAAGACAACAATAAGATCATCTTTATCCTCTTTGGCATATTTTGACAACATTTTTGCATTTTTAGAATCCTCATGATATCTCCAATCTTCTCAGGTACACACATACTATCTTTTTGTTGCATAATTTCATCATTTTCATCCCTCATTTAGCTTGCATAACTAGGTTTTGTAGGTTGAATTGTTATTTATCTTTTCCAAGCATTTGCTTGGTGGTGAATCACTAAAAGATTAAAGAACCCCCTCCTAGGTCCTCCTAATTGAGAATTGACTCACCTTGTGAGGTTTATAGTCAATCCAATTAGGGTTCTTAGGACATCATCGAATGACTGAGAGAAATGAGGTGAAGAACACATCATTATCATTTTTTTGAGGGTTCATGAACAAATAAAAATACCCTATAAAAAAAACTTATAGACATTAAATTCAAATGCATTCACAAAAGAATTACATTATGGTGCCCTATGGAGGTTTTCAGGAGGATAAATTTGGTATGGTATGGGAGTTTAAAATGACTCTTTCATTTTCCACCTCATTGGGATAACTCACCTAGTGGATGGGTTGAGGTTCCACTACTTGAGAGTGAGCACGCATGGTTGGGATAACTCACCTAGTGGATGAACTAAGGTTCCACTACCCTACAGTGAGCATGCATGTTATAGACAAACAATCCCATTCCACATTGTGTTTAAATGGTTGTGCTTGATCCTTTAATTTTCTTTAATTTTCTTGGTCTTTGATAAGGTATGACTATGTATCTATGTTATTGGTGCATAGTTAAGTGTCTTGAATGATTACTTTAGTGTGAGTTTGTCATGGGGGAAAGATGTATTAGCAAAAAACATATCCCTTTTTCCTACATATAGAAATAATTAACAACAAATTAATGTAATAATACCTTGATTTAGGGTTGTAATCTATTTTACACATTCACACTAAGTTTAGGGCCCCTTTTAACTAAAAAGTAATTAAATTTTCCTTATTTAGGGTGTTGTAAAGTGTTATATTATATTTTCACACTTATCTAGGGTTTTATTAATTAATTTAGCCCAATGGGCCCCTTTAATTCATATCTAAGACTTATTAATTGCAATTTTAAAGGATCTATTCTAACACACATTGATGATATTGCATGACATTTAACTTGGAAGAGATGGCGTCCTTGAAATTTGTGTTAGGACCTATTTACCTTTGATGGAAAATGAGTCCTCCTAACATAGGACACCCATTTCTTGGTATATTTGGAATGTGTTTTTGATGTTATTTCATCCCCTGGAAGGATGGTCCTAGGAAATTGTGTTAGGACTCAATCACCTAAGGTGGCGAATGGGTCCTCACTAAGGAAACCCCTTTTTGAATTTTTTGATGGTGATATTTTAATACTTTTAATTCTAAATCTGATGTTAGCTTGGATTATTTTAATTTCTAGGTTAGTTCTTAGATTTAGTATAAATATAAGGTTAATTCACATAGTTTGGTCCTAGAACTTCATAAGCAATCAAGAGAACTTACACAAGAGTTCAAAAGAGCATCATATATCATTTGAAAGGAATTCAAAGGTAGATTATCAAGGTTTTAATGCAACAATTCAGGATCATATCATCATGTCAAAGGCATAGTGCATCAAACATGTTTTTGAGCTAAGATTGTTGATGTAGCATTCAAGATCTATTTGCAAGAATTATTTCACATCCAATTCAAGATATAGATCTACATTCTACATGGCCACTTCATGTTAGTTTTTAGATTTATATTCCAAGAAAACTTCCAAGGTATAATAATTGCATATTTCATGTTTCATTCTTCCATTTTATTATCTCATCACAAGGTTTAATTACCTAAAAGAGGTTTGACTAAGGAAAATCCCTATCCTCTAACAATCAAATTTTTTTTTTCCTCTTTGATGTGTATTTGCAAGTTGTAGTTTTAAGATCAAGTGGAGAACAAATTTGAAGTAAAATTGTCAAAGTTGTCAAGTTGAAAAGTTCTCACCTATAGTTCAAGAACACGAAAACAAGGATAAAAAAATTGTTTTAGGTTTTCAGGAGCTAATCATCGAGGAGCTGAGAGTGCAAGTCTTGAAGAATGAAACCTAGATATCAGTTTTTAGAAACCCTAAAAAACAACCATTCACTAGTAAAGATGAATGAGTCCTTTGTGACCTAAAAACAACCTTCTTATAGCGAGGTACACATCATTATAACCTCTCAAAACTTCCCTCATTGTTGCTATAATAGTTAGGATTGATCTATTATTATTATTTGTATCATATCATACACATAATTACAATTTTTTTTGTGATAATTAGTGGTTCATCATCTTGATCAATTCATTTTGATGCAAACCCTATTTTTCATATTAAATAAAATAAAAAATCTTTTAGGTCAACATGGAAGAGACCTAAATTTCTTGACACCTTGCACCATCCCCTAAAGAAAAACACAAGACAAATGAAATGATAAAATGAAAATATTTTAGGTCAACATGGAATAGACCTAAATGTCTCAACACCTTGCATCATCCCAAAAAGGAAAAACATAAGACAAATGAAAAGGATAATTTTTTACAAAATATATAAGAATGTAGATACAAAGAGAGGAATGCCACAATGAAAGAGATACATCAAACACAATAATATGAGGGATGACATTACACACATGTAATTGCTTAAAATAAACATGAAAAAGAAAATAAAGACTAGTAAGGCACATGCCATTCAACCTATTAGTAGGTCATCCACATCCTAGTCTTGTTCATCATATACAAAAAGGTGACAACTAGCCAAAGGGACAACAAAAAGTGAAAAACTAGGGTCATCACCAAGATCAAAAATCTTCTTGGGAGAATTGTCATTTAAGCTCATAGAAGATGAAAATCATTTAGTCAAATCATTATGCACTCATTCATCAATTTTAGAAATCCCATCATCATTGTCAAAGTTAATCATAGTGGGAGGTCGAATGATAATGTGCAAAGAAGGTGTTAATCCATATTGTAGTTGTGACATATAATATTTTTGTTGTGACGAAGAGGGAGACTCCTTGAGTATTGCTTTACTTAAGTTTGAATATTTACTCTCTTTGTTGTTTTCTCTGTTTAACCTTCGAGGAATAGCACAAAATCTACACCTACACTCTCTAGCACTTTTATTTTTTTTGCTACAATTTTTAAGTTGTGTTTGTGTATGAGTGGGTCTCTCAACCATAGGTTTATTTTCTTCCCTAAGGGGAGAAATGGAAGGAACCATAGGAGGTTTTTCAACCAATTTATCTTTAGCTTTGTAAACTTGTTTTAACTTAGGAGGCTTGACAAGGTTATTTTAGTTGTCTCTTGGTCGCTTGTAGTAGATAGGTAAAGGATATTTCTTAGGTTGGTCTTGGTTACTTATAAGATCTTTTGATTCTATCATAGTTTCATCAAGGATAGGAGGCTAAATCATGGGTTGAAGCATCTTTCTAAGGGATAGTTTTTCTATGCATTTCATCTTAAACTTATGATATGGTTTGAAAAGGAAGTCCTCACAAGGTTTAATAGGTTCCATAGGCTCAGGCCAAAATAAATCCAATTAAAGGTTCTCATAGGAAGAAAAAAGATTAAAGCCACTATGGTGTAAAATAAAGAGTTCATTGTCCAAGGGAAACTTTTAAAATTTATGCAGGATCGATGGGACAACCTCCATGGAGTGTAGCCATGGATAACCAAGCTTCACATATAATTGATCCGACGTGGGGATGATGGAGAATGATACATATAATTGTTTTGGTCCAATTTTTAGAGGAAGGGTGATCGATCCCATCATAGGGAAAGCAAAACCATTATGCATTTTGCCCATTCTTTCAGTTTATCATATGTTTCTCTATAGAGTTCATGCACAAGAAAGAATTATTCAGTGATCACATTCTCTCCACATACAAGATCAATTAATATCCAATTAGTGGGATTTTCATTGATTCAATTGACTATGTAAATAGGACCATTAGATGCATTTATAATTATATCTTTAGGGGTGATCCCACAATAGTGGTTTACAATTTTTGGCCAAACTAGATACTGCAATTATTATTTTTAACTAAATCTTCATATTTGGGCACCTATAGCGGCTAAACCATGAGGAATTTGAAGATGATGAAAGCTAGAGTCTCATCACATTTTTTTTGTAGATTCTAAGAATATTTTTTTCAAAATTTTTGGAATCAGATTGCACTTTTTTTTCCATCTCCCACGAAAACTAGTTTTTTTCATAAAACAACATTTTTAAAAAGTGATGCTCACCGTATGCAACATAACTTTTTTTGTATAAAGGATAAAATTATATTTTTTTCAAATTTAGATTTGTAACTATGATATCTAGCACTTGCATTTGGTCTCATAGTTTTTTATTGAATATTTTTTCCTTAATCAAGCTTCAAAGTCAAACCAATTGCAATTCAGACATAGGCGGACTGTATACAACATAACTTTTTCTATATGTATCAAAATTCAATTTTTATTTTTTTAATGGATCGAGGACATCAATACCCAGACTCAACATATTTTAAAAAAAATTATTTTGATAATATGCTATTTTTCCACATGTGCAAAATAGAGAGCTTAACTTTTGATGAAAAACCTATGTTTAATAAAACTAAAAAAACACATACATAATAAAACCAAAACATATTAAAATTTAATTCATTGGATAGCTCATTCTGAGGACTATCATCTTCCAGTTGGGTTTGTGAAGTATCCTCCATTTTCATCCTCAACCCGAGCTTTGAAGGGAAGAATTCTGCTAAAATTTGGTGGAAGAGGGGGAGAAGGGCAAAAAAAGGGAGGTTCGAGCAAACCCCCCTTCAAACGAACCCCCCTTTGCTTGAAAGGGTGAAGGGGGGTTCGTTCGAAGGGGGGTTCACTCAAACCCCCCTTTTTTTTGAATTCCCTATAAGGGAACGTGGCATCAAAGGGTTCAAGCGAACCCACCATGCAAAAGGGGGTTCGCTCGAACTAGCGGTTCGACTGAACCCCTCTTTTGGGTTCATGCGAACCCCCTAGTTCGAACGAACCCTTTAAAACATGAAATTTTCAATGCATGAGAATTTTCTCAAATTTCCTTCCTCATAAAAATTGTACACCACTATTATGGGTTTACCCTTAGATGAGAAAGAAATATCAAGAGTATTTTTAGTTCAACCCTCATGAGGTTGAATTTCAGTCAATCCAATGATATCATCCATAAGACCTTGTTTATTAATATCCATAGGACCTTGTTCAATAGTGTCCATGTTGTCATCATCCGTGTTAATATTCATCAGATCATTCTTCTTAGTTTCACTAGCTTTGACAAATGAGATATCATGATATTACATGGGGTTGGTAAAGGTTTGTAAGTTTTTGTTATGAGGGGCAACGAAATTATTTCCTTAATCATTAACACCCTCAATTTTAAGATGACTAGAATCAATGAGGTCTTGCACAAGATGTTTAAGTTGCTTACAATCTTTTGTATCATGTCCATTTTATCAATGATAATGGCAATAAGAATTTTATCTAAAGTCTGGAGGTAAAGGCTTATAAGGATCAGGTGTTTTAATGGGTAGTAAGGATATCATTTTTTGTTCTAGATGTTGAAAAATTGTGTTATGGAGGGTTTTGGGTAAGGGAGTAAATTGTCTAGCTAGATCCCCAAATGTAAAAGGACTTGTCTTCTTTATAGAAACCACTTGGGTATCGACATGTTGAGTTGGTTGAGGGGGATTTAGTTGAAGAAATCCTTTATTTTGTTTCCTAAAAGGTTGGTAATTGTTTTGGTTTGTGGATTTGGACTTCTCAGGACAACTATAGGTGGGTTTTGTTTCATGACTATGAATTGAGTTTTGACAATCATGAAGGGTAGTACACAAGTGTACAAATGAAGGAAACTTCATCATAATAAGCTTATCTTGTATCTTCCTTTACAAGTGGGTGAAACCACAATACTTTGTCTCACTTTTTTCCCAAGATGAACATTTACATCAATATTTTTAACCAAATCTTTGTCTTCAAAGACCTATAGCACCTGAACTATTAACAATTTTTAGATGATGTGAACTAGTGATTTGTGGAAATTTGTGTGTATATTCTAAATATATATATATATTTTTTAATTCGAAATAAATCATGAATCTTTCAACATCTCCTTTAATAACTAGTTTTAAAGAGAAAACAACATTTTCAAAAAGTAATGTTTGTGTTGTACAATAACTTTTTTCTATAAAGGATAAAATTATAAATTTTGAAATATACATTCTCAACATCAATATCTAGGGAAACGATATTTTTTCATAATTTTTTGTTACATATAATTTTTTTAATTAATTTTTGAAGTCACTATAACTATAATTCAGACATGCATGCGTGTTTTACAACCTAACTTCTTGTGTATTTATTGAAATCTACCTTTTTTTTTAGTGAAACAAGGACATCAATACCTAGGGAAAGGTTATTTTAAAAAAAAAACTTACAATGGTTTACTATTTTTCCACCTTTGTAGAATGAAGAGCTTGATGTTTAGAGAAAAACCCATGTTTAGTAAAAATTGAAAAGTAAATAGAAGACAAAATGAAAATATATCAAAACTATACTTGTTGGAAAGCTCATTTCGAGAGCTACAATCTTGCAAAACATCATTTCTAAATTATGTTATTTAATCCATCAAAAGGTAAAGTAAATGTGTGTTTTGCTAGCATTTTGATAGGTGTGAAGGAGACTACATTGTGGGTATGATTTAATACTATAGGGGTTTTATCCAAGGGGGTTTGATATAAGGAGGTCTTATCTATCCCTCTTCAATTAAAACCATTTAGCTAGAACCTCTCAATGATAAAATCATTAGTTGTTCTAAAAAAAGTAATTTCAGGAAAAAATCAGCATGTCCCAAAAGTGAGACACACTATTATGGTAACACCGAAGTTCTCAATGAACATCTATTGAAGGTGAGGATCAAGAATCTTTACGTTGATTTGGGAATAAAGAATTTGGTAGCATGAAATAAAGTCAGTAGATTTTTCATCATACTTTTTCTTACATCTCATCAACTAAGCTAATGTCATCATAGGGGTTATGTGTTGTTGGAAATGGTTAATAAAGGTTCAACAAGTTCATTGAATCAACAAATTGAGTTATTCAACAATGAGGAAAACCATTCTAAAGTGGTATCTTTCAAGGACCTACGGAAAAGCTTAGCCAAGAGCTTATATTCAAAGATGAAGTCACTACACAAGGTGGTTTAAGTAGAAATATGGTTAGAAGGGTCTCCTTTTCCTCCACATTTCTCAAACCTAGGAATCTATATACCTTGTGGTATCGATGTTCTAAATATCTCCAAGGATAAGAGATCACTTTTGACATAGTATGAAGGTTAGCCTTCTTTTTTGGTTTATGGTATAAATTTTCTTTTGAAGGGATGAAAATTTTTACAAAAGTTGGTTAAGGATGGTGTCATTGGTTGTATTTTGAGATGGTAGTGAATATGGTGGAGGTGTATATGTATTTGAGGGTGAAATGAATGGTATGCTTATGGAAGGTAAATTGATAGGAGATATGACATGAGATGACACAAAGGTACTAGGATTGCTAGTCGAAATACCCAAGGTAGGGAAGGCATTACTAGTAGGTTTCATCATTGTGGTAACTTGAGAATTGGTATAGGTAGGAATACAGGAAATGGTTGTAGGAAGATGAATTTGGGTTCCTCCTTGGATTTGTACATTGCTTGAATTTTGAGCACAACTAGTGGTTGAAGTAAGATATTTTCAAAAAAATTGAGCTAAGTTACATGCAAGTTCTATTTTGTGTTCACTTTCAATCATGTGGTGTAAGTTATCTATGGTAGGAATAGCAGTATTGGAAATATTTTTAGTACTCTCTTGATGTTATGGGTTTGATAATTATTCATGGATTTTGATTATGTTATCTTGAGGGTTACTAACAACCATAGTTTCAACACTTTTCATGCTACTTGAAGGTAAAGAGTTGTTAAGGGTATGGTCCATATCTAGTGAACTAGTGTCAACACTATGAGTGAAAGAGCTAGATAACCCAAGATCTAGGATGAGTGTGCTATAATGGGATGAAATGAGTCTTGAACTACATCTCAATATAGTATTAGCAATAGGACACAAAGTTGTAAAGCTCATGCAAAGGACAATCAATGAATGAAAGATAAACTAAATGAACAAAAGATAAATGATATTCTTTTAATTATGATTCTTATGTTTACAAATGCACTTGAAATGAAATGAAATTAAGCTAGGTGCAATGAAATGAATGAAATAGAAACATGGTAATCTAAAACATAAATATAACAAGAACAAATAGAAGGACATAAACAAGGTTTTTAATTTTGTAAAATGATAATTAAGACTTGATACAAGACTAAATCATATAGAGGAGTATATGAGTCCCAATTAGGGTCTTTAAGGGTTCAAATAATGTATAACACACAAAATAGGATTCCTATAAATCAACTAAAATAACTTGTACTTGGACTAAATCACTTATAGGGGTGAATGAGTCCTAGATCAGGGTTTTGACACTAAATTCAATAAATTTGAGTGAATGTTAAAGTTTCTAATCTTTATGTTGTCTTCACTATGTGCAATTATAGATTTAAAATAAAATTCAATGATGTAAGATGGAAAAAATGCAACCTATATGGGTATGTGCAGGATCATGATGGGCCAAAAAGTGGCAATATGATGGGTATGTGGCTGACGACTTTTTTTTAACCCAAAATTGATGAAATGAAAAGGGTTTTTAAAGGAGATTCTCAGCTTTCCACCAATATAAATTATTCTTTACTTTGAATTTAATAAATAAATATTAATCATTTTCTATTGAATTACGACTAAAGTGCTAATTTTTAGTTTGATTGAAAAACATCTATAGCTTTCAAACGGTATCATATTTTTTGAATCCAAAACATGCGTCACATTCTATGCTTTGCATAATATAAGATAAAAAAATAAAAAAATGAATTTCATGAAGTTTTGACCAAGTTAAGGTTGTCAGACATATGAGTCTTTATATTTTTTAAATGTTGTCATAAAAAAATTATAATTAATTATTTACTTGGGAAAAAATTATAAAAAAATATGCATCACATTGAGACATGAGTCCTCTACTTATATCTAAAATTTTATAAAAAATAATTATCATTTTAATGTGGTTGGGGTGGTCAGACATACACCTACTTCTTATTTTTCCCCTGAAATTTAAGTACTACTATATTGAAATTTCAAATTTTCACCAAATAGATTTTTTTTTTGTAAATAAACCTAGTAATTTAGAAACTACATTCAATTTTCTACAAATTCTATTATTACATATATTTGAAATAATATAGATAGCTTATTCAAATTTTTATGTCAAGATGCCTAAGTCTGATTTTTTTGAATTTTTTGCCACTTAAGGGCCTATTTTTTCCATGATGATCCTGCACATACCCATATGCACTTTCACTAATGCAATGTTTAGAAGCCCTAAATGCAAGATCTAATGAAAAGTTAATGTAAGCTATATCTAGGAATTTAATGTACTCCAAATCAAAAGTAAAGGGTTCAAAGGTTAGGTTCACAAAATGAACTGAAGGAAATATGGTGCTCCAACTTTTAGGAGATGGAACACCAAAGGAGGGGAATGGATCCTTCCTATTTTGCTCTTAGTTCACTCAAGGAAAACCTAGAGATCTGAATTTAATTATTCAATTGAGAAAAGGGGCTGCTACAAGGTCTTATTGGGTGTGATTAAAGAGGGTTCACCACTAAGAAAAGGCTTATAAAGAAGGAAATACAAATGATATGAAAATATAGCTATGAAACCTAGGAAACGAAACTTAAAATTAGAATGATACATTGAGAATGAAAAGAGGTAAACCTAAAAAACTAGATATTCCTAAAGTAAGGTATACAATCTTGAATTTATGTGTTGTGATGTGAACCGGGACTCATACACCAGGCTAGGCAATTTAGTTAGGTAGTTCAGGGTTACAATTTGAATCTAGAATCTACAACTGGTAAAACAAGATCTACAAACAGTGATTGAAACGTGGTATACTGGGACTCATATGCCTAAGGTGGTGATTTAGTCCTAGTATTAGGGTTTTGATGAAAGTTTGGTGTCCTCTAGTCATCTTTTGTATCTCATCTCATATCTGATCTTCAAGTCTGGAACTTCGAATTATGGTCTGTAGGTGACTTTCCATGAAGATGACAACTTCTTGACAGTTTTGACAACTTTCTTCAATATTTCAACTTAGTGTTGAAAGGATCTTTAAACTCACAACACCTTGATCTATAATCACACATGTAAGGAGAGAAATTTTTGATTTTTCTCGGGGATAGGGCTTTGCCTTAGTCAAACCCCATTTTGGTAATCAAACCTTGAAAAGAAATAAAATAGAATGAAGGAATGATGAATGAACAAAGATGTAATCTTGAAACTCACCAAATCCTTGGAATAAAGGCTGCAATCTTGCATGAAATGGCTAGAATGAGTGTATATGTTGACACTTGATTGAATGATATGGATCTTGACTTGAATGCTTGCTTGAATCATGAAAACCTACATCACAAATGTTAGCTCAAAAAAACACATGATTCTTGAATCTTAAATGTAGCTCCAAAATGCTTGATAATAAGCCCTTGAATTCTCTTAAATGCTTTCTTGAAAATATTATGAGAAACTATGTCAACTAACCTTATATTTATACTTGTTTATCCCAAATTTCTTGAAATTACAACACAACAAGTAGACATTAGATCTAGAAGAATAAAATCCTACAAAATATTGAATTAAAAATAGGTCCAAGAAAATGCAAGACTCACATGCCAGTTAGGGCGTATGAGTACCAATAGCCTAGCCTTGGGACACAAATTTCAAGAAATGCTAGGTTTAATGCCAAATTCAAGATCAAGCCCTGAGACTTAGGTGGGACCCATACACCCAAGGTGGTGTATGGGTCTAAGATAACTAAATCTAGAACACACAACCCAAAATCATTAAATTATGATTGGTCATTAGTTAAGTGTCAAGATTATCCTCAGAAAGATGCATTAAATAAGGCTTGTGGAAGTAAAATAGGACCAAATAAGGCATAAATAATCCCAATCTTTATTAGGGAGGGCCCAAACAAGTGTGAAAAAGTAGAGGGATACATTTTTCTACACTACAGTTGGTCCCTGTTTGTAGGTTCTTCTCCTCTAGACATAGTGATGAATCATTGGTAAATTCCTCATTCCCTAATTTGTTGACTTGTAGGACTTGAATTTTTGATTAAGCAATTAGGTCTCCAATCCTCTACCAAATTTTCTTTAGGTCTAGAACCTACACAAAATAAAGAAGGGAAATGGGTGTGCCTTATAGGGTCTTACCTATGTCAAACCATGTGTTATTATTTCTACCTCCATAATGACTATAATGATGTAAAATAGAGCTTATCATCGGTCGAGTAGAGGATAAACGATAAACAAGTGATAAATTGACAATTGATGCAAATCACCACTCATATCATCATTCCTTGATGGAATGAAGTCATTTTACTCATCACCTTCAAGAAGAATTGGATGCTTGATCTGAAGTCTTGCAAGTATTAGTACTCAAAAAGAAAATAAATATAAAACATAAGAAACCATGGGAAAATATGATGCATTTCTAATATGATTCTTTACTAAAATAATGTTGCAATATTTTTCTAATTCTACTCTAACTTCTTTTATGATGCTCAATTGATCTCATAGATATTCTAGGATTCATTAGGTGTTTCAAATGATGAAAAAGGCCTGATTTCTTATTAAATTCTATAAATTCCCATAAATTAATTACCAATATCCAACAAATGATTTCAAATTTCTAAATGTTAAAATGTTGACACTAAAATATTTGAATTGGGACAAAAATAGGTTGGCCAAGGGTGCTAGTGACCTATTCCAAATTTATTTATAGGCCTTAAGTATAAATAAATGAATATTAAATCCTTATTCCCAATTCAAGTTCTAATTTTCTAAATTTTATCATAAAACAAGAAAATTAAATGGACAATTAGATATAGGGACATAAGGGTGAGCGAAATCTAGTATGAAATTTTCAAGGGTGAGAATTTATGATGGTACATTTATCCCCCACTTTAGTGAGAGTATGAAATTATGCTCATGTTCACATTAAAGTAAACATAATCCAAGAAGGATTAATTTATCCAAACACTAAAGAGATAGGACAACATTGAATCTAGGGGATGCACTAGGTCTGAGGGTCAAGATCCTATGTCACAACCATGTAAAGATAAAGGAACACACACACATGGGGTGTAATACAACATGAAAAAAATGAAGCATAAACAAAAAATACATAATGAAAATATAGTGAAGACACAAATAAAACACATAAATGACACAAGCTAGACACAGAAAAATAAAACATACAATAAAAATAAGACATAAAGAAAAGGTTTGTACTCTAAAAAGGATTCAATTCAGTAAGGTAAAGAGACCTCAGCCTTAATTTTTTATCAAATATAAAACATCATCCATTGGATATGGCATTAGATAAATGGTTCTCTCATAAGGTCTATCAAGCTACATTATGCTATATCACTTATGAGCTACATAAATCCACTAGCTAACAACCATCATTATAATAGGTTTCCATGGAATATGATGGGTTTCACAAGGCTAACAAGTTGTGCTATGATATTTTTATCCTGAAACATATGGATCCCTATCAATAAAGTTTTGCTATGCTAGGTGTCCATGCAAAAAATCTCAAGTTCATGAATTAGCACATTGTGTTATGCCAAATCAATGGACTATTTTTCCAATCATACCTTAGGGAGTGTATAAAATTTTAACATCATGGGGAACCATTTAGAATTAGAGGGGATGAACCACCTCAAGAGGTCTACAAAATTTTAGCATCAGTAGGGATGAATCACCTCAAGGAATTCACACAAGTTTAACACCACAAGGGACGAATCATAAAGTAACACTTCAAGTGGTGTTATAAATAGCACACCTGCATGAAGGGTGCACATGAACAATTTGCAAGGCCAGTTTTTAAGGGGTATCATACATAATAAAACCACTAAAGGGACAGATACAAAATGAATTTAAAATTGATAACTTATGGGATATCATGCATAATAACACCACTAAATGGGCATCACATGGAAATGCAAGGCCACACTTTAGGGGATATCATGCATAATACAATCACTAGAGGGACATCACATGAAGATGCAAGGCCACACTTTAGGGGATACCTTGCATAATACCACCAATAAGGTGGAATCACATGATTTATATTCTTCATATTTTCCCTAAAATATGGGAAAATATGCCCCCCATTAAAATGTTAATGTACTTTCTACTCTAATATTCTAAAGATATAATGAATGAATAGAGGGTCCTTTAGAGAGAATACACACCTCACAAGATTAGCTATCATTTCCCCCAAAGTGTATGCACAAGGAAAACTATATGTGGATATTATTGTGCTCCTCTTCATTGATAAAATATGGTTAAAAAATATATTTTTATGGCCCCACACATGGCAATGAGCAACATATGATACTAAAAATACCACATAGAAAGGAGCAACACCATAGTAAATAATTTTTTATTTTTTATGGATCTATATAAATTTAATATAGTTGAATTAATCACAAAGAAGTGGTAGGGTTATTAATTCCCATTGAAAAAGTGTGTATAATGTGCATTATATTGTAGACAAGGTGTAATACTCCTCTGTTTTGCTCCTTATTCGGTTTGCTTTATGTTATGTTTGGTTGCAGTCACTTTGATACTGGATACATTTTTTTATGATGTTTTGTTTGCTACTATTGAGCGACAACTATTATTGTATGATGTGATTATCTGATTATTGTTTCACATGCTTTAATGGTTTAATGATGTTGTAGAATTAGCATAAGATGTTATTATGAGATTATTGGATTATGATGGAAGTGTCAGTTTCAATGAGTGTATTGGTGAAGAGGACGAGTTCGCATCACTCGCTTGCGAGCGCCCTACGAATCTGTAATTCCTTCTTCACGGTGTGTATTATATGCTGGATATATTGTATGATGTTGTTTACTTGGTTGCAGGATTGCAAGTACATGACATCAACTCCACCTGGGTTCACAGGTTTGAGCATGTCGATCCAACGGTTAAGTTGAATGAGATATAGTAGCTAGGTAACATGTGTCAAGTTTACACCCTAGCCTTAGTGTGTCATCAGTTGTGTGTGTCGAGTCATTGTCTGTCTTGCATGTTATTTAATTCTGAAGGATTCTTGATTTGGAAATAGATATTTAGAATAATTGCATTTAAATCATGTTGATGATTGTTTAATTTAAATAATGCAATGTGGATAAAAGTTTATATTTAAAATTAATTAATTATATTTAATTTATTTAATCAATTAAATTTAATCCAAGGGGTTGAATTTAGTGATTAAATAATTAAATTAATTAATTAAACGTGATGCAAGAAAATGAAAGGAAATAAAAGAATTAAAATTAATTTTGGAATTTAATTTCAACGTGTGGGAATTAAATTAGAAATTGTAATTAAATGTTTATTTGAGAAATTAGTTGCAACTTTGGAAATTAATTTATTATTTGAAATTGCATTTTAAATTGAAAGTGGGTTTTCAAAAAATTGAAATTGAAATTAATATATAATTTGCATGCAATGTGAATTAGGGTTGTAAAAATTGAAATTGAAATTGAAATTGAAATTGTAATATCTAATTTGCATGTAATGTGAATTAGGGTTATATTAGGTATTTTGATTTATAAAGAATGCATGTTTTAATTTTAGGGGAGAAAAGTTTTAGAAAATTCATTTTTACAGCAGAGAAGAAATTTTGAAAAAATTTGCACAAAGGAAGGGTTTGAAGAAAGTTTGATTGTAGAATTGATTGGAGGAAAGATTGTTTGCATTTGTTGGGTTTTGGATTGGATTCATTGGATGATTGAAGAAAATTCAGGAAATCTTTGGAGGAGGCTTGCAGCAGAAATTCATCTCTTCCTGTAGCTTCTTGAACCAGGTTTTCTTTTGTGTTTTTATTGTTCTTGATTGTTTTTAAAATAGCAGTGATTAAAGATTTGTTTGTTAAATCTGTTTTAGAAAATAAATTTGTTATTAGAAGAAAAGAATCAAATAAATTTGCAGCTTTTGTTTTGTGAAAATTCTTGAGTGAAAATTGTGAAAACCTCAGTTGAATTTAATTTGTTTGAGGAAATCGATTATTTTATTTTTGGATTCAAACATAGAGATTGAGCAATGTTTTTAGAGTGTTTTTAGAAAATGAAACCCTCTGTTTATTATTAAAAATTGGATTTTAAAATCCGCAGGGTAGTTATATTTTTCAAGGTAAAATGGTCTAGTTGCATCGCATATAACTCCACTTTCACAAACTAGGTTGTCAGGAAATTTAAAGGGTTTCTGTGCCTTGGAATTTTCTTATCCCTATAAAAAAATCACAAATACCTAGATTGTAGTTTTTGAGTTATGCTTGAAACATGAGACTATTGTTAAGTTATTTTTCCATGGCTACTTTGATAATAAAATATTAATAAATTGATATTTATAAATATTAATATTTTATGTATTGTTATTATAATATTAAAATATTATTTGATAATATTTTATATTATAATTTATAATATTAAAATATTATATTTATTTATATTATTTTAAATAAAATCTGTATATTAGATTAGTGGAAATAAAACTATAAACGTATGGGAAAATTATTGTTTATTCTAAAATGGCATGTTAAAGTTTAATTGAAAGGATGTACTTGCATGGGGTTATGTTATTTTAATAGTAAATTTCGAAATTGATTATTATGAAGAGAAAATTAATTATCGTTTTAGTTGAGCAATTTATTTGTTGAGAATGTAGATGCAATGGTTTGAATAAATGGATGTATGCAATAAGAGTTTGGAAAGGGAAAATATTAGATGAAATTAATATAGTGTGTTGTTGAACTAGAAGAAATATAAGGTTTGGGTTAGGATATTGAAAAGAATTATTGTAGAAGATTTATGTTAGTTTAAAAGAAAACAATGGAATCGATTTAAAATTATTTGAACTAGTCTATCCTTTATTATAAATTAAAGGCACTTATCTAGTTATTTAAATTAATTTTGAAAGGGTAATAGTTATTATGTTTTATTTCCATAGAGCAAATTAATCGTTGTGATTGGAATATTAAAGAATTTTTATAATGAAGCTCATTAATATATATGTTCGGTGTATATATGATATGGAGCATATATAAATAGGTTAAGTGTAAATTCATTATCGTATTTCATTTTAATAAGATGCATGCAATATATTATTGAATAGAGATTTAAAAGATGGATTGATTAGTGTGTATGGGAAAATGGATAGAGAAACAATATTTTATTATATTAAAGTGATGGAATGTTTTAAATAGAAAATTGAATGAGATGTAAGATTTGGTTAGGAAATAGAAAGAGTTCACTTGCATGGATTTGTGTCGATTTAAAAGTAAATTGAGAAGTTGTTTTATTGATGAGGCAATCAATTATTTTATTTATTAATTTCTATTTAGATTATTTGAATCATTGTGATTGGATTGTGAAAGAGATATAGATTTAGCATATCCAAAAGTAGTATCTTCCTCATGATTATCTTAAAGGATTGAATTCTCTGTATTCAATAAAGGGAAGTAAGTCTAATTGTTTTAAATGTCCAATAAGGAAAGAGGAAATATGGTTATATGGTTAGTTCAGTTAATCTAGGTATTGTGCCTTTGACTTTGTTAACGTTACCCATTGAATGAATATGGATTTAGGAAATCCAAATACTAGATTTGAATTAATGTCTTGAATGCTTCCGTAGCTATGTCATCAAGTTGCATTGTGGGTTTTGGGATTTAGTGTTAGTCCTAAATTATAAGACTTCCAGAAGAACTTAGTGAATGAGGGTTGTCGAATCTTTATGTCAACTAGTTGTTTTTCCCTTGTGTAGTGCATGGTTTATTTTCAGCTAGTACCCAGTTTTCACGAATGGGGATGTTTTCACCTCCTTGGTTTAGGAGCAGATTATGGGATCTATGTCTCCTTGTATGGAGTGACCTTGTTATGTGGTTTCATCTTGTTGCCTCCTGAGAAAGGAGTGGTTCTTGTAATGTGCGTCTCCTTGTTGGGATCGGTTCTGTTATAGATGTTACCTCCAGTGTTCGGAGATGGGTTCATCTTTGTCGCCTCCTGAGGAAGGAGTGGACTATGTGTTTTATTGCCTCCAAAATGTTTGGAGTGAGTTCTTATATTTGCTTCCTACTTGAGATGGAGTGGTTATGATTCTTAGGTTGTATGCTCTTGAGATTCCCTTGGTGATTGGTATTTGTATACTTGTATGGTTCTCTGAACATACTTGGTTTATTTTATGTCTGGAGGCAATGTCAGTGTTGTACCTGAGATGTACTTGTTTAGTTCATTTGTTTGGTTATATCAGTATGAGTCTACTTTTGGTTAGTGATTGTAAATCTTTATCCATGTTATGTGGTTACTATCTCCTAGCATGGGGGGTGGGCCTTCGGGTACCACATGGTTAGGTGGAACATGCACCAAAACCATTGGGTCCCCCTTGATCTTCAGTTCATGGAGGCAAGACATCCAGATGGACGGCTCAAGTTCTTGTATTATTCTTGCTTTGTAATATTCCAATTTGTATAAGTTATTCTACCCCTCTTATGTTTATGAGGTGAAATTCTGTAATTGTAATCTTTTGTACTATTGTCTCATTCTGGGAATGAGTGATGTAACTATTGGATTAAGTTAATTTTTATGAGATTGTATCTTGGTTGATTATCTTATTATTTTAAATGGTATTCTTATGATGTATGATGTTTATTTCATAAAGTTTATAATGCTATGGTTATATGTAATATGTGTTGTGTGGGTTTAAGTAATCCCAACCTTGTAGTCTTAGAGGTTGTTGTAATTAGTAAGTGAATGTGTATGCTTTTGCACTTTATAAAAAAAAAATTGGTTCACTTAAGTCGTTAATTACAACTTCCTTTAGGGTTACTTGGTGGGGCATTACACAAGGGATGTGGAGTTGGAAAGAGGCCATTTATGAGTGGACCATGAGGTGGTGGTGGGGCTGAAGCTGAATTAAATTTCTTATGTAAAGTATGAGGATGTTAATAACCAATTCATGTTGTAGAGGAATAAAATTTCTATTATAAGATAGTGTGAATTTCATGTTTGTTCTTTATATAACAACCTTATTTAGCAAGAATATTAAATCCATGCTCATAAAAATTTTCTAAATAAATGGGTATATAGCTAACTTTTTTGCAAGAGATGGATAAATATTTTTGAGATTTCTTTTAATACTTATTGGCATTGGTAAGGGAATTTATATGTAATGGGTGAGGTATGCATTTTAGAGAAGTCTCATTGTGAGAGGAAGAAAAAATTTCAAGTGAAGTTATGGTAGGCTTCACATACTTTTGGATAGGGTGAGTAAGCAAGATCAAAGGATGGTATATGGACTATTCATGCTTGGGTGTTATGTTTTTAAGAAGGATGTTTGTTTTAAGGGTAGGTGAAGTATTTTTTAGAGAGCTATTAGTGATCTCTTCTTCTTTCACCAATATATTGTCACTAGATGGAAATGCATTGGGAGAAAATTATACATGAGCTTTATCACTTGTTTGAGATCCATTGCAAAGGACACAACATGATACATCAACCAATTATTTCAAAGAAGCCATCATTTTTTTCAAAGTACTAAAATATTTTGAAATCTTTACACTAATAATTATATGCACTGAGATAATAACTATTATAGAATAGTGAAGCATAACTAAGAGCAAATGTGGAAAAAATATTGGAAGAGATTACTATCACCGTAATCTAGTCCAAAATATCCAGAAAAAGGGCACTAGCCCCCTAGATGTGAGGATTTAAGTTCTAATTCTTTAAAAAAATGGATATAAAATTTAGTGTTTGATGATCCTCATTTGCAGATGCTTAGGTATGGAAATAGACACATTTTTAGAAATTTCCAAAATCCCAATTTCGCTATGTATAATACACTATTATGCATGCAATTTTTTATTTTTTAAATGATGAAATGTATGAAAAGATGAATTTCAGATTGTAAACCACAAAATTGAGTGAACCTAGTTTAAAAAATATAGAAATTAAAAAAAATCTATCTTTTGAAATAACAAACACAATGTAAATCTTTACTTTTTCAACAAAATATACATGCATACATAAAAAATTCAAACACTTTCAAAAAATTTCAAACCTTAACATGATCTATTTAAGATTTTATAGTACAATAATTGACTAGATCTATCTTACATCTTAAAATTAACACTTTCCATATTTTGAATTGAAGATATTATTTTCAGAATTTTTACTTTCTCGATGCCTTTTATCTAAATTTTCGTGCATAAATGACAAATTCAAACTTTCGAATGTTGCATTAATATTTTAATATGATCTAATTGATATTTTAGAAAGTTTTTAAAGTGCACAAATATTAGGTTCACCAAAATGTGATGCGAGAAAAGGGTTCTAGAAAGAAAATCACACTTCTTACTATTTCATAATGGAAATGACTAAAATTGATCTCAAACACCCACTTGTCTAATAACCTCAATGAAAGAGTCAAAATAGTGGATAAGGGTTTCAGTTCTTTTGTCGTGGGGAATGATTTTATATTCATTAATTGATTATTAATTGATCTAATTTGATAATATAAAGAGACATCTAACATAACTATGAAAATAAACAATATATATAATTTTAAGAAAACATAAAACGTAAAAAATAGAAATAGAGATCAAAAAAGAAGAATGCAGACATAGAGGAACCTAGAATACAAAGATGAGCTTGGAATGGTTAGAAAAGGGAATTGGAACCATAGAATTGGAAGTGAAGACACTTAAAATATAAATTAGATCTCTACTCGTCCCTATCTATAGGTTCTTCTCTTTTGGACTTGGTGTTGGAACTTTGTCTATCACTGATAAATTCCTTTTCTTGTAATTTTTTGACTTGTAGGACTTGAGTAGTAGCCTATTAAGAAATTATATCTTCAATCCTCTCCAAAATTCACTTTAGATCTATAGCTTGAACATAATAAAGATGAGAAATGGTTGTTTTGTATAAAGGCTTACCTATGTCAAAACCTATTTTGGTATTTCTACCTCTACCATGCTTATGATGATGTAAAGGATAGCTTACCATTGGTTGGGTAGAGGCTAAATGATAAAAATATGACAAATTGGTAATTGTTGCAACTTACAACTCAGATCCTCATTCCTCGATGGATTGAAGTCATTGTACTAATCACTTTCAAGGAGAATTGGATGCTTGATTTGATGTACTACAAGTTTTAGTACTCAAATTAAAAACATAAAACATAAAAAAAATCACATGAAGACATGATATATTGATAACATCATGCTTCACTAAAATAATGTTGTAATAATTATACTAATTCTTCTCTTCAGTGGTTTTAGGATACTCAATTGCTCTGATATAAGTTCTAGGATTTATTAGGTGTTTCAAATGATGAAAAAGACTTTTAGTTATATGAAATTATTTCATTTCCCAAAAACTAATTACTAACAACATACAAGTGATTTCAAGTTTCTAAATATTTTGATTAGATTACAGACTTGAAGGGCTAGTACCCATATACAAAATAGCCATAGAGGCACAAAAAGGGGAGAGGGCTCACAAGAAGTGAGACCCCTAGAAAGAGAAGCAACTTAAAATAAACCAACAAATAAAAAATAGAAGAGAGAGCATAGGATAAAACAAGACCAAACTAGATACTAGTCACCTACTAGCCTAAGGTGTTATGAGACTTTTTCCCCATGAAAGGAAAAGAAAAAAAAGAGGGAATCAAAGTAAAAAATAAGAATTAATGTAATTTTTCAAGAAAGAAAATGTATTAAAATAATAAATAGACTTTTCATGAGATGTTTTAATTATTTGTAAAATGGTGTGTCAGTTGGAACTACCCTTTGTATTATATAAAACGCATGAAAACTAAATTATTGAGACACAGATAGAGAAAAGAGGAAAATAATAAGGCACTATACATTGTGGGAATTGGATTCTAGGTTAGTAGGTTGTGAGAAAGAAAGAGAAGGAGGCACATTTATAGTGTGTGTCCAATGTGGTGTACAATAGGGTGCACTCAGGATGGTCCTGGCTAGGGCATGGTTTTCCACGAGTGTTGAGCATTGTTTTAGAGGAACTAGCACATCGTGAAGAGAAACAAAGTATGATTTTTTCCTCATAGATTTCTCATAGACGAAAGAGGCTAAACCAAGGTCCATTCCAACAATCATTGGGACTTTTTTGCACATTTCAAAAAGAAGTATTAATGCTTGATAATTTATTTGAGAAATAAATTGGTTAAATCTGTTAAGTTTATTGAACTAATAATTTATTTACGACATGATTGAATGTATTTGAACACAATGGTTAATTAATTTTTTATACTCAATTTAGTTGCAAATTTTTTAATATTATATTATTTTCTATGCATTAAAGTTTTTTAGAATTAAATTGTGAAATCATTTTAATTGCTGCATTTTAAATTTTGGAATTAGTTTCATTTCAATTTGATATTAGAATATTTGATCCTTGTTGCATTGCATATTTATTTGGGTCGCACAATAGAAAATAAACCATAAAAAAAAAAAAAATAATAGTAATTCTTTAATTTATGGTTATGTTATGTTTTGAATAACTAAGTCCATTAAAAAACCTTATAAGATATCAATATAATTATTACTTCTTTTATTTTTCATAATATTGATAAATTTTGTTTGCTAATATGAATGTTTTATTATTATTGTGGATAAAATATTACATTAATAGCAGAGTTGATATTTTTAAAACTAATATTATTGTGAATAATATTTTTTACTTTGAGAAAAATTAGAATTAAAATAAAATATTCTACCATTCAAGATTAAAGCTTTTATCCTTTCAATTACTTTTCAATTAAAAAAAAGTCAGGTTCATTTGAATTTAATGGTAATTTTCATAAATAGAAATTCTTTCACTTCATAAAAGAAAGAAAGAATAAAATTATTTTCACCTCATTCAAAACAAAAAACAATTACATGCCAAAGGGATTAGTTTTCTGAATAGTTACCTGAGAAATCTCACTCAAATTATCTCTAGAAATTATAAAAAATATAGAGTAGATTAAATTTAATTGTTTAAAAAATGTAGAGTAGATTTGAATTTTAGAATATCATGTTGCATTTTAAAATCTGAAATTTTATGCTACAATTTTTTTAAAAGTTGAAAATTAACATTGCATTTTTGAAGCTCAAACTTTATGTTGCACTTTTTAAATATGGAATTTTATGCTGCATTTTTTTCTAAAATATGAAAATTAACATTACATTTTTTTTCTCAAAATCTGAAACATTACGCTACAATTTTAAAATTTAAAACTTTACACTGCAATTTTAAAATCTAAACTTTACACTACAATTTTAATATTTGAACATTTACGTTGCAATTAGTTTTGTTGCTCTGTATTTAATTTTACTTAGATTCTATAGTATTTGAATTGGATTATTAAAAAAAAATTGTTGCGCTGAATCATACCCTCTCTTACAAAAATTAATTTCTTTTAGTATATGATTCCACATTTTCATAAATTAATTTCTTTTAGTATATGATTCCACATTTTCATCGAATCTATATTCAATGGATAATCACACAAATAGTTATTTTCTTTGACTTTGAAAATAAATTTCAAAGTATACATAGTGGCCCATTTTATCTGTACTACAATATTGTTAACTTATTAATCTAAACATCTAAGAATTAAAAACGTGTAAAAAAAATGAGAGATTCAAAAGAAAATAGATTTTTCACAAACAACTCCATCTTGGTTTTGACACAAAAAAAGTAATCCTCTATACTGTAGATCATAGAATTGTGTGCTAACACTTAGATTGTTGCTTGCAATTAAAAGAAAAGAAAGGAAAGAGAGGTGGAGGTATTGGCGTCCTTGCTATGCTTTCTTGTTCTAAGCTGTAATCTCAACTTTAATTTCATTCTATCATCTATTGTTATCTTACCCTATTTTTTCCTGCTTTATAGAGTCTTTAGCATCATACATATTTTAAATACTTAAAAAAATATTGAAAGCCAACAAAAAACATGATTTTAGGATTGATAAATTTCTATAAATTACTCTCGTAAGTTCAATCATTATATGGTTGATAAAACTCTAGGACTATTAGTGACATTAAATTTAACATTCTAATTGCTAGAATACAACATTTTAAAATGTGTGTTATACTCTCTCATTTAATTTCCTTTATTTCTCACATTTAAAGATTAGTAGTGAAGGTTTCACTAAAAAACAATCAATTTTGATTTGATTTTTTTGTACAAACATACTTACTTATCACAATATCATCGGAGAGCAACCAAAAAGCTTATGAGAAACTAGAGAAAACAAAACAAGCATTAATGCAGGAAGTCACACATTAGCCACTCAAGTACAAAAACTTAGGAAAGAAGCACTAGAACAAAAGAGACCCAACAACGTAGAATTATCTGAAAGCAAGAAGAGTTCAAAGACAAGTAGAAAAAAGAGAAAATATAAATAAAAAAATATTAAAAAACAACCAATTTCATGAGAGGAAGACTCAATTTCGAGTGATAACACTTCTCATGCCTCTAAATCAGAATCCTCTAGAGATAATAATAGTAGACAAACATAAAATGAATTAGAAAACGTTTCTCAAAAGATAAAATTACTAGAGTATAGTGGCAATACTGACACTAGAGGGGAAGGATAAAAATGGCTAGCCAACTTAGAAAGATAGTTTGAATTGAAAGGAACTAGTATTTATAGTAGGACCTGAATTGCCACATATCAACTGAGAATAATGCCTTGAATTGGTGGCAAGATATTATTTGATCTCAAAAACTAAAAGCCAACAAAGTGAAATGGTCGCAATTTGAACAATTGTTTTCACAAAAATACATTTCCAATTTCTTTTATTCAAGAAAAGAGAAATGAATTCTTTGAATTAAAACAAAGAAGTCAATTAGTAAATGAATACAAACAAGATTTTGAAAGGCTTAATCAATTTGTACTTTTTATTGAAGGACATGATCAAGTAGTCTGATTCATAAATGGTCTAAGAAATGCATACCAAGCTAATGTGTGGTGCGGTAAATCCACCTCAGTAGATGAAGTAGCCTAAATTGCAAAAAAAGCAAACACTTAATCAAATTTCAAAACAAGCTAGGGAAAAGCGTAAAAGAAACCACACCAAATTTGGTTAAAAGAATTTCCATTGTCGATTTCCTAAGATGAGTAGACCCAACTGAAATAAATAGGCCCCTCCTAGAGTAAAATATTGAATTTGTGGTGAGAACTATTACCATCAATTTTTCCCTCACAAACAGGAGGAATATAGACCCCAAAACAAGTACACAACTACCACTACTCCACAACCCAACATGAAGATTTATGGAGCCATTGATACAGGTATGATACATTGGCAACCCTCTTTAATTGAAATAAAAGGATTCATACATGGTCATCCTATTATTTTTCTTTTCGATTATGGTAGTGGTCATAATTTTATTTCTCCTAAAGTTGTCTCTAAACTTAAAATTCATCTAAGTTAATTGATCCCTTAGCTGTGGAAATGGTAGATGGTAGAATAGTAAAACAAATTGGTAGACTTATTGAAAACTTAGAATTTGAGTTAGATAGCTTTGTAACACGTGATTATTTTCATGTATTGAATCTTGGTAAATATTATGCTATTCTAGGTATGAGTTGGTTGGAGAGAAATAATGCTTTCCTTGGTTGTGAAAACACACAAGCCATCATAATTTCTAACATGGGGATATGTCAAATTTTACAGGGGGAGAGAAGACCCCTTCACATTAGGACCATTTCAGCCATCCAAATCAAGTGTGGTGCTAGGAAAAATTGTAAAATATTTTGTGCTATGCTTTTTCAAAGAAGTGATAAATTCAAGTTAGACATCAATATCAAACCTACAGTACAAGAATTCAAAGATTTATTTCTTGAGGATTTAGATAGTCTACCCCTAAAGAGATATGTAGTACATGTAATTGATTTAATTCCTAGATTAGAACTAGTCTCTAGAGCTCCCTATCATCAATCTCTCCTAAAATTAACATAACTAAAAATTCAATTGACACAATTACTTAAAGAAAGAAAAATAAGACCAACTGTCTCTCCTTGGGGTGCACCAATGTTATTTGTCAAAAAAAAAAGATGACACCATGAGGTTATGCATAGATTATCGACAACTTAATAAATTAATGATAAAAAATATGTATCCCTTACCTAAAATTGATGATCTCCTAGATCAATTACATGGTGCTAAATTATTTTTCAAAATAGATTTACGACTAGGATACCATCAAATTTGTATCGAAGAATCTAACATTTCCAAAACTACCTTTCAAGCATGATATGGCCATTATGAATTTGTAGTTATTCCTTTTAGTTTAAACAATGCACTTGCAACTTTTATGACCTTGATGCATGATATCTTTCACTAATTTTTGGATGTGTTTGTAATCATTTTCCTAGATGATATCTTAATATACCCAAAAATTTAAAAAGAACGTGAAGAACATATTAGAATGGTATTAGTAACCTAGCAAAGGAATAAGTTATATGCCAAAATTAGCAGAGCAATTACAAATCCATAATGTATTTCATGTATGTTTACTTAATAAATATGTATATAATGTAAATCATGTTATTGATTGGAAAAGTATTTCTATTGAACCTTCTTCTGAATTTAAGATTGAGCTAGAATAAATATTTGAAAAAAGATCTAGAATATTGAGAAATAAGGCTATAAATGAAGTAAAAATTAAATAGAGTTATTGTGATAATGATAGTGATAATTGGAAAAAAGTTTATTTTATTAAAGACCAATATCCACATTTGTTTAACTAAAGGTTTTTTTATTTATATTTATGTGTGATACAAAAAATCATCGAGCTAGTGAAGGTAGCAGCTAAATAACAAGGGGAGAATTATAACTATGAGAATTTTTCCTCGTGGAAGAAAAATAAAATGTAAAGAGAATAAAAGTAAAAAATAAGATCTAATGTAATTGTTCAAGAAAGAAAATGTAATAAAATATTAAGTTGATTCTTCATGAGTTGTTGTAATTATTTGTAAAAGGATGTGTCAGTTGGAACTACCCTTTGTGTTGTATAAATCTTGTGAAAACTAAATTATTGGGATAGAAATAGAGAAAAGAGGAAAATAATAGGGAACTGCACATTGTGGGAATATGATTCTAGGTTAGCAAGTTGTGAGCAAGACGGAGAACGGGACACATCTACACTATGTGTCCAACCTAGAGTACAATAGGGTGCACTCAAGATGATCCTTGTTAGGCATGGTTTGCCTCGAGTGTTTAGCATTTTTCTAGAGGAACCAACACATTATGAAGAGTGGAAAAGTATATTTTTTCCTCCTAGATTGCTCATAGATGAACGAGGTTGAACCAGGGTCCATTCTAGCAATCATTGGGACTTTTCTACACATTTCAAAAGATAAGTATTAATTCTTGATAAATTATTTGAGAAATAAAGTTTTTAAATACTTTAAGTTTATTGAATTAATAATTTATTTGCAACATGATTGAATGCATTTGAAAAAAATGGTTAATTAATTGTTTATACTCAATTTAGTTGCAAATTTTTAAATATTATATTATTTTTTGTGCACTAATGTTTTTGGAAATTAAATTGTGAAATCATTTTAATTGCTACATTTTAAATTTGGGAGTTAGTTTCATTTCATAAGGCCACTGATGGCTTGTCACTCCTTAGCTAGGAATTGAATTTTCTCCTCAAAGGTCAAAGGAATTTTATGAGTGGGCTTGGTCTCCTTAGTGTTGGGTGACGTAGATTTTCCTCCTTTCTTACTTTTCTTCTTTGATTGACCAACAACAAGAATATCCTTAGCATCCCATTTACCATGACTATTCCTCAGTTCCTACTGAAAGACCTAGATTGTGACTATGCTAGTTTTAACAGTCTCCCTATTGAAATCCACAATATCTTGGAGGTACTTCAGAGTCTTGTCCTAGTTCCTATGCATGGTGATAATTTTCTCCTATAGATTCAACTTATCATCCTCTAAACCCACTAAATCTCTAAGATCTTATACCCCCTCTCCTATTTTACCCACTTTTCAAAGGATTTAGCAAGCTTATACAACATACTCCATCACCCATCATCCTACCAATTCACTTTTTTCTTTAACAACTTCTCCTCCAACACCTAAATTTAGTCTTTGGCTATAATGAGCCTAGCCAACATCCATTTGAGGATATAGTTTTGGACATTAACAACCACTAACACATCATTTAATTAATTTTTTAGAGGAACACATTGATCAAAAACATCTTTGTACAACTAGGGCTCGATAGAGGCACCCACCAGGTTAACACATAGATTTGGCGATCTCTAAGGGTCTGGAGGATTAATAGGGGAAACATTAGAAATATCTTCATGGATAAGGGAGCCATTAGAAAAATTATTAAGGGTAGGATTCTAGGATTGATCATCTGAGCTCTCCATATCAGAATCAATAGTAGATATAGGGGTAAGGTCGACAAATGAAATATTTTTTTAAGGATTGGGAGAGGGGTTCTCAATGGTAAGGGTTTTTTCCCTCACCTTGGTAATGCAATGAGTAGAGGATGAAGCCAACATAGAGCCAAAAATGGAAAGGGGGTCATCCAAAATTTAGCAGGGTCACCAATAATAAGGGAATTTTTATTATGGAGGCTAGGAAAGGGGTTAGGATAGCTTGGAAGTGGCATAAACAAAAGATTAACCCCTAGTTAATAGGAAGGATTTTTATTTTAACCTGAACAACCTTGATAGATTTCTCTAATGAGGAAAAAATCTAGAAAGAAAAATTCATCTTTATATTATAACAAACATGGCTTAGTATAGCGAAGAGATGGGCATGAATTTGTCTGAACCAACCCTCTAAATTGGCATACCTCATTAAGACCTCGACCAATCTACTCCATAGTTGGAGGTCCTTGGAGGTCCTATTTACAAAACTCATTTTGTAATGGTTGACTATTTCACCCTCCTTTAGGAACCTCTATATATCCTTTTGATAATTACCCTTTGAATTTCAAGGAATGTTGAATCCATCCAAGAAAAGCCCTATGACTTGAGTTATAAGCTACACATTGACACGGAAGGAGTTAGAAAATTGACATCGACCAATGGTGACATTACCCTCAATCTAGGAGTTAGAAAATTCCATCTAAAGATTGGGGTTGTGCCCCATCATACCCTATACATATGAGGCCATCCTACAATGATGGAGGATAGTCCAAACCTCCCTATCATTTTTCCATAGCTCATTGGAGGCAAGTTCATCTTAAACAAGATCGCAAGCCATTATGGTATTTCCACCACACAAATCAAGTCTCAAAACTCTATAGAAACACCTAGAATAATATGTAATCCAAAGAGAAGAAGGCTTATGAAAATACTAGTTAGGATAGATCAATACCATAAATGCAATTTGTGTGAACTATCCAAAGGAGCTAAAAAGGAGTCCAACTCAAGCTCAACATTGTAGTACCTTTTCATCATTATAAATCCCATTTAGTCACTTCAGGAGTGAAGGCTCCCAAGTTATGGAAGGAATCCGCTACTTTATTTTCTACATGAAACATTTGATTAGATCTACAATTATAAAAATTAATTTTGATATTACGAACTAGCAAGATGGGGTCCTAAACCGCAATTTTTTGTAGAAGGATGCTCCCTTACACTTCTAGGGGTTTTCACCTAAAAGGAAAAAGTTATTCCACAAAAAATTGGGGGTTCACTAAACTCTAATTCTAATATGATTGAAATATTCCTAAATGAAATGTCCTAAATGCACTAGACTGGTAAAAGAAACTAACTAGTAATGCAAAACCTACAAAATGCACTTTGTTTGAAAAGACATCATGATAAGAAAACATATACTAAATGGCCTAGAAATGCAAACCAAACTTAATAGAAAGCTATGAAATATGAGGTGTGCACCTAGAAATATGTTGTAGACTGGAATAAAGATTGGAAATGCAATTGATTCTAAAATTTTGACCTACTGGGACACTTATGCCATTCTGGGTGACTTAGTCCCATATTTGGAAGACTACAACGGAGCCCGTTTCAACCAAATGGGTATCTGAATCTACATAGCTTTTTGAAAAAAATGTATAGTGGGACTAAGTCACTATTGATGGAAACCAAGTCCACTTTTTCTTTTCTGAAAATATGAAAGTGGAAATGGAAAATCTTGGCCTGCACTTTCTGCTCCTCTAGGTATCTGAAACCAAAATCCCAATTTCCATCATTGTAAGTGACTTTTTTTGGAATTTTTTCCCTAGCCCATAAGGAAATGACTTCAACACGTTTTCAACCAATCCTTCAATGATATCCAAGCCTTCAAGGTACCTAAATTTGCAAACACACAAAGAGAGAAAGATAAATGTTGAATGTTAGGGAATATGGGTTTGCCTTGGTCAAACCACTTTTAGGTAATTAAACCAAATGAAGAAATAAGAGGAAGTATGAACATGAAATGAAATAATTAAAAACTTTCCATGATGATAGATCTTGAATTTTTGCAATAATGGATGAAGAAGCTACCCTTGAATGCCTTAGAAGGCTTAGAATGCCAAAACCCTAGCTTGCTTGACTTGAGATGAATGATGATTGATGAATGAATATGGGAGATATTAAAATAGGGCTTTTAGTTATTTGGAAAGGAGTAGAAAACCTTTTATTTATACATAATTATTCCCTAATTCCCAAAAATACCACATCATAGGCTAACCTTAGGTCTTAGAAAATAAAAACCCATCAACATTTTGAACTTACTTTGATTTTTGAGCCAAATGGGACTAAGTTTCCCCCAGTGGTGACCTAGTCCCACTTAGAAATTTTAAATGGGTGTTGGGAATTCAGATATATTAAATGATGTTTATTAGGTTTATTCTCAAAAAGACACTTAAATAAGGCCTATAAGTGTAAAATGGGGCCAATTAAAGCATAAGAAAGGTGTATTTATTGATGACAAGCCTAGAAAAGTGTGAGAATTTGTTACAAATCTTTACAACACTTTTAAATAAGGCTTGGTAAGTAATAAAAATAGGTTATTTAAGTGAATTATCTCAAATGGGTTATAGAAAAGTGTTAAAGTGGGTTACAACACTTCACAACACTTTTACAAGGCATCATAGAATTGTTATTGATTCACAAGGGTCCAAGACCTAATGTGAATGTGGTGACCACATTATAAAATTAAAACTAGGAAAAATTAGTCCAACACCCATAAGAAAGACTCAAATGAGCGTAAAAATGTCTAAAGATATTTTTTTTTGCGACACATTTAGCCCCCACTTTAGTGAGAGGATGAACTTGCTTCAAAATTACACTAAAGTAGACATTCAAGAGGGGTCCAATCATAGCAATGTAGATGGCCTAGGATGGAAAAGATGAAGGAGGGGGTCAAGCCCCCAGGATCCAAGATCCTATGTCAAACTGACATAAGTGCAAAAGGAAAACCACAAGGTAAATGATTGGCCACAAAAAAAGATACATGATCATGTAATGGAAATAATTAGAAGGAAGAGAACAATGAAAGTAAAAAGGTGGATCAAGCTTCGATGGTTTGTCCAACATGATGTGGATCAGATCTAGGTTGTTTTTCCAAAAAATGCATACTCACTGAGGTGACAAAACTCTTGGCTATCCATCAGGTGAGATATCCGAAAAAGGTGAGAAACATACACTCATGGCTAGTCTGCACTCACACAGATGCACAAGTGGCTATGGGGAAATTAATTCCTTCAAATGGACTTCCCACTCAAAAATTATACCTCTTGATAACTTTGATAAGGTTCCACACCAAAATGATCTTCGATCTCTATGAGGAAAGAAAAAATTTGTATGCTTGAAATTCATATACAATGTAAATGAAAGATAGTGTCATAAATGTTTAAATGGATTTTACTTAGTTTGTGAAACGTCTCATCTTAGGGAACATCATGTTTAATGTCTCTAAGAGAGGAAAATTTGAAATGGTCTCATCTTGTTTCCAAGAGAGGACAAGTGCAATGTCTCATCCTTGGTATTATTGTTCCTAATGTTTCCAAGAGAGGAAATCGCAAGAAAAAGAAAATCACATAATGAAATAGGAGTGTCAGTGTACGCCCCAAATTTAAAATGGTTGTTGACACCATTATTGTGAGAAATTACTTTAAAGTAGAAGAATACATGAGAGCTTATGCATAAATCCCTATGCCAAGTCCATATGTTTCTGATAAGCTATGTCATTAAAAGATAGTATGTCACATGCGAGTCAACTTAAGACATGTCATCCACATCCCAAGCTTTCTCTTATATTTTCATGAAATTTTAATGAATGAAAAAAAGAGACAGTGATGAGTGACATACGAGGACAACGCTAACTAACCCCTTGTCCCTACTTAGTGCAGGAAAAGGATGAACCGAAATGATTAATGAAATGCATGCTAGAGTGAAAATCAGTATCAGTTAGAGGAATGAGGTGCCCCCCACATAAGGGAGAGCACCAAACACTTTAAGATGTTTGATTTTACTACTCAAATCATTATATTCATTAGTAGCATGACCATGAACTTTGTGAAATGTACAAAATAAAGTCTTGTAATAAAATTTCTTTCAAGTTGTTTGAGGGAGGGGTATCAAGTGATCTTGGAGGATTATCAACAAGATATCCTCTTGATTAATGGTATATGTTCATTTATTATGCAACAAATATCTCCTTTGCTTAGTAGAAGATGTCCTATCTATGCAAGACTTTGTACATTGCGGGATTTTGTTCTTTCCTTTATAGGAGGGTGTAAATTCTAACGAACTCAAATTATTAGTGTTTTCTGAGATGACATTGACATTAAGCGAAAATGTAATTGTTGGTTTTGTTTCTTGTAAAGGAGAAAGACCATTAGTGTCTATTATTCTAGGATGTACTATTGTGAAGGTTAGTTTAGAGGAATTGTTTGTGATGGTGTTGATGTTGAGTGAAGGCTTGGTGATTTCTACCAAATGATAATAACCAGGATCATGAGTTGTTTCTTGCGTGTTAGGCTCTATAGGGTTGCAGATACCTTGTTTGTTAGAACCAAATCCTTTTCCATTATATCAAAGTTGTTTCATAAGCTCATAACCTTTGCCATAAATCTTTTTCATTTCTTTTGGATCGGGTGGTTTTTGGTTGTTTTTTTATTTTAAGTTTGTTGTGTAAGGTGGTGTCTTATGTGCGGAAGTAGTTGAGGTGGATGCTTTCGAAAGATCTTCAAAATATTGTGTTTTCATGACTTATTGTTTGTGTGACTTTTTTTAATATTTTTTTAGAATCTTGTACTTGCCCATGAATGTATGTTCAAAATCTAAGGAACCCCAATCATCCTCTAATAGCATCATGACTTTTGAAATATGTTTTTCTTTGTCTTTCTACTGCATGAGTTCTACCTGTGTGGTTGGTTTTAATGTGTTCAAGGGATTTTATTTATTTTCTCAAGTTGTATGACACTATAAGGCTCAAGATTAGTTTCAAGTGTGTACACTATGTTGTTATAGATGTATTTTATTTTACAATGAAGAGTAGAAGGCATTCCATTCATTGCATGAATCCATGGTCTACCTAAAATGAGATTATAGGAAAGATCATTAGGCATAACATGGATTGGTGTTTCCAATGTAGCCTACCCAACTATAATAGGAAAAGTGATCACACCAAGTGGTAGTTTTCCTACATTGTCAAATCCATGGATAGACAAGGAATCAAGTTGAATTTTTTATTTATCCACATGCATCCTATCCAAATGATTTACACTACACACATTAAGAGTGGAGCCATTGTAAATAAGGGTTTGCTTTATCCCTATTCTTTTGTATTGAGTTATTATTATGAAATCAATATTTTTTTTTTTACTTATAAAGGGGGGATTTCACTTTGATAGAAAACAATTTCAGCATTTCATCCTTGAATTAAGGTTGTTCGAAGCATAGTGTGATAGTTAGGTGAATTCTAAATTAAATCCCATAGGGATATCTTTGTAGGATTATTCTTAAGTTTTTCAACATGATCATATTCCTAAGGAGATAATCAAGGAGAACTAGGAAATATGGGATTAGGAAAAGGTAATGGTGTTGATGTTGGTTGTGGAAGTTGCAGATTGTTTCTAGTGTTATATTTATGAGCAATATTATTATGACTCAATTGTTGCAACATATTATTCTTAGGTGGGTAAAGGATAAGTTTAGGTTTTTGGTGAGTTTGTTGTTTATGTGATGGTGGGAAAAGGATTAGAGGATTCTTATGATGTCCCATGGGATATGTAGGAGGTTCAATAGTCAAGGGTGATCTAATGGACACTTGTGCATTAAAAACATCAACGGTCTTGGTTTGATGTATCTCTAATAAAGGGAAATATAGAATCACCTTTTTATCATTATCTAAGGAAGACACATTAATATTGTTTCAATTTTCTAGCACCATGATATTCTCCCTAGGAGGATATTTTTTAGGAGAAGTACGAATCAAATGTGTTTGAGATTCATGGATTATTTCTTCTAAAATGACTTCATCACAAGTAGGGGAATGATCAATTGTCGAATTATCTTGCTCAATAAGGGTTTCCTTAGGTGAAAGGGGATATCTAAAATTATCATTAATGCCATTCGTTTTTTGGTTTAACATCAAAGCATATTCCTTAAAACTAGGGGAGATACTAGGAGAAGAACAAGTATGATTATCATGGTCATTTACGACTTCATTCCTTTGTTCCCTAATGTCTTCCAAAATAGGATAGGTAGGGGAAGGATCATAAAGAGGGTTGTTATAGTCCTTAAATATTTCATCATCTAGCATCAACATATCCTCATCATTTATATTCTCATCGTCCTCAAAATCACTCTCACAGGCTAAAGGAGAATGGAAATTAGGTAAGGTAATGAAATGTTAATTTAAGTTATTCCTAGGATGTAAATGCACTGTATATTAGAAAGATGATGTTCAATATGTAAGTTCACCAAAATGAACCACAATTTTTTGTAGAAGGATGCTCTTTTACAATTCTAGGGTTTTTCACCTAAAAGGAGAAATATATTCCACAAAAACATGGGGGTTCACTCAATAATAATGATAATATGATTTAAATATTCCTAGATGAAATGTCATAAATGCACTAGACTACTAAAAGAAATTAACTAGTATTGCAAAACCTAGAAAATGCACTTTGTTTGAAACCACATTGTGATATGCAAACATATACTAAATGACATACATGCAAACCAAACTAAGAAGAAAGTTGTGAAATAGAAGGTGTGCACCTGGAAATGTGTTATATACTATAATGAAGACTAGAAATGAAGTTGATTCTAAAATTTTGACCTGTTGGGACACTTACACCATTCTGGGTGACTTAGTCCAAAATCTGGAAGACTACATCAAAGCCCATTTCAGCCAAATCAGTATATGAATCTACAAAACTATCTGAAAAAAATATATAGTGGGACTAGGTCACCATTCATGGTGACCTAATCCACTTTTTCTTTTCTTAAAATCTGAAACTGGAAACAAAAGCTCTCGACATGCACTTTTTACTCCTCTAGGTATTTGAAACCAAAATCCTAATTTTCGGCACTATGAATTTTGTGGATTTTTTTCCCTAGACCATAAGGAAATGAATTCAACAAGTTTGCAACCAATCCTTCAAGGTTCCAAAATATATAAACACACAAAGAGAGAAAGAGAAATGTTGAATGTTGAATGTTAGAGAATCTGGGCTTGCCTTGGTCAAACCCCTTTTAGGTAATTAAACCAAATGAAGAAATAATAGTAAGCATGAACATGAAATAAAATAATTAGAAACTTTCCATGATGATAGACCTTGAATTTCTACAAAAATGGATGAAGAAGCTACCCTTTAATACCTTAGAAGGCTTAGAATGCCAAAACCCTAGCTTGCTTGACTTGTGATGAATGATGATTGATGAATGAAGAGGGAAGATGTAAAATTAGGGATTCTAGTTCTCTTAAAATGAGTAGAAAACCTTGTATTTATACATAATCATGCCCTAATTCATAAAAATACGACATCACAAGTAGACCTTAGGTCTTAGAAAATAAAAACCTACGAGAATTTTGAACTTATTTTGATTTTTGAGCCAAATGGGACTAAGTCGTTCCAAGTGGTGACTTGCTCCCACTTACACAAATGATGTTTCAGGAATAATTTCTCCCACTTAAGTGGGTTTCAAGAATTAAGATATATTAAATGATGTTTATCAATTTTTTCTCAAAAAGACAATTAAATAATGTGTGTAAGTATAAAATGGGGCCAATTAAAGCATAAGAAAGGTGTAGTTATTGATGATAAGCCTAGAAAAGTGTGAGATTTTGTTACAATCTTTACAACACTTTGAAATAAGGCTTGGTAAGTGATAAAAAGGGGTTATTTAAGCGAACTATAATAAAAGGGTCATAAAAAGTGTGAAAGTGGGATACAACACTTCAGAACACTTTTACAAGGCATAATGGAATTCATATTGACTCACAAGGGTCCAAGAGCTAATGTGAATGTGTTGACCATGTTACAACATTAAATAAAAGAAAAATTAGGCCAACATCCATAAGGACTCAAATGAGCATAAAATTGTCCAAAGATACATTTTTGGGACATAGGTCCTGAAGAGACCAACAAGGATTTTCCATCCTACAAAACATCATTATAGTATTTCTAGTATTGTCTTGGAATGCTAGGTTGTATCTACCCACATACATGGCTATACAAATACCATGGTAGGAAGCTGCCACCTTAGCAAAAAATGAAGTCTCAACTCCCAAATTTACTACATGAGATAGCGTCATTTTCCCATGATGATCTTTGATGACACCACACCCACTTTCCCAACCCAAGTTACCTTTGGATGAGCCATCAAAATTGAGCTTAAGCCAGTCGAGCTTGATGGTGGAATCAAGTTTACAAATTTTAAAATGTTGAAATCAAAATATTTGAATTGTAGCAAAAATACATTTGATGGAGGTGATAGTGCCATAGTTTGGACCTATTTTGGGTCATTAAGTATCGATAAATTAATATTAAATCCTTATTCCCAATTTAACTTTTGATTTTCTAAAGATTATCATAAAACGGGAAATTTAATGCACAATTAGGTCAAGGCACATAAGGGGGAGATAAAGCTAGTGTTAAATTATTAAATGTGACAATTTATGAGGCTACACCTACTAAATCCACCTCTATCTTTGGCTACTGCTTACTTTCTTATAAATTTCTCTTGTACCCTTAGCACATACTAAAATTCCTCTTCAATTATTCATAACCTCACCATGCTCGTCCTGTCTTGAATATTTAGGCCCAATAAATTAACATATCAAGACCAATTTATTATTCCCTAATATTAATAAAAAGGTGTAAATCTCCTTTGTCTAAGCCTTCAAAATAAACTCTGCTTGTTATTAAAAAAAATAATTCTTGAGGAGATCAAGTTGATAGTCACTAGGTAAAAATTTAGCCCTCATTTTTCTTACTATTTGAGCCCATTGATTGATCTAATTCTTGAACACACCAAAATTCTAAGAGGGGGGCTAAATCAACATACACTGAAACTTAAACAACTTCATTAGCATATTAAACATCAAATTACATTAAATAAAGAAACAAAAAAGATGAAAGCATGCACCACATAAGGAAACCAAGAATTTTACATGGAAATCCCAATGAGGGAAAAACCATTGTAATATTTAACTAACAATATATGAAGCTCACTACTTACAAAATATGATCATATTGTTTAAGGCTCACTACCCGTAGTGTAGTAAAATGCATACCTTATCATTTTCACACTTAATTTAGACCTATTTTACCATCCCACACATTATTTTCCCTTTAGGTGACTTATTATAGGCCCCTAAGACCCCTTTTTGTGCATCTCAAGGCATATTTCAACTTTAAACTAGACCAAAACCCTTAAACAACCATCAATCTTAGCAACCCACTTTTTGAGACAATAATTTAAGCATTTTGGGACCAAGATGACATTGATGGTGTCTTAGCCCCACCTACTGGGATTAAGATTCTATCTAAGGAATCGTAGTCCCGAGGGCTTTATTTTTGGGAATTAAAAGTGAGAAATGAAAATATTTGAATTTATTTGACCTTTTATTGGCCTTTGAGATCTAGTATTTGGGTTATTAGGTAGGAATTCCTATAAAAGTAAGATTCCCACCCATTTTCTACCCAAGTAGCTATGTAAGCAAGAAGAAAGCAAGTAGCAAGAAAGTTGAGCAAGTTGAAGGAAGTTTCAGAGACTTGGAGCAGCCTTCTATTTTTTTTTGTTGGTTTTTTCAAGTCTTTCCAAGTCAAGATATATAATTTCCAAAGAATAGTAATGGATTCCTATCATGGATCATGAGAGATTATAGGTTGGAGATGCAACTATCCATTTATCCAAGCCTAAGGGATTGTTTCTTTATCGATTCCATCTTCCATTATTGCTTTATTTTCTACCTAAGGAAGGTATATTTCATGTTTGTGACTTGTTAGTGTGATTAGAGATATCCTTTATAGGTCATTTACATTTTCATCTTAGGGATCTTATTCAAACACATTTCAATATGGTTTCTTCATATTCTATTTTGCATAATCTTAGACACATTTAAGATTAGGGTACACACATTTCCATTTTCAAATTTATTCTTTTTCATCAAGTTTTAAATACCAAACAAGGGGTTAGACCAAGGAAAACCCCATAAACAATCAATCCAAATTCTTTTTTTTCGTAGGTGTTTTCACAGGTTCAGATCTAGAAACTTGGTGAAGAAGGAAGTTCAAATCTTAGGTTTCCAAAAGTTTAGATCAGGACTAATAGGCCATCTTGAGTGTCTTAGTCCTCCCTAGAATATATTTCAGAGATTCTTCCATATCTGGTTCTAACATCTAAAGATTTTGTGATTGCCCGAAAAAACAATAGTGGGACTAATACACCATCTTGAGAATCTTAGTCCTCCTTAATGCATATTTTAACAACTTGTCTGCATTTCTATAATCCTCATTGTATCTCCAAACTTCCTAGGTACACATACCCTAACTTTACTTGTTGCATATTTTCATTATTTGCATCTCTCATTTAGCTCATTTTAGGTTAGTTTACATATCACATTGTGTTTTCCAACATTATGGTGAACCCCTTAAAGATGAAAAGAACCCCCTCCTAAGTCCTCCTAATTGTGAATTGATTCACCTTGTGAGGTTGATAGTCAATCCAATTAGGGTTCTTAGGACATAATTGAATGACCTAAATAGAATGGGAAGGCATCTGCTCCCCTATTCTACCTACAGTTCATTTTGGTGAACCCAACATCTTTGAGCATTCTTCTTTTCTTATTTGGAGTCCTTTCGAGTCCTAGATCTAGATTACATTCATTACATCTTGCATTGGTGAAACTTCATCTAGCGTTTCTTGCATCTTGCATTAGTGAAATTACATTTAGGGTTTCCTATTTTTGTATTAGTGAAAGTGCAAATAGGTTGCATTTTTACCTTCTTACATCATTCCATTTCATTCAAAAATTGAAAAGTGCATTGTTCATTCTCTTCATTGCATTTAGAAACATTGTTATTGAATTGGAAATTGAAAAATTTCATTCAATTGCTTGTTAGTGGTTACTTTTCCTTGAATCCATTTGCACAATTTCCTATTTCCAAACATCAGGTCCTTGGATAGGAGGTGAACCCACAATAGCTATTTACAATTCAAATGAGGAAGGAAAACTCACAAAAAATGAACCCAAGGCAAAAAAATATGATTTTTGGGGTTCATACGAACCTACTGGTTCAACCCAACCCATAAGGGGTTTGCTTGGACTAGGGTTCAAGCGAACCTCTTTGAATCTTGGCCACCAAAAAAACAAAGCAAAAATGCATTGGAAAGGGGTTCGTATGAACCCCCTTATCCCTCATCCCCTTTGAGACACAAAAAAAAACTAAATTTTGGCACTTCAAAGCTTGGGTTGACGATGAAAATGGAGGAATCTTCACAAACCCAACTAGAATTAGGTAGTACTCAAAATGAGTTATCCAATGAATATAATTTTAATATGTTTTGGTTTTATTATGTATTTATTTTTTAAGTTTTATTAAACATATGTTTTTTTTTTTGAAAATGAAGGTCTATGTTTTGCACATGTGTAAAAATAGCAGATTATTAGAAGAAAATTAAAAAATATGAGTGCACCAAATATTGAATTCCTTGATTCAAAAAAAATAAAATTGAATTTCAATATATACCAAAAAATTTATGTGTTATACGGTCACACTATGTCTGAATTGTAATTGGTTTGACTTCAAAACTTGATTAAAGAAAAAATATTCAATAAAAAACTATCTAACCAAGTGTAAGCACTATATTACAAGTCTAAATTCAAAATAATTAGAATTTTATCCTTCATGGAAAAAAAATTATGCATTATATAGTGTGCGTCACTTTTTAAAAATGTTGTTTTCTGAAAAGAAAAAAAAAAAAAAGTTTTCATGGGAGATGGAAAAAGAAGTGGAATCTGATTCGAAAAATTTTGAAAAAATTATTTTTAGAATCTACAGACAAAATTTGACGAGACTCTAGTTTGCACCATCTTCAAATTCCTCATGATTTAGCCGCTATAGGTGCCCAAATGTGAATATTTAGTTAAAAATAATAATTTCAGTGTCCAGTTTGGCCAAAAATTATAAACCACTATTGTGGGAGCACCCTAGGAAACCTAGGAAAGTTGTTATCAACTCAAATCTCAGTGTTTTTTTGGAAAAAACCTTTACTTGGACTAAAACGCCCTTACTGGTGTCTTAGTCCCTCTTAGAATTTCAAGTCCAAAATCCTATATAAGTTTTGTGTTGTCTATTCCAATGTCTAAAATCCTTGAATTTCCTCAGGATTACAAAGGCGCCCTTCCTAGAATCTTAGTTCCAATTTGATTCAATGTTATAGTTTTTGGAGTCAAACAGTGCATTTGTGTACCTCTCTTGTAGTTAGTTTTCTATTTCAATTTTCCAATTTACTGTTGCATACATTTTCATAGTTTATGCTTACAATTGCTTGATAGACATAGCTGGTTTGATTTTTTGTATTTTTCACTCATTAGAATATCAAGAAATAAAACAAAAAACATTAAACTTAAACACACATATATGTATGGTTACTTAAGTCTATTAACACCCTTTTTCAAAGTTAGCTTAAACCTCAAGCCTTTTCATCATGATGACCTTGATATGTTAGATGAAGCCTTTGGGGACTTCATCTAGAAAGGTTTATCCACTAAGCCTTTCCCAACCAAACCTAACCAAAGTGAAGTAAATGTTATCCAACCTCAACCTATTAACAAACAAAACCCCTTCACTTGTTATGACTTTGACATGCTAGATGACACCCTTGATGACTTCCTCTCACATGATTCATCACCTAAAGATTGTTCAAATATGTCTAACCAAAATGAAGTAAATTTTATTGAACCTCAACTTATCCTTTATCCACCTTCCAAAAAATCCCAACCTTCAAAGAAACCCATCCTTATCCTTAACACACCTACAGATAATCTATCACATCAACAAAATTATAATACTATTACTCATACATACAACACGAGGAATAATAGATAGCCTCAACCTAATCTTGTTTCGCTACCATTACTGGATCCTAAATTTCCTAACACTCTTTGTTTACAATCACATAGTAGAAAGGAGTATGATCTTGTTGAACAACTTAAGAATACTCCCACTAAGATTTCCTTATGGGATCTTATTCAAGCTTCACCTTGTTATCACACCATGCTTCAAACGGACTTACAAAAAGTTGTGGTTTCTCCTAATACAAATGCAAAAAATGTGGCAACTCTAATACAAGGAATGAATACAATTAATGCAGATATTACCTTTCACTAACATGAGCTCTCTCCCTTGGAAATGTGAAAGAGATATGATTCATTCATGATAATAGCATGATACCAAGCCAAGGGAATAAAGAGAACCCTTGTTGATAATGGGCCAGCTCTGAATGTATTTAGTGTAAATATTCTAGACAATTTGGGGGTAGATAAATCAAAAATAAAATGTGATTCCCTATCAATTCGAGGATTTAACAATATAGGAAAGAAATCACTTCGTGTAATTACCTTTCATATTTCAATCAGAACGATTACCTTAAAAACATCTATTTGTGTTACCCCTCATGAAATTTCATACAATCTTCTTTTAGGAAGACCATGGATTCATGAGAATTATAGGGTACTTTCGACTCTTCCTTGAATCATGAAGTATGTCTATAAGAATAAGATATACCATATTGAAATGGATCCTGAGCTTGAAATTTTATTACAAGTTGAAGAGGGAACTACCAGTCCTCTAAAAACATTAATTCCAACATCAAGTATAGAGCCTATGACAGAGGAAACACAAGAGATGAAAACAATGTCAAAATTAGTAGACAATGATTGGGGTTCCTTTGAGTTCACTCTATCATTCATGGGAGAGTATGTAATCACAAGAAAAGAGGATGAAAAACAAAAGCAACCAATGGTCATGTCAACACAAAATTTGGGAGACAACTTACAAGCATCTACTCTTGAACAAGATACTAACTATACAAAAAACATCGATGAGATAGATTATCAACAACCACCAAACCCAAAAGAAATGGAACAAATTTATGGGAGAGGTTATGAACTTATAAAAAAAATAGGTTAAAATGGAAAAGGATGTGGAAAGATAGAGCAAGGAATTTGTGTCACTATAGAACCTAACACACAAGAGATAAAGACTAGTTTGGGATATTGTCCTTCTAAGATAACACAAGCAAAGGAAAGACCTTCATAGAGGCATCAAGGTGGACACAAAGAAAATTGATGCTATAATTGGCATGCCACCTCCTAGAAATATCTCTCAATTGTGCACATTACAAGGAAGAATTCAAGCCATTCAATTATTTGTAGTGTCCTTAGCAGATCAAACGCTACTATTCACACATCTCCTTAAGAAAGGAATACACTTTGACTAGAACAAGGATTATAAATAGGCTTTTGAGAGTTTGAAAGTTTATCTTGTCACTCCACATGTTTCACAACCCACTATACAAAACAAACCATTCACTCTTTACACATCGATTTCATCCCATGCTCTTGCAACATTGTTGGCTCAACAAGATGACAAACGTAAACAACACCCTATTTATTACATTTGTCAAACATTGATTTATTATGAGAAACGAAACACAACAATAGAAAAACAATGTTTGGCTCTTGTATTTAGTACTAGTAAGTTGTGACACTACTTATTGAATGCTGAAATACACATCATGGTGAAGCTCAATCCTCTAAAACACTTGTTCATCAAAATAGATCTATCCAGATGCTTATTTAAGTGGGTAATGTTGTTGATTGAGTTTGACCTTAAATTTGTTTCATAAAATCCAATTAAGGGTCAAGCCTTGACTGACTAGTTGGCTGATGCTCCTCCTTTAATGATACTTGGTAATGATTATTTCCTTGATGATAATGTGTTGACAATCTATTATGATACATGGGAACTGTATTTTGATGGATCTATGTGAAAAACTATCTCTAACATCGGGATTATAATAAAACTACTTGTAAAAGAGCCTATTCCCTTATCATATAGATTAAATTTCCTATGTACAAATAGCATTGTTGAATATGAAGCATAGATCATTGGTTTTCATGTCACTCTTGTTATGGGTGCTAAAGACATTAAGATATTTGGCAACTCACAATTAGTCATCAAACATATAAATGAAACATATCAAATGAAGCATGAAAAATTATCAAAATAAAAATATCTCACAATTAAGTCGTTAGAGAATTTTGAATCATTTACCATTGATAACATACCTCGAAAAGATAATTGTCATGAAGATGCAATGGAAAGTGCAACTTCTCTTATTTCCACTCAAGATCCTTCAAAAGACTTCACTTTTATTATGTGTACAATCATCAAACTTTCTATTGATGATAAAGTAAATCAAGTGTTAGCAACAACAACCAAAAATTCAAATGAATGGTATGATTCAGTATTCAATTATTTGAAAGATGGAACCTTTTCCGAGCTGAAAAATTAAAAAGCTCGCTCTCCTCTTCAAAAACTTTCATCTAGATATATCATCCTAGCAGACATCTTATACATGTGATCCTTTGACGACCTCTTGCTTAGATGTCTCAAACAAACCGAAATACCTATAGCACTTGAACAAGCTCATGTAGGTTCTTATGGGGGGGATTTCAAAGGAATAATGTTAGTTCAAAAGTTAATCCACATAGGATAATATTGGAATAATATGGAATGAAATTGCTTTGAATATGTTAATAAATGACACAAGTGTGAAGAGAATCAAAACTTAATTCATTCTCCTACCTCCAAGCTTCATGCACAAACTCCTATTTGGCCATTCTCAATGTGGAGTTTGGATATTATTGGAAAAAAATCTCCACCCTCATCCACAAGCCATATGTTTATAATCACGACAACAAATTATTTCATGAATTGCGTAGAAGCTATCCCTTTGCATTCAACAACAACTAGTGTAATATGTTGTTTCATATTGGAACACATTATTGCTTGCTTCATAATTCCTTTCACATTAGTTTCAGACAATGGAAAACCATTTAAGAATAATGACATGAAGAAGTTCTTGGACACATTTAATATTAAACATCAATTCTCAACACCTTACTACCCACAATCTAACAAACATGTTGAATTAACATAAAACTTTGCCTCAAATCCTAAGAAAGACAGTAAAAAAACATAATAAGGATTGGCATACACAATTAACATATGCATTATGGGATTATCGTACTAGTATCAGAACATCAATAGGAAACACATCTTATAACCTTGTTTATGGTTCCGAAGCAATTATGCCCCTGGAGTTACAAATTACCTCCATAAGGATCACTCTTAAAGGGTTGATTAATGATAATACTTATAGATAACAATAATTACACCAACTTTAAATGCTCGATGGAATGCGCATCAACACCCTTGAACATCTTCAAGCCTATCATAAGAAAACACAATGAATTTATAATGATACTATCATCCCTTCGTCATTTAACAAGGGTGGTTTGGTGCTATATGAAAATTAACAAAATGTTAGTGCCAAACAAATGGAAAAAGGAAAGTTTAACCCTAGCTAGTTAGGACCCTATATAGTTCAACAAAGCTATGTATCTGGAGCATACCTAATAATCGATATGAAGGGAACACCTCTTTGAGAACCCATTAATGCCACACATTTGTGTCAGTATTATGTTGAGCCTTTTTAAATGGTGCGTGTTAAAGCAACATTTTTAGGGTTAATAGATAGTATGTCATTATCTCTCATGCTTTCTTCATTCCTGACACATGGTTCTTTGTGTCTTGAATTCTAGGGTAGTGGGTCCAAAGTAGGTTTGGATTCTTACTTTAGGTATCATGCTATTTAGAACCTATGGAGTATATTGTGTTATGTAAAATCCTTATTATTAAATCGTAAGTGCATTTAATCTAGCATAACATACTACACCATATAAAAAAATTTAATGAAAAGACATGTTAGATCATGGAGATATTTATTGAGTAGTCTAATACAAGTTATTTAATCAATCACATGGCCATCTAACACATAAACATAAAATCCATGCATTCTAATATATATATTCAAAAAAATAATACATTTCAGCAATAGTACAATGTCACTATAGTCTATGGCTACTAGATTCATCTCAATGCACTGTTCGCACCCATCAAGAGACACTGGTGTGTGACCTAGATCTACTCATGCTAGTCATTTATTGCATAGTCTTTAGTGACCCACATAGCCCACCCTCGCATATCAATGCCTCTACTCACTTTTGCTTGACGCAGTCTCTATCAGCCTGGATCCTCACAACTTCTCTCTGAAGCCAATAGACCTCTAACTATAAGATAGCCTCTCTGTCAGATCTTCGAGCTGCTTGGGCATCCTCTAAATCCATTGCCACTAATACATGACCCTTATCATGCTCAACACATTAGAATACACCAACATATGCTCCCCTGAGCCTCACGTAAGGAAAAAAAATGTCCATGCACTCCACCACAAATGGTGGGGGCATGAACTCTATGGTTGTAGCCTCGTCTATAGGAAGGGGTGGCACTATCACTACAATTGTATAGAAGAATAGATACTTAGACTCTATCATGGGCCCTACAAGATAGGAATCATAAGAAAAATCATTATCCATCATCATAATATATCCATATATGAGCATGATATATATCAAAACATGAAGCATAAAAATAAATATCATCACCTAGGTCTCTAGTATGATCTGTATGAATCTCAAATGCCCCCTACTCTCCCTATGCTCTAAAACACTAGCATGTGTAGACTATGACCTCATAACTCAAGTGGGAATTGTATCTCTCCACTCATGGCTAGGAGGACTAGCCTCTCCTCTATCACTATCCTTTCTCATGGTTTGTCTCTACTCATTTTTTTTCCCCTTGTCATCCTCCTCTCCCTCGTAATTTGTGTCCTCCTCTATCTCCTCCTCATCCTCATCCTAGAATAGGTCTGCTCAATCTACCCTCCTTCCTAACTCTCTATCCTGCCCTCCTAAATCTGGTAATGTCCCTACAAAGCCCATAGGATAATCCATAGGAAATATGGCTTCTAGTCATATCACCTCCCACCACTCATCATACTCCTATGTTTGATATGCATTAGAGACTAGGGGCATGTCAGTATCCTCCTCCTCTATGTTTCTTTGGACAACATCATCTACTATCAGTAATTTAGGATCTTTAGGTCTATTGGTGCTTTGTACTGACCATGTACATGAATCTTGTAGTTGTGGTAGCCTTTGTATCTGTCCAAACTACCTCATGATGTGATCATAGTAGAAGGGTCTCACTACATTATTGTGCCATCCTAGTAGTAGCTTATTTCTCTACATCTATCTTAGTTGTCCTATCATGTCTGGCTAGAATAGCTCCATGAGGTAGGGTCTCCACACAATATCCTCCTTGCTCAATCTATCAAAACTCATCATCTAGAAGAACACATCACCACACTACCATTCCTATCTCAGATGATAGTTGAAAACTCATAGGTACCCCACCACTATAGCAATCAAAAATCCTGCAAGCCGAGTATTGGTGATATGCTCTAGGATCCATGTTTGCAATAGGTTACAATGTAGCATGCTATGCATCTCTCCATAGGTGAATCGACCCAAGTCATAGTATAAGCTATTTATTATTCTTTGGCCCCAGGCGTAGACCACCTGGTAGTGTTCCATGTCTCTAATCATGTGTACCAATCCCCCCTCTAGATGTACTCCACAACTATCAGGGACTAGTGCTAGCATTACTATAAAAATTATGATGTGTCTCACTAGTGGTGAATATGCATGCAACAACCAATAAAGCTTGATGTGCACTCTCACAATCCCGTGGTGAACTAGTTAGCCTAGGAAATACTCAATGTCTACCCCAATATTCTCAAAACTCCTTCCTTGTGATAAAAATACCCTCTCTCCTCGGATGGGCACCCACAATATGTGGTGCACATCCTTCAACATGACTATCATCTCCCCCATCAGTAGGTGCAAGGTGTAGGTTTTTGTTTCCCATCTATCCACTAGTACCATCAACATGGCGTGATGGCATCGAATGGTCGACACAAGATAGGACTAGTAAAGACCCATATCCTAATGGATCTACACATCCTCCTTAGGTAGCTAATTGATGAGCTCTTGAATTTGGTTGAATATCTAATCGCCTAGGTGTTAGAATGACTGGGGTGCATCCTTCCATAAGAAAAGATGCAAAATGTAAGCTAAAACATCTTAAAATCTAAAATTTATGCTTTAATGGTCAAAAAGTGTGCTAAAGTTACACTAGGACATCTTAGTTAAGGGTTCTAGACACTTTATTCCTTAATTGGGACACTTTGCAACAAAGTGGGACACTATGCAAAAATCTAAAAAAATGAAAGAAATACCTTCCCTAAGCTATAATTTCACTTAAATTTTTTTATCAAACATTAAAAATTTATTAAATTAAAGTACAAAGAAGGAAAAATCGACTCACAGTGTGTTGTAGCTCACCCCGTGCAATGACCTTCCATCAAATCTCAATCCATGGATGGGTGGATGGATGTCTACTCAACACGATGGCTCACTCTACTCCCAGATAATTTTGCAAAAGGTAAATGGGTGAAATGAATTTTATTTACTCTCTCTTTTATCTTTTTATGCATGTACTTTTAGGTCTTTTTTGTGAACAACAATAGAGGTACTTTTTATTCAAATTAATATATCTTGAGCTAGAAAAATTTGTTTTTGACATCATTTGTTGCATTGGAATCATGGTTTTGCTCCCATTCTCATGAAATTTCTATCATCAATTAGCATGGTACATGGAAATTCCCTATGATGGACTTGTCCAATTCAATGTGGTTGATTTTCTACATTGATTCCACCTTCATAAAGCAAGCGGAATCAATGGGGCATATATCTACCCTCGAATTGAATTTTCTAGGAAAATTATATGAGAGGATTATGTTTGAGCTACTAATGAATTTGTGATGTAGAATGTGGTTCCCAAAATTGTGGTTTTGTAGGTAACTATATTGGGGGCTTCATTTTCCCTAATGAATCCATATGAGTATCCTTTTATAAATTTACTTATTAAAGTAATTTAGCTTGCATATGCATGTAGTGTCATATGGGTGTTAAAGTGGAGGCTAAATGTAGTGTAGTAAAATTCATACCTTGGCATTTTCACACTTAATTTAAACCTAGTTTAGCATCCCCTACATTAATTTCCCTTTAGGTTGCTTATTATAGGCCCTTAAGACCCATTTTTGTGCATCCCGAGGCATATTTCAACTTTAAACCAGACCAAAACCCTTAAACAACCATCAATGTTGGCAACCCATCTTTTAAACTGGTACTTTAATCCTTGTGGGACAAACATACCATTGGTGGCATCTTAGTCCCACCTAGTGGGACCAAGTCACCACCTAGGGCATCTGGTGCAGACACGGTCATAGGTTCCTCAGGAAGAAAAATCCACTATGTGTTATCTATTCCAGTATCTAAAATCCTTGAATATCATCAAGATTACCAAGATGCCCTTCCTAGAATCTTAGTTCTAGTGTGATTTGATGTTATAGTTTTTGGAGTCAAACAATACATTTTTGTACCTCTTTTGTAGTTAGTTTTCCATTTCAGTTTTCCAATTTACCATTGTATACATTTTCATAGTTTATGCTTATAATTGCTTGATAGACATAGCTTGTTTGATTTTTTTATTTATCATTCGTTAGAATATCAAAACATAAAACAAAAAAAATTAAACTTACACACACAAATGTATTGTTACTTAACTCTGTTAACACCCTTTTTCAAAGTTAGCTTAAACCTCAAGTGTTTTTATCATGATGACCTTGATATGTTAGATGAAGCCCTTGGGGACTTCATCTATCAAGGTTCATCCACTAAGCCTTTCCGAACCAAACCTAACCAAAGTGAAGTAAATTTTATCCAACCTCAACCTATTAACAAACATTACCCCTTCACTTGTGATGACTTTAAGATGTTAGATGAAGCCTTTGATGAATTCCTCTCACATAGTACATCACCTAAAGATTGTTCAAATATGTTTAACCAAAATAAAGTAAATTTTATTCAACCTCAAATATGTTTATCCTTTATCTACCTTCCAAAAAACCCCAACCTTCAAAGAAGCCCATCCTTATTCTTAACACACCTAAAGAGAATGTATCACAACAACCAAATTACAATACTATTACTCATACATGCAACACAAGGAATAATAGATAGCTTCAACCTAATCTTGTTTTGCTACAATTAGTGAATCCTATATTTATTAACACTCCTTATTTGCAATCACATAGAGGAAAAGAGTATGATCTTGTTGAACAACTTAAGAATACTCCCGCTAAGATTTCCTTATAGGATCTTATTCAAAGTTCACCTAGTTATCACACCATGCTTCAAATGGGCTTGCAAAAAGGTGTGGTTTCTCCTAATACAAATGCAAAAGATGTGGAAAATGTAATACAAGGAATGAATATAGTTAATGTAGATATTACCTTTCACATACATGAGCTCCCTCCCTTGGAAATTTAAAAGAGATATGATGCATTCATGATAATAGCATGATACCAAACCAAGAAAGTAAAGAGAGCCCTTGTTGATAATGGGTCAACTTTGAATGCATTTAGTGTAAATATTCTAGACAAATTGGGGGTAGATAGTCAAAAAATAAAATATGATTCCCTATCAATTCAAGGATTTAACAATATAGGAAATCCATCTCTTGGTGTAATTAACTTTCCTATTTCAATCAGAAATATTACCTTACAAACATCTATCTATGTTATTCCTTATGAACTTTCATATAATCTTATTTTAGGAAGACAATGGACTCATGAGATGCATATGGTACCTTCGACTCTTCCTCAAATCATGAATTATGTCTATAACAATAAGATATACCATATTGAAATGGATCCCAAGCTTGAAAGTTGCTTGCAAACTGAAAAGGGAACTACCAATCCTCTAAAAAAATTAATTCCAACATCAAGAATAAAGCCTATCATAGAGGAAACAAAAGAGATGGAAACAGTGTCAAAATTAGTAGATAATAATTGGGTTTCCTTTGAGTTCACACCATCATTCATGGGAGAGTATGTAATCACAAGAAAAGAGGATGAAAAACAAAAGCAATGAATGGTCATGTCAACAAAAAATTTAGGAGACAACTCACAAGCATCTACTCTTGAACAAGATACTAACTATACAACAAAATTTAATGAGATAGACTATCAACAATCACCAAACCCAAAAGAAATGGAACAAATTTATGGGAGAGGTTATGAACTTCTAAATAAATTAGGTTACAGTGGAAAAGTATGTGGAAAGATAGAGCAATGAATTTTGTGTCACTATAGAACCTAACACATAAGAGATAAAGACTAGTTTGGGATACTGTTCTTCTAAGATGACACAAGCAAAGGAAAGACCTTCACAGAGGCATCAAGGTGGATACAAAGAAAATTGATGCTATAATTGACATGCCACCTCCTAGAAATATCTCTCAATTGTGCACATTACAAGGAAGAGTTCAATCCATTCGATGATTTGTAGTGTCCTTAGCAGATCGAGCACTACCATTCACACCTATTCTTAAGAAAGCAATACACTTTGACTAGAACAAGGATTATAAATAGGCTTTTGAGAGTTTGAAATTTTATCTTATCACTCCACCTATTTTACAACCCACTATATAAAACAAACCATTCATTCTTTACACATTGACTTCAGCCCATTCTCTTGCAACATTATTGGCTCAACAAGATGACAAAGGTAAAGAACATCCTATTTATTACAGTAGTCAAACATTGATTTATTATGATAAATGAAACACTGTAGATAAAATTAGGATAGACAAATAAGAGGGGGGTGAATCAGTTACCAAAATCAAACTTATACAACATAAACCAACCTTATATCATAGATCTGATAATTAGTAGTGAAAGCATAAAAACAATAACACATCAGAGACATGTGAACACCAAGATTTTATACATGGAAACCCTATTAGGGGAAAAACCATGGTGGATGTTAGTCCACAAGATTATACCCTGTTAGAAGTATAATGAAGAATAAAAAGAGAATGCACTTGCATTTAGGTGCACTACCTAGAGCACACTCCTCAAAGGAAAGGCTCAGTGCCTTACATAAAGCAGTTAGATTAAATCCATCTGATGAATTTGAAGTGAGAGAATAGCTTTTGCAAAAGCTTGATTACAGTTCTAGTTAGGCACACAAGACTTCTTCAAACTCTTCCACACTCTGCTCTAAATGATTTGACCTTTATTCTCACTTTTACATCACTTGTACACTTGAGCAGTTTTTTAAATGAGGAAAACAATCTCATATATATATCTGCTACATAGATTTACATCCACTATTTAGTCGGCCACAAATAAAGAATAAATTACAACTATCAGCCTCGATACATGAATAAATTACAATGTGTACCAACACAAGTCAGTCACAACATAGTGAGGACCCAAAAAAACATCTCCAAACATGCCAAACAATAAAATATTAATCCTCATGGATCCGCAACATGCTAACACCACAATGTCGACCAAGAAGATAAACACTCGGACACATATCCTAAAAATCTACAATCATGAAGACTCCAATAATTGTGGACATAAAAAAAGGATAGAGTATGATCTAGACTCGTCCATGAATGTCATAGGTATGTGCAAAACACATTAAATTACCATAATTTCATCCACTTCAACTAAGAGCACCATCTACAGAAACTGAATAACTGTAGGAACACAGATCTTCATAACTTCCACAAAAATTTATGCGCACCTCTAAAAATTTTGTTCAACATACTAGAAAGTTTTAGCAACAAACACTTTGAAGCACAAATTTAGATCTTCAACACATAGATCTTTACAACATTTTGACCTTCTCAGCTCCATTGGCTTCCTGTACTATATTTTTTACAATTTTTTCAATCTCCTCGACATATATAGCCTTAAGAAAATTAAAATGCTAATAGTGTTGACATCAATGACAACCACATATCAGCAACATAACCACAACATCCAACAATATCCCCCTTTGGCATTGATGGAAACACATGCTATGAAAAATAATACCATCAACCGAACTAACTCTTCTCCAACAATCTCTCCCTGAGATTGTGCTGCACGTTTTCCCATTTCCTTCTTCTTTCCCATTTTTTCACATTTCTTATCTCCCCCTTTGACATCAATGGCAAAGGTAAACATGCTTTGATCTCAATTTTGAATCATCTAACTACTCCCCCTGAGTATTATTCACCATATCATCAATCCAGAATATGATATGGCAATGAATTCACGGATTGAAGTAGATACCTGCATCTTAGTTCTAATTAGGAGGGGAGATCATCCCTAACTTGCCTCTAAGGTACTCAAAAGTATCCGAAGGCAATGGCTTTGTAAAGAAATCTTCAATTTTTTCTTTGGTACATATGTAATCTAGTCTGACTTCTTTTTCACTTACTTTGTCTCTCAAGAAGTGATACTTGATGGATATATGCTTTGTCTTTGAATGCAATACTGAATTCTTAGAAATGTTAGGCACTTGAATTGTCACATAATATAGCAATGGGTTCTTCATACTCAATTCTAACATATCTCAACATTTTCTTCATCCATAATACTTGGGTACAACTATTTGTAGCAACAATGTACTTTGCCTCAACAATAGATAATGTAACTGAGTTTTTCTTTTTGCTTAACCAAGATACCATCTTCTTACCTAGGAAGAATGCACCACCACTAGTACTCTTCATGTCATCTACATCTCCTACCCAATCAACATTAGTAAATGATCTTAGAGTAAGATCATCATCCTTAGGATACCAAAGACCAAGATCAATTATTCCTTTTAGATATCTAAATATTCTTTTCACAGTAGTTACATGGGACTCTTTAGGATCAGCTTGAAATCTAGCAACCATGCACACAACATTCATTATATCTGGCCTAGTCTAAGTCAAGTAGAGTAATCCACCAATCATTGACCTATACCTTGTCTGATTTTCTTTGGGAGTATCATCTTTTAGTTTAACTTTGCATCCTGTCACCATAGGTGTACCAAATGGTTTTGAATCTTCCATGCCAAACTTTTTTAGTAACTCTTCTGCATACTTAGATTGAGATACAAATATTCCATCATCTAACTGAGTAATTTGGTGTCCTAAAAAGAATTTTACCTCTCCTAAAATTTAAGTTTCATCGACAAACATCATACACAAATCATCATCACCTTCAAAAATGATATCATCAACAAAGACTTCAATGATTAGTTATTTCCTTTGATCTAGCTTGAAATACAAATTGTTGTCAGCAGTACCTTAATTGAATCCAAGTTTTAACAAGTATTTGTCTAATCTATCATACCAAGCTCTAGGGGGTTTCTTTAGTCCATAAAGAGCTTTCTTCAATCGACATACCATGTCCTTTTCATCAGTCAACTAAAATCCATCTAGTTGTTCAACATAACTTCTTCTTCTAGTTCACCATTCAAAAGTTTTGACTTGACATCCATCTGATAAACTTTGTAATTCCTGAAAGTAGCATAAGCAAGAAATAATCTAACAGCCTCAATTCTAGCAACAGGAGCAAAATTTTCTTCAAAATCAATACCTTCCATCTGTGAGTAACCTTTGTAAACCAATCTTGCTTTGTTTTTGACCACATCCCCTTGCTCATTTAGCTTATTTTAGGACACCCACTTGGTTCCAATCATATTTTTTTTTGAGGTTTACGAACAAGATTCCATGTATTATTCTTCTGTATCTACAATAGTTCTTCTTTCATGGCTTCCATCCAATATTCATCTTTGAATTCTTCATTTATATTTCTAGCCTCAACTTTAGAGATTAGACAATATTCTTCTAGAATTCTTCTTCTAGTTTTCACACCTTTTCTTTTTTCTACTATGATCTAACTATTAGAATGATTTTGTCTTACATACTTAGGATTTTTGAAGTTTTCTCTTATCTCTTGTTCTTGTGTTCTTTCTTTTGCACTTTTGCTTGCTTCTGCTTCTTGATTTCCTTGTTTCAATGGAACAATTTTAAGTTGATTCTTTGTTTGAGCATTATTGTTAGCATCATCATGTTGATCATCTGAATAATAAGCACTAGATCTGGATGATTTACCAATGTATTCATCAACCTTAACATTTTCTATTTCAATCACTTTCTTCAACCTTTTATTAAAGCACCGATAAGATTTTATTTTAGTAGAGTATCCTAGGAAGATTACTTCATCACTTCTAATATCAAACTTACCTATATCATCATCTCTCTTGATGTAGCATTTGCTTCCAAATTTTTTGAAGTATTTGACAATAGGCTTATAACCAAACCATAGCTCAAAAGGTGTCTTATTAGAATTAATGTTGGCATTCACCCTGTTAATGTTGTACAGAGAAGTACTTACAACTTCTCTCCAATAGAAATGAGGAACATTTTCTTCCAACATCATGGTTCTAGTAGTGTCTAGAATAGTTTTGTTCTTTCTTTCAACAACTCCATTCTATTGAGGGGTCTAGGGAGAAAATAGTTGTCTTTGGATTCCATGCTCTTCACAAAAAGAATTGAATTCTCATGAAGTAAATTCACCACCTATGTCTGACCTTAGACATTTGATCCTTTGACCTATCTCATTATCTGCCATAGATTTAAAACTTTTAAACTTTTCTAATGCTTCATATTTTTCTCTCAAGAAAGCAACCCATATTATTTTAGAATAATCATCAATGAGTAACATAAAATACCTTTCACCTTGTAGGCTTCTGATTCTGGAAGGACCACATAGATCATTATGTATCAAATCCAGTAATCCATTAGATTTGTATTGCTTTCTCTAGAAGGAATTTCTTATTTGCTTTCCCATCTGGCATTCCTTGCACATAGTGTTAGTAGGCTTCAATAACTTAGGTATATCTATGACTCCTTGAGTAGAGCTTATCTTGAAAATGTTATCAAAGTTCACATGACATAACCTCCTATGCCATAACCAACTTACATCAATTTTAGCAATCAAACAACATTCACTAGCAACACTTAAATGAAATATATTACCTTTTGTCTTTGTTCCTGAAGTAATCATATTTCTTGAACTTCCCATTATTTTGCACTTACCATTCTTGAACTAAAGATTGTAGCCTTTTTCTACCATTTGTCCAACACTCAACAAGTTATGCTTTAGGCCTTCTACATAAAGAAAATCATCAATATTGTGCTTACCACAAATATAAATAGTGCCTCTGCCACAAATTGCACCAAAAGTGTTGTCACCAAACCTCACAACACCACTATCATAGTTTTCCAAGCTTACAAATTTGATTTTGTCACCAATAATATGATGTGAGAATCCACTATCAATTACCCACTCATCTTTCTCTTCAACTTTGGTTGCAAGAGCTTTCTCAACATTCACATTACTAATAGATTCAATGGACACCTGACCATTTTATTTGATAGCAATAAATACCCATTCATATTTATTTCCAGTTTCTTTATCAGATTCTTCATTAGTTACACCTTCCTTAGCATAATAGCACTTTCTTTGAAATCTAGTGTTCTCAAGCTTGTGCTTTGAAACTCTTTCAGGACATCTAGAAGAAAAATGACCTATCTTACTATAAGAAAAACATTTAATAGGTAATTTTCCTTTGTACTTACCATGACCTCTTGATTCTCTTTTCACAATCAATGCTTCCAATTCTTCCAATTCCCTTTCTTCATCTTCAATCTACTTCATCTCATATTCATATCTGAATTTTCTTTGGGAACTCTCTCTTGAATCATATTTCTTTTTCCTGGATACAGTAGCCTTGAAAGTAGATTCAGTCTTAGGAGAAAACTCACCAAATTCACTTAATTCAAATGGAGCAAGTTTTCCAATCAACATGTCTTTTGTAATATTTGTCATTGTTTTGAGTTCATCAATAGCATGAGATTTTGTCTTGTAGGAAGGGGGCACAGATCTAAGTATCTTAGCCACAATTTCATCATCATCCAAAGTTCCATCAGCACATCTAGTGTCCATCACCAATTCATTTATCTAATGTGAGAAAGAAAATATTTTCTCATTTTCACTCATCTTCAAGCTCTCCCATTTTCCTTTTAGACTTTGTAGCTTAGCACTTTTCACTAGAGCATCTCCTTCATACAAAGTTCCCATCTTTTTCCAAATATGGTATGTAGTCTTCAATCCCATCACATTTGTCATTTATGAATCTATCAAATCACTCACTAGTGTTTCTACTACCTCGGTATTAATTTATGCTTGCTTGATCTCATCTTCAGAGGAGGGACCATTCAGAGGAATATTATATGCAATTTTTTTCATCTACTAGAATGGTTCACTAATGCACCTTAAATGACATTCCATCTTGAATTTACATAGAGAGTAGTTTGTACCATCGAATCGAGGACTATCCTTCTTAAATGATGCCATCTCAGAACACCTCAAGTTGTTAACCTTCTTTCAGAGGATCTAGCTTTGATACCAATTGTTGGAAAAACAAGAATAGACAACTAAGACATGGGACGGGGCAGGTGAATTAGTGTTTACCAAAATCAAGCTTATACAACATTAACTAGCCTTATATCATATATATGATAATTAATAGTGCAAGCATAAAAACAACAACACATCAAAGACACATGAACACCAAAATTTTATATGTGGAAACCCTGTTAGGGGAAAAACCATGATGGATGTTAGTCCACAAGATTATACCCTGTTAGAAGTATAATGAAGAATAAAAAGATAATGCACTTACATTCAAGAGCACTACCTAGATCACACTACTCAAAGGTAAGGCTCACTTCCTTACATAAAAAAAATATATTAAATCTATCTGATGAATTTGAACTGAGAGAATAGCTTATGCAAAAGCCTGATTACAGTTCCAGTTAGGCACACAAGACTTCTTCAAAATCTTCCACCCTTCTACTCAAACTCTTCCACACTCTGTTCTGAATGATCTAACCTTTATTTTCACTTGTACACCACTTGTACACTTGAGCACTTTTTTAAATGAGGAAAATAATCTCATATATATATCCACTACATGGATTTACATCCACTATTCAGTCAGCCACAAATAAAGAATAAATTACAACTGTCGGGCTTGATACATGAATAAATTAAAATGAATACCAACACAAGTTGATCACAACATAGTGAGGACCCAAAAAAACATCTCCAAACTCACCAAACAAAAAAATATTAATCCTCATGGATCCATACCATGCTAACACCACAATGTTAGCCAAGAACATGAACACTCAGGCACATATCACAAAAATATATGATCACGAACACTCCAATCACTGTAGACATACAAAAAGGATAGAGTATGATCTAGACTCATCCATGAATGTCATAGGTACATGCGCAACACATGAAATTACCATAATTTCATCCACTTCAACTAAGAACACCATCTACAAAAACTAAATAATTGTAGGCACACATATCTCCATAACTTCCACAAAAAATTATGTGCACCTTTGAAACATTTGAAAAACATACTAGAAAGGTTCAGAAACAAACCCTTTGAAGTGCATCTTCAGATCTTCAACACACAGATCTTTACAACATCCTAACCTTCTCAGCTCCATTGGCTTCCTATACTATATTTTTTACAATTTTCTCAATCTCCTTGACATATACAACCTTAAGTAGATTAAAAATCTAATAGTGTTGAAATCAATGACAACCACATATCACCAACATAATCACAACTTCCAACAAACACAACAATATAAAAATAATGTTTGGCTCTTGTATTCACTACTAGTAAGTTACGACATTACTTATTGAACACTAAAGTACACATCATGATGAAGCTCAGTCCTCTAAAACATGTGTTCACTAAAATAGATCTATCTAGATGCTTAACTAAGTGGGTAATTTTTTTGATTGAGTTTGACCTTAAATTTGTTTCACAAAATCTAATTAAAGGTCAAGCCTTCACTAACCAGTTGGTTGATGCTCCTTATCCTTTCACGATACCTAGTAATGATTCTTTACCTGATTATAATGTGTTGACAATCAATTATGATACATGTGAATTGTATTTTGATGGATCTAAGTGCAAAACTATGTTCGACATGGGGGTTATAATATAATTTCATGTAAAAGAGCAATTTCACTTATCATATATATTAAATTTACTATGTACAAATAACACTATTGAATATGAAGCATTAATCATTGGTTTGCATGTCACTCTAGTTATGGGTGCTAAAGACATTAAGATATTTGGAAACTCACAATTAGTCATTAAACATATAAATGAAACATATCAAACGAAGCATGAAAAATTATCAAAATAAACAGATCTCACAATTAAGTTGTTATAGAAGTTTGAATCATTTACCATTGATAACATATCTCAAAAAGATAATTTTCACATAGATGCAATGGTGAGTGAAAATTCTCTTATTTCCCCTCAAGATCCTTCAAAATATTTCACTTTTATTATGTGTATAATCATCAAACCTTCAATTGACGATAAAGTAAATAAAGTGTTAGCAACAAGAATCAAAAACTTGATTGAATGGTATGATATAGTATTCAATTATTTGAAAGATGGTAACTTTCCTGAGCTGACAAATTAAAAAACTCACTCTCCTCTTCAAAAAATTTCATCTAGATATATCATCCTAGTAGACATCTTATACAAGTGATCCTCTGATGACCTCTTGCTTAGATGTCTCAAACAAATCAAAATCGATATAGCACTTGAACAAGATCAAGTAGGTGCTTATGGGGGGAATTTCAAAGGAAGAATATTAGTTCAAAAGTTAATCCATATAGGATACTATTTGAAGAATATTGAATGCAATTTCTTTGAAAATGTTAAGAAATGTCACAAGTGTCACGAGAATCAAAACTTAATTCATGCTCCTGCCTCTGAGCTTCATGTACAAACTCCTATTTGGCCATTCTCGATGTGGGGTTTGGATATTATTGGAAAAATATCTCCACCCTAATCCATAAGACATGTGTTTATAATCACGAAAACATATTATTTCATGAATTGGGTAGAAGCTATCCCTTTGCATTCAACAACAACTGATGTAATATATTGTATCATATTGGAAGAGATTATTGCTTTCTTTAGAATTCCTTCTATGTTAGTTTCAGACAATGGAACACCATTTAAGAATAATGACATGAAGAATTTCTTGGACAGATTTAATATAAAACATCTATTCTCAACACCTTACTACCCACAATCTAATAGACAAGTTGAATCAACATAAAACTTTGGATCAAATCCTAAGAAAGATAGTAAAAGAACATAATAAGGAATGGCATACACAATTAACATACACATTATGGGCTTATCATACTAGTATCAAAACATCAACAAGAAATGCATCTTATATCCTTGTTTATGGTGTTGAAGCAATTATGCCCCTTGAGTTAGAGATTACCTCTTTAAAGATCACTCTTCAAGGATTGATTGATGATAGTACTTATAGAGAACAATGATTACACCAACTTTAAATGATCAATTAAAGGAACATCAACACCCTCAAACATCTTCAAGCCTATCATAAGAAAATTCAATGAATTTATAATGATCATGTCATCTGTTTCCCATTTAACAAGGGTGGTTTGGTGCTAAATGAAATTTAACGAAATGTCAATGCAAAACCAATGGAAAAAGGAAAGTTTAGCCCTAGTTGGTTAGGACCCTATATAGTTCAAGAAAGTTATGTGTCTGGAGTATACCTAATAACTAATATGGAGGGCACACCTCTTTGAGAACCCATTAATGCCACACATTTGCATTAGTATTATGCCAAGCCATTTTTGAATGGTGTGAGTGTTAAAGAAAAATTGTTAGAGTTAATGGATAGTATGTCATTATCTCTCATGCTTGCTTCATTCCTAACACATGGGTCTTTGTGTCTTGAATTTTACGGTAGTGGGTCCAAAGTAGGTTTGGATTATTACTCTAGGTATCATGTTATTTAGAAACTATGGTGTACATTGTTTTATGTTAAATGCTTATTGTTAAATCATAAGTTCATTTAATCTACCATAACATACTACACCATATAAGAAATTTTAAAGAAAAGACATGTTAGATCACAAAGATATTTATTAAATAGTCTATTATAGATTATTTAATCAATCACATGGCCATCTAACACATAAACATTAAATCCACACATGCTCATATATGTATGTCAAAAAAATCTAATACATCTCAGCAATAGTACAATGTCACTATAGTCTATGGCTGCTAGATTCATCTCGATGTAGAGTTCGCATCCATCAAGAGACATTAGTGTGACATCGATCTACTCATGTTGGCCATCTATTACATAGTCTATAGCGACTCACATATCTCACCCTCACATATCAATGCCTCTACTCACTCTCTCCTGACATGATCTCTATGATCCTAGATCCTCACAACTTCTCTTTCAAGCCACTAGACCTCTGACTATAAGACAACCTTTGTGTTAGACCTTAGAGCTACTTAGGCATCCTCTAACTCCATTTCCAGTGCTAATACCTAACCCTTAGCGTGCTAAACACATCATAATACACCAACATATGCTCCCCTGAGCCTCACATAAGGCTAAAACAAGTCCATGTACTCCACTACAAATGGTGGGGACATGAACTCTATGGTTGTAGCCTCATCTATAGGAAGGGGTGGCACTATCACTATAGCTGCATGGAGGAATAGATATTTAAATTCTATCATGGGCCCTACAAGATAGGAATCATAAGAATAATCATTATCCATCATCATAATATATCCATATAGGAGCATGATATCTATCAAAACATAAAACATAAAAATAAATATTATCACCTGGGTCTCTAGTATGATCCATATGAATCTCAAATGCCCCTTCCGATCCATATGCTCTCGAACACTAGAACGTGTAGACTCTGATCTCATAACTCAAGTGGGAATTGTATCTCTCCACCCATGGTTAGGAGGACTAGCCTCTCCTCTATCACTATCCTCACTCATGGTCTGGCTCTACTCATCCTATGTCCCCTCATCATCCTCCTCATCCCCCTGTCCCTCATAATTTTTATCCTACTTTATCTCCCCCTCATCCTCATCCTAGAATAGGTTTGCTCGATCTACCCACCTGCTTGACTCCCTATCCTCCTCTCCTAAATTTGGTAATTTCCCTACAAAGCCCATAGGATAATCCATTGTAAATATGGCTTCTGGTCATATCACCTCCCACAACTTGTCATACTCCTGTGTCATGCTGATGTGATATGCATTAGAGACTAGGGGCATGCCACAATCATCCTCTATGTCACTCAAGACAACATCCTCTATAATCAATCATTTAAGATCTTTAGGTCTATGGGTGATCTATACTGACCATGTATATGAGTCTCGTAGCCATGGTAGCCTCTGTATCTATCAAAACTACCTCATGATGTGATCATAGTAGAAGGGTCTCATTATGTGATTATGCCATCCTAGTAGTAGCCTATCTCTGTACATATATCTTAGTTGTCCTATCATGTCTGGCTAGAATTGCTCCATGAGGTAGGGTCTCCACACAATATTCTCCTTGCTCAATCTATAAAACCTTATCCTCTAGAAGAACACATCACTATGCTACCATTCCTATCTCAGAGGATAGCTAAAAACTCATAGGTACCCCACCATTGTGGAAATCAAAAATCTTACAAGCCAAGTATTGGTGATATGCTCTAGGATCCATGTGAGCAGTAGGGTACAATGTAGCATGCTATGCATCTCTCCATAGGTGAATCGACCCAAGTCATAGTATAAGTTTTCTATTATGCTTCAGCCCTAGGCATAGACCACCTAGTAGTACTCCATGTCTCTAATCATGTGTACTAATCCCCCCTCCAGATGTACTCCACAACCATCAAGGACTAGTGCTAGCACTACTGTAAAAATCATTATGTGTCTCGTTAGTGGTGAATATGCATGCAGTAGCCAAGAAAGCTCGATGTGCAATCTCACAATCTTGTGGCGGACCAGTTTTCCTAGGCAATAATCAATGTCTACCCACATCTTCTTGAAACTCCTACCCTATGCTAAAAATACCCTCTCCTCGGATGGGCACCCACAATATGCAGTGCAAATCCTTCAACATGACTATCATCTCCCCTATTGGTAGGTGGAAGGTGCAAGTTTTTGTGTCCCATATCTTTGCTAGTGCCATCAACATGGTCTGATGGTATCGAATGGCTGATGCAAGATAGGCCCAATAAAGACCCATATCCTGAAGGATCTACACATCCTTCTCAGGTCGCTGATTGACGAGCTCTCAAAGTTGATTGAACATCTGACTGCCTAAGTGTTGGAATGACCAGGGTGCATCCTTCCATAAGGAAAGAAGCAAAATGTTAGCTAAAACATCTTAAAATCTTAAATTTGTGCTTTAATGGTAAAAAGTGTGCTAAAGTTACTCTAGGACATCTTAATTAAGGGTTCTAGACACTTTATTCCTTAATTGGGACACTTTTCAACAAAGTGGGACACTATGTGACAATCTAAAAAAGTGAAAGAAATACCTTCCCTACCCTATAATTTCACTTAAAAATTTCATAAAAACATTAAAAATTGATTAAATTAAAGTACAAACAAGGAAAAATTGACTCACAATGTGTTGTAGCTCACCCCATGCGACCACCTCCCATAGAATCTTGATCAATGGATGTGTGAATGGATGTCTACTCAGCATGATGGCTCACTCTACTCCTAGATCAATCTGCAAAATGTAAAAGGATGAAATTAATTTGATTTAATCTCTCTTTTATCTTTTTATACATTAAATTTTAGGTCTTTTTTGTGAAAAATAAAAGAGGTACTTTTTATTCAAATGAATATATCTCGAGCTAGCAAACTCTATTTTTGACATCATTTATTGTGTTGGAATTGTGGGTCCACTCCCATTCTATTCAAATGTCTATCATCAATTGGAAAGGTACTTGGAAATTCCCTATGATGGACTTGTCTAGTTTAATGTGGTTTATTTTCTACCTTGATTCCACCTTCCAAAAGCAAGCAGAATCAAGGGGGGCATATATCTACCCTCGAATTTATTTTTCTAGGAAAAATAGATAAGAGGATTATGTTTGAGCTACTAATGAAGTCGTGATGCAAAATGTGGTTCCCAACATTGTGTTTTTGTAGGTAACTATAGTGGGGACTTCATTTTCCCTAATGAATCCATATGAGTATCATTTTATAAAGTTACTTATTGAAGTAAATTATCTTGCATATACATGTAGTGTCATATGGATGTTAAAGTGGGGGCTAAATGTAGTGCAGTAAAATGCATACCTTGGCATTTTAACCCTTAATTTAAACCTAGTTTAGCATCCCTTGCATTAATTTCCCTCTAGGTCACTTATTGTAGGCCCTTAAGACCCCTTTTCATGCATCTTGAGGCATATTTCAACTTTAAACTGAACCAAAACCCTTAAACAACCATCAATTTTGGAAACTCATCTTTTGAATTGGTACTTTAATCCTTGTGGGATGAACATTCCATTGGTGGCATCTTAGTCCCACCTAGTGGGACAAAGTCACCACCTAGGGCATCTAGTGTAGAGATAGTAGGAGGGTCCTTAGGGTGAACAATTTGAACTGTGCAACAAGAGTAACACAACAAAAGCAGTATAGAATATAGAGGAAAATGCAGATAAGAAAAAAATTATTATCATAAATATCAATTATAGATAATTTGCCACATCTGAGCTGACATATTCAACTCATAGGCCCGTTTACAACATGTTCAAAATACAGTGCTCTTACAGACGAGCAAAAATCCTATAGATCAAACTCTATGTACAACCTAATCTATCTGATCTTGATTTTCTACCATTTTGATGATTCATTACAAGCTTTATATCACATCCGCGTCAGCCAAAGATCATTATAATCTCCCATGAGGAAAATGTAACATGTGTAAGAATAGGTTCGCCTCAAATCTGAAATTATTCCATGGTAAATGGGTATGATGAAGTGTGGACCTACAGATAAGTTCAACCACACTCCAAGTAACAAATCCAAACAAACCATGAGGATCCGCAAGCATCGAGCAAGATCTGTGATCGATCCAACTAGCCGTTAGGACTTGAAATCATTTCAGGGCTAGTCCTAAAAACTATCACTTAATCTAAAAGTGATAACTTGTCATAAAAAGATCCAATCGAGCTGAAAAATTGGAATAAGGTAATTGAACATGTCCCCAATGAAACCTCAAGTATGCAAGATCTGGCGAGCAAACACTAGAAAACACTAGATCTACTAACTTGAACTGGAAAAGAACTAAACAAGAACAAAATTGAGTGCAAAATATTTTTGGTTGATGCAAGATTGCCAAGAACCAAGGATGCTCTTGCATCAGACATTCGAGGTTAATGGAAAGTGAGTCACTCACTTTTCTAGGGCTAAAGGAAAACCAAGATGATCTACCTCAGCCTGAGAAATCCAAGAAGAATCCTCCATTGGTCTACCCTTCCATTTCACAAGATATTCTTTGTACTATCTTCCACGAGTCTTTCTTCCATCTTTGATATCCAAAATTTATTCTATCCCATTTGATTGTTGTTTTGGAAGCTGTTCTTCCAACTTTGCTCCACTGTCTTTACTAAACTCAGCTTCATGGTACTGATGAAGATCTACAACATTGAATATAAGTGAAATACCCATGTCTTCTGGTAACTTCACTTCATATGTGTTTCCTGAATCAAATTTCCTCAAAATCCTATAGGGTCCAAACTTCCTCATCCTGAGCTTACTATATGTGCCAACTGGAAATATTTCCTTCCTCAGATACACCATCACTTGCTCTCCAGCTTCAAATTCCTTATGTCTCCTCTTTTAATCTTCCTTCTCCTTATACTTCTGGTTCATATATTTCGAATGTTGCTTTACTTGAATATGCATTCTCTTCATGTATTCTACAAATTCCTCTACTTTTTTATTCCTTTTAACTTCCTTACTAATATTTTTTAATTCTGATATACCTCTAGGATGAACTCTAGTAACAATCTCAAAAGGTGTATTTCCTATACTCATGACCGAATTATTATAGGAAAACTCTGCTTGTGCAAGGGATAAATACCAAATTCCTATCTTTTCTCAAACGAAACATCTCAAAAAGTTTCCTAAGATCCTATTTACTACCTCATCTATCCATCTATATGTTAGTAACAAGTAGAATTGAAATTCAAATCTTTCAACTTCTTCCAAAGTGTCCTACAAAATTAACAAACAAATTTTGTATCCTTGTCTGAAATAATACTCCTAGGTAATCCATATAATCTAACCACTTCCCTAAAAAACAAGTATGCTACATGTACTACATCTATTGTCTTCTTACAAGGTATGAAATGGGCCATCTTTGAAAATTTGTCAACCACCACAAATATTGAATCATTACCTTTCTATGTTTTTGGAAAACCAAGTATGAAATCCATGTTGATATCTTCCCAAGGTATTTATGGTATGGTAAAATTTATATAATCCAACATTCTGACTACCTTCCTTTGGAACTTGGAAAATTCTACAACTCTACACAAAATTCTTAACATCCTTATGAATCTATGGCCAAAAGTAATTCTCACTCACCAATGCTACACCCTTATCAATTCCAAAGTGTCTTTCCAATGTTTCACTATGTTTCTCTTTTATTAAGTTATCCCTCATTGAACTCTAAGGTATACACAACTTATTTCCTTTGAACAACATATCCTCTTGAATGAAATAGTCCAATCACTGACTCCTATCCTCAAAGACTAGTTCTTTATATGATTTCTGAGGTTCTACAAAATCCAGATCTTCCTTATACACATTCTTCAACTCTTCAAAACCTAATACTTCAACTCTCATCTGTGCTAGAAAATTTATTCTTCTATTCAAAGCATCAGCAACTCTATTTGACTTTCCATTCCTATGCTTCAAAACAAAAGTATAACTCTGCAAGAAATGTACCAATCTCTTGTGTTTCTAATTCAACTTACCTTGACTATTCAAATACTAGAAATCTTGATGATCTGTATACAACACAAACTCCTTAGATAACAAGTAATGTCTCCACTTATTCAAAGCTTGAACTATGGCATAAAACTCCTAATCATACACTAAATATCTTTTCCTAGAATCATTCAACTTATCATAGAAATAAGCCACTAGTCTTCTTTAATCAATACTGCTCCAATTGCATTTCCACTTGCATCAAAATCTACCTAAAATACTTTGTTGAAATCTGGTAAAGCCAACATAGGCTGTTTAGTCACTTTCTGCTTCAATAACTCAAAATTTTTTTCTGCTCCAAAGGTCCATCTAAAATCCTTCTAATCTCCTCTCATTGTTTCTATCATAGGACTACAAATAGGACTAAAATTCCTAATGAAATTTTGGTAGAAACTAGCCAATCCATGTAATGATCTTACCTCTCCACTGCTTTTAGGTGTAGTCCATTCAATAATAGCTCTTACCTTCTTAGGATCCATCTTAAATCCTTCCACTGATATCACAAATCCCATATATACAAACTCTTCCTTCATGAAACTACACTTCTTAATGTTTATCAACAACTATTCTTCACTCAACCTTTGCAAAAAATTTCTTATGTGCAAAAAATGTTCTCTAGTCTTACTAAAAAATCAAGATGTCATCCAAATAGATAATCACAAACTTACCCAATAATTTCTTCAATACTCCATTCATCAACCTCATGAAAGTACTCAGTGCATTTTTAAGTCCAAAAGGCATTACCAACCATTCATACAATCCTTTATTTGTCTTGGATGTTGTTTTCCACTCATCCCCTTCTTTGATTTCGATCTAGTGATATCCACTTTTCAAGTCTATTTTTGTAAATTACTTATCTCCTCTCAAACAATCCATAATGTCATCCATCTAGGGTAAAGGAAATCTATACTTCACTATAATCTTGTTTATGGCTCTATATTTTGTACACATCCTCCATTCTCCATCCTTCTTAGGTACCAATACAACAGGTACTACACAAGTACTTAATCTCTCTCTAATCAAACCTTTTCTCAACAACTCTTGCACTTATCTATTCAATTTTTCATTTTCTACCTGTGTCATCCAGTGTGTTGCTTTGTTAGGAAAAATAGCTTTAGGAATCAGATCCATGCAAAGACTAATACTCCTCATAGGTGGTAATCCATCAGGTACATTGTCTAAAATGGTAGCTTCATATTATGTCAACAACTCTTTTATCTCCTTGGGTTGTTCTTCTACATGCTTCAAATCTTCAACCCTCTTAGGAACTAGGGCATAACACATGTTCTCATGTATCAGTCCATCTAGAAATCTCCTCCCATCAACCAAACAAATTCTAGCACTCGTACAAACCTCAGTTCTAGGAAAATCTTCGACGCACAACAAAACCTATTTCATCATGCTAGCAACAATTGTGTATATGTTCTTCTTTCCATCATGAATAGCTTATTGGTCATACTACCAAGGCCTTGCCAATAGAATATGGCATACATCCATAGGCAAAATATCACACAAAACTTCATCATGGTAATTTCCTATCTTCAAATTCACCAAACATTGTTCACTTATCAAAATCTTGTGCTCATCTTGAATCCATACTATCAAATAGGGCTTTGGGTGTTTCAACCTTTCCAACTTCAACTTGGTCACCATCTCTTCAAAAGCTAGGTTTTCTAAAATTTCACTTTCTATGATCACTTTGCAACATTTACCCGCTACTTCGCATCTAGTCTGAAACAAATTCTTTCTCTACAATGGTTCCTGCTCCATCTCACTTTGACATAATACCCTTATTTTTACCAACACTTCTCCTTCTTCCGGTTTATTAGGTGATCCATCATGATCTTCTTCAACAAAGGCTGCTCTCCTACTATTCTTTTTCCTTTTTCTTGTTTCTCCCTGATTACATTCAAATGCTTTATGTCCTTCTCCACCACACTTATAACAAGTTCCTCTAAATTCTCTTTTCTCTTGTCCTCTATCACATTTTCTATATTCTTCATTCCTATAACCACCATGTCCTCCTCTTCTATAAGAGTTTCCATCATCTCTAGGGTATGAACTATCATTCTTATTGAATTCCTTGTCTTTATTCTGATCTAAAAAAGGTCCTCTTCCTCCAATCAATATTCTTCCTCTCTGAAATCTTCCACCTCTTCCTCTTTGTCTTTGATCATGTCTTTTATTTAGCTTCTCTTCTTCTTTTATGGAACATTGGTATGCCTCTTCCACTCTCAACAACTTAATCAAACTGATCTCATCTTGTATATATGACCTCAAACAATTCATATATCTAGCTACTTGTTCAATCTCATCTTCTGAATGTCTAGATCTGATATTCAACTTGTAGAACTCCTCAATATACTCTGTCACACTTGATTCCTTATGTTTCAAATTCTACAATTTTTCGAACAAACTGATCTGATAGTCTATAGGCATGAACTTTGTCTTCAACTTATTCACCATCTGATCCTAGAATCTTATATTTTCATTTCATTTTATTTTCCTATCCATCTACAAATGTTCCCACCAAAGGGATACATGTCCTTTCAAATTTGTGCAAGAAAAATTTACCTTCTTGTCTTATGTGGTTCCTTCAAAATAAAAGTACTTTTCCATCTCTATTATCCAATCAAGCAATTCATCTGAATCTCACTTACCATTGTAATCCAATGGATTGAAATGTGGTTTGGCATTCACTCTAGTTAGGGCTCTTATGAACCTTTCTTCTCCTTGATCAAGAATAGGTTGCTCTTCTCTTGCAACTTCTTCTTGTTCTTCCACTTCTTCATCACTTACATTATCAACTAGTTGACCTCTCCCACGGGTTGTTTCAACTGCTTCTAATCTAACAACAATTCCTCTCAACATTTCCATCACTATTGGGTCTGCATTTCCACGTGCTCCATTTCCTCTAACATTTCTTCTTCCCTCCATCTTTACACAAATCCTCTATAGTTGTAGGTCAGATCCTCAATCTGCCATGCCACAAAAAATCTTCAACAAGACTGCATAATCTTTGGTGATCTCGTAAGGAACGAATCTCACTCTGATACCAATCTAGTGCAGACACTATAGGAGGGTCCTCAGGGATAAAAATTTGGACCGTGTAGCAGGAGTAACACAACAAAAGCAACACAAAATATGGAGGAAAATGCATATATGAACTATATTATTATCCGAAATATCAATTAAAGATAATTTTCCACATTCAAGCTTATAGATTCAGCTCATAGGCCTAATTACAACATATTCAAAATACAGTGCTCTTACATGTGAGAGAAAACCCTATAGATCAAACTCTATGTACAACCTAATCTATCTAATCTTAATTCACTACCATTCTGATGATTCATTACAAGCTTTATATCACATCCATGGGTTGATAAATATCTACGCCAACCAAAGATCATTATAATCTCCCATGAGGAAATTGTAATGTGTGCAAGAACACGTCAGCCTCAAATCTGAAATTCTTCCATGGTAAATGTGTATGATGAAGTGTGGACCTAAAGATAAGTTCGGTGACACTCCAAGTAAAAAATCTAAACAAATCATGAGGATCTGCAAGTGTCGAGCGAGATCTACGATTGATCCAACTAGCTGTTAGGGCTTGAAATCATTCTGGGGCCAGTCCTAAAAACTGTCACTCAATTTGGAAGTGATAACTTGTTGGAAAAAGATCCAATCAAGCTTAAAATTTGGAATAAGGTAATTGGACATGTCCATAATGAAACATTAGGTATGCAAGATCTGGTGAGAAAACATGAAGAACCACCACATCTACCAAATTGAACTGGAAAAGAATTAAACATGAACAAAACTGAATGCAGAATATTTTTGGTTGATGCAAGATTGCCAAGAACCAAGGATGCTTCTGCATCAACATCTTAGTCCTGAGGGCTTTATTTTCAAGAATTGAAAGTGGCAAATGAAAATATTTGAATTTATTTAACCTTTTTTTGGTCTTTGAGATCCAATATTTAGACCTTATTAGGTAGGAATTCCTATAAAAGTAATATTCCCACCCATTTTTCACCTAAGTAGCTAAGTGAGAAAGAAGAAAGCAAGTAGCAAGAAATTTGAAGGAAGTTTCAAAGTCTTGGAGCAACCTTCTATTATTTTTTTGTAGGTTTTTTCAAGTCTTTCTAAATCAATATGTAGCATTTCCAAAGATTAGTAATGGATACCTATGATGGATCATCAGAGATTCTAGGTTAGAGATGCAAGTATCCATTTATCCAAGCCTAATGAATTGTTTCTTGATTGATTCCATCTTCCATTATTGCTTTATTTTCTACCTAAGGAAGTTATACATCATGTTTGTGACATGTTACAGTGATTATAGATCTCCTTTATAGGTTATTTACATTCGCATCTTAGGGATCTTATTCTAACACATTTCAATAGGGTTTCCTCATATTCTAGTTTGCATAATCTTAGACACATTTAAGATTAGGGAACACACATTTCCATTATCATATTTATGCTTTTCATCAAGGTTTAATTGTTGAACAAGGGGTTTGAAAAAGGAAAACCCCATAAATAATCAATCCAAATTCCTTTATTTTATAGGTCTTTTCATAGGTTCAAATCAGGAAACTTGGTAAATAAGTAAGTTCATATCTTAGGTTTGTGGATCACACTTAGAAATTCCAGAAATTCAAATCAAGACTAATATGCCATCTTGGGAATCTTAGTGCTCCTGAGCATATCTTTCAAATATTCTTTCAGATATGGTTTTGACATCCAAAGATTCTTTGGTTGCCCCAAAAACTACCAATGGGACTAATACACCATCTTGGTTGTCTTAGTCCTCCAAGGAATATTTTGATAGCTTATCTACATTTCCAAAATCCTCATTGCATCTCCAAACTTCCCAGGTACACATACCCTAACTTGGTGTTGCATCTCTCATTTACCTCATTTTAGGTTAGTTTGAATATCACATTGTATTTTCCAAGCATTTACTTGGTGGTGAACCCGTTAAAACTGAAAAGAACTCCCTCCTATTTCCTCCTAATTGTGAATTGAATCACCTTGTGAGATTGATAGTTAATCTGATTAGGGTTCTTAAGACATAATTGAATGACCTATATAGAATAGGAAGGCATCCCCTCCCCTATTTTACCTATGGTTCACTAGCTAAGGACTTATAGACTAAGGAACCAAACTTAGGGCAAGATACAAGACCTGATGAAGAGGATCATTTCCTAATAGTAGGATACATAAAAATTATAATCAGAACATGAGCATGAACTGCTACAAAAGAAGCATCTATTATATGATAATGTTGTAGTCCCCTTTTCGTACAATTATTCCATCATACTAACTTTGGACACTCCATATTCAACACACTACACACATCCAATCAATCAATTCACAACTGATTTTTTTCTTCTATGAATACCCTTCACAACAACTCAAAACACAAATAAAATGAAATGAGTGATAAACATAAGTCATCTTCACACAAATGTATATTGAAGAGAAAATGAGTTGTGGATTAACACACATCATAACTAGCCCCAAATACATCACAAAATATCCTTCAAATAAAAAATAATTAATCAAGATCAACTGTAGATGAAGGAATCAAGATTATCGGCCCAAGCAATGACAATGCCAACAAAACTACTAATATTTCATCTTTATGCTATTGAGGATAAATAAATAACATTATATAGACCAAGATGTGAAGAATATAGTCTATGCACAATATCTCTTCAACCTTGTCCTAAACAATATAATCATCTTATATTGTTGCAAGCAGAGAAACACATTGAACTAATGAAAATAAAGTATTTCAAAACAAACTATAACACTTCAAAACATAGGATATTACATTGTTGTACACTAGATCATTTGAGACTTGCAAGGATGAACCCATATACCTATTTGAACATATCCCCAAGTCTACAAAACCATATATGTCTATCCGAAAGAATGCAAAGCATTCCATTAAGCCTTCATCAACACTTTACTCTACTAGAGCTCATATCAGATCACTATCATTTATAACTTTCACTACAGAAGGAGTAATGAATTGAATTATTAAAAATAAAACCTTTAAATATCAATCATATTATATTCTAAACTGCAAGAAAAAATATTTCTCTACAAAGGGATGTACATCAAAACACCATGACACTTCCTTAGAGTATACACTATGATTTCCTTAACCAAGCTTCTGCAACTTATCTCTAAGTGTGGTACACCAAACTTGAAATATATCAATGTAGACATGTTGGAAATATATTAGAACAAGTTCATTCACCTCTGCACCACACTTAGACATCAGGAATATCACCATTCTTCCTCATACCAATTTTTTGACTTGTACCTATTAGTATCACCATCTCTAGAGCATATACAATCTTCAACACATCCATTTGACATCAATGAAAATATGTTGAGTTGAAATAAATGAAAAAACACATTGCAAACAATCTCCCCCTTTGTCATTGATGGAAATTCATTTATCTACAAGTCTTCTCTCCACCTTTTACATCAAGGGAAAAGGGTATAAGATTTTCAACTTGTAATAGCCCAAACAAAATTTATGAACTCTTCCTTACTGTATGATTTCTTACAAAATTCTCCCCCTGAGATGAAGATACTCCAAAATTGATGGTATGTACAAAATATTTTCAAAAACCCCAAAAATATATTGTATTCCTTTGCAAAAGTATAGAAAGAAAAAATTGTCTTATCTACACCTTTGCAACTTAGAAGGTAGAATATTCTTGTAAATTACCCAAAGGTGCACTAGAGTTGCAACCTCTAGTGACAAAAAATATCGCGCTTTAATTTTTTTGGAAGTTTATCAACATTGTCATTGATGTCACCATGTTGGTCTGGTACTAGGTACCAATGTGAAGATCATTTATCTCATTTGGTATGAATATCTCCTCTGATAATTTGCATGGTTTCAGGTTTTTGGAAAAGGTTAATAATGGTTGAAAGTGTGTATACATGATCAGGTTTAGCATCAATTCGTTAATTGCACCTGACATTGTATTCCATAACACAAGAGAATTACTTTTGATATGAAGATCGACAAGTTATCATCTTGGAAATATTTTTTGCATATATTAAGCCAACCTAACCAATGTGTATGGTTACATCAGGTATTTATAAAAGATAGCTAGAGAATGAAATATAGAAGTGTGTGAAAAATAAGTAAAGCATAAGCAATGTGAATGTGAGAAGAAGAAGTATGTATGAGGAAAGTATGAATAGTGGTTGGAGATCATAAAATATTCCAAGCATCAAAGGAACTAAATCTGCAGATGTGGTGCATCTTTCTCAATTCAACTCTTGGTAGTTAGCCAATTTATATTTACTTTTTCTATAGGAAGTGATCCTCCATTTTTGGATAGTAAGTCATTGTAAGCAGTGATCTCCTTTTTGTGGTAGTGGGCCTCTTATTATTGGTTTTGATATAACTTTATATACTGTGAGTTAATCCTCACCGTGGTTTGTCCCTTATTGGGTTTTCCATGTAAATTATGGTATTCATGTGTTCTAGAACTTCATGTTAAACTATTACTTTAATCTTCTCTATGGTACAATAAAAGTTTTAAGTGTTTGTTAAATAATTTTGTGTGGATACTTATTCACCCCCCCCCCCTCTCATTATCTAGTTTATTCAACAATTGGTATCAAATCTCTCGTACCTCTACAAAATCTTAACAACTTGAGGAAGATATTGCAGATTGAACAAATGGATAAAGAAGAGCTCTGAACTGCCCTTGAAGATCTAGACAAGGTTGAAATTGAAAATAGAGAATTGAAGGAAAATAAATTAAACCCTTGGAAATATAGTGTGTCAAATGCTGACACATGGATTTGTTGTAAAGAATAATAGGATAGATGTGTTGCAAAAGAAAACAAAAGAAAACATGCAAGCTTCTTGTTTGCAGAGTAAATTAGGGTTTCTCGGTGTAGATGGAAGATAAATTTATCATGTTTTTGCAATTAATGTGAGTTAGGGTGAAAAGATAAAAGATAAAGGTAATCTTGCAAATCATTTATGTCATCAAATGCATTCGATGAAGTTGTGGAAGTGGTTGGAACATTCTTGAAGTATCTTTGAAGCAATTTGAAGACCTTCAAAGAAATCATTATGGTTGCTCGGTATAGGTGAATACAATTTCCCATCTCACAACAGCAAAGGAATGGTAATTGAAGTATTTTTCTTGTCAAATTTTGAAAACCATAATGGAAATTTCTAAAAGGAATACCCCTCTGAAGTTGAAAGGAGTTGAGATGGATGAGTTTGATTATCAAAACATAAAGAAATTGGAATTAGGGTTGGAACCAAATGATTTGTTGAACATACAAACCCTAGGTTTGGATATATGGGGAGAATTCGCTTGGTTGTTTGAAAAATATTTTATCCTATTCCTTCTAAGAAAACTCAAGGATGTCAGAATTATATTGGAAAAACCCTATCTCATTTTAAAAGAATAAATTGAATCAGTTATCAGACTCTATGGCATCAGAGAACTTCTAGGATGAAAAACAATAAAATAGAAGGAAGTGGAGGAAATGACAAGAGTCAACAAGCACCCCTGAGCACTATTGATCAACACTATTGGTGATGCCTCAGTTATGTATGTTGCATATAGAATTTCTTATAAAATATTTTTAGAAATCGTGAAGGCTATACTTCGGCCATTGCAGTTTATCTAGTGCATAAAATAGTAAAGGAGAATGTAAAATTTGATCTTTGTAAGCTAATTCTTGAAAATATTACTGAGAATTTACAAATGACACTAGGAGAAGGATATCCATTTCATTCTGGATCCTTTCTTACATGTTTGGTGATTATTTTCTGAGATCTCTACTAGGAAAGAAAGATGTTGAGTGGGAATCTGAGATTCCCATTGCAAAAAAAATATTCAAGCACTTGGAAATTTTGGAAGATAAAGCAAGTGCGTGCAAAAAAAAATCTATATCATTGCAGAATGTGATGAGCTCCGGTGAGCTCATTGTAAGTTGATTTGAGGAATTTTATTCCTCCGGGATGAAGGAATTGGAAGTAGTCACTAGTGATTCTCCTCTGAAATCGAAGAAAATAAAATTTGTCTCTGAAGATGTCATTTCTATCTCTCAAGAAAAGAAAGAAGAAGAATTTTTCCCTGAATTTGAATCTTTTGATCCAGAAGAAATTTAGTCCATGATAATACAATGAAAGATGAAGAAATTTGGTGATGTATGGAGTACAACTTCGCCCATTGATAGACTTAAAATTTGTGATGAGTTAGTTGATTATCTATTTCCCAAATCTATTGAAGTATTTGTTGTTTCTGAATTTTTACATGAAAATATGGTTGAAATAGTTGAAGAAAGGATTTTGCTTGAAGGTTTGGGAGGACGTAAATTGGAAGCTTTAGTTCAAAATATGTGTTCAAAGGAAAAATAAAGGTTATCTAAATTAATTGTAGAAACAAAAATATGCATGAAATAAATGACAAACATCTACAAGTATTGTCTTAAGTGACCTGCTACAATTGACAACTTTCGAAGTTGAATTGAAGCAATAGAAGCTTAAGTAAATAACATTGGGAAGAAATTTGATATTTTTGAGGACAAAGAAGGAAAGAAAAGGTTGAGAATTGGTGAAATTCAATCTGAAATGATAATTGTTTAAAGGAAAAGGGATGACGTAGTGAAGACATTTTGGCTTCTTAAGGAGATTAATGAGGTCCAGTTAGATCATCTTTCTAGAATATTCATTGATGTAGAAGACTTTGAGAAACAATGTCCATCTGCATATTGGTCATCCTCCTGCACATTGTTGGTTGTATTGGATACTGTATGTGCAAGAATGGATTCAATAGTACTGGAATGGAAGGAATTGCTTCTTGTGATCAAGGAAAGGTATAAAAAGGTCTTCCAGGTGAAAAATAAATAAAATTGTTTGAGAAAGTGGATACTTGAAAGTTTTGAAATTTTGAATAAAAATCTTCAAATGTTGGATGTCACCTTGTTTTTATCTCTTTTTGGAACCCTTTGCCATTGATTTCAAAGGGGGAGAGATTTGGAGTTTTGAAATTTTAGGGAGAGTTTTGGAGAATATTTTGAATGAAACTTTTTGCACATGTTTCCATCAATGACAAAGGGGGAGACTATTGGAATTTTTTCAATATTTTCATTGATGTCACCATGTTGGTCTAGTAGTGGGTACCAGTGTGAATATCATGCTTATCTCATTTAGTATAAATTCTTTGGTATATTTGGCATATTGGTCCAGATATCTCCTTCGGTAATCTATATGGTTTGAGGTTTTTGGAAAGGTTCATAATAGTTGGAAGCATGTATACATGATCAGGTTTAGCATTGATTAATTAATCTTGGCTGACATGCTATTGTATAACACAAGAGAATTAATTTTGACATGAATTCTAACAAGTTATCATCTTGGAAATATGTTTTGCATCTATTAGGGTGACCTAACCAATGCATACGGTTACATTAGGTATTTATACATGATAGCTAGAGAATAAAATATAGAAGTGTGTTAAAAAGAAATAAAGGATAAGCAATGCAAATGCGAGAAGAAGAAGAAGTATGTATGAGAGAAGTGTGAACAGTGGTTGAAGATCAACAAATATTCTGAGCATCAAAGGAATTGAATCTACACATGTGGTGCATCTTTCTCAGTTCAACTCTTGGCGGTTAGCCAATTTATATTTACTTTTTTTGTAGGTAGTGATCCTCCATTTTTGGATAGTAAGTCCTTGTAAGTAGTGAGCTTTTGTTTGTGGTAGTGAGCCTCTTATTACCAGTTTTGATATAACTTTATATGCCATGAGTTAATCCTCACCGTGGTTTTTCCCTTATTGGGATTTCCACGTAAAATATGGTGTTCATGTGTTCTAGAACTTAATGCTAGACTATTGCTTTAATCTTCTCTATGGTGCAATAAAAGTTTTAAGTGTTTGTTCAATAATTTTGTGTGGATACCCCTCCTCTCACTCTCTTATTTATTTAACAAAAAAAATTACACTTAATTTGGGAATAATAAATGTTAAAATGTCACCTTGATCTAGTGTTTCAGTGTGTTTTATGCACTAACATTAGGTTTAGGATCCTTTTAAGCTAAACAAACCTAATTTTTCCTTAATTTAGTGTTGCAAAGTGTACTTATTTACACCTTCACATTAAGTTCATAACCCTTGTAAACTAAATAAACTTAATGTTGATTTAATTAAGGTGTTGCAAAGTGTATCCTAACATTTCCAAACTAATCTAGGGTTTTATTAATTAATTTGTCTTATCTATGCCTTAATTGACCCTATTTTGCATCCACAAGCCTTATTAAAAGTTTTTTTTTTGTAGATAATTCTTACACATATCAAATAACCAATCATAATTCAGCTTTTTGGGTCTTGTGTTCCAAACTTAGTGGTCTAGGACTCATACACCACCTTGGGCATATCCCTCCCACCTAGGTACTGGTACCTGATTTTGAATTTCACATTAAACAAGACCTATATTGGATTTTGTGCCCCAATTTTGAGCCACTAGGAATCATATGTATCCTTGGGCATATGAGTCCCACTCTAATAAAGACCTAATTCAAATTCAATTTTTGGTGGGATTTCATCTTCTTAGATCTGATGACGTCTTGTAGTGTAATTTTGGGAAATTTGGCATAAAAAAGTATAAATACAAGGTTATTTCTCATTGCTCAACCCTATCTTACCTACTCCTACTTGTTTTCATTCACAAAGTGGAAAAGAGTATGATATTGTTAAACAACTAAAGAATAATCCTAATAAGATATCATTATGGTACCTTATTCAACCCTCCTCTCATTATTGCAACATGATTCAAAGTGATTTACAACAAGTTACTATCCCTCCTAATGTGCAATCGAATGACATAAAAACCATGATTCAAGAAATGAATGCTAACATTGTTTTCAACCAAAGTGAGATCCCTCTTTTAGAAGTGAAAAAAAAAATGACACTTTCATAATAATAGCTAAATATGATGGGTGGGGAATAAAAACAACCCTTGTTGATAGTAGCTCATCCCTTAATGTGTCTAGTGTAACCCTTTTGAATAGGCTAGGCATGGATAGATAAAACAATCATCCTTCATCTTTATATATTCATGAGTTTGATAACATAGGGAAGCAACCACTTGGTGTGATCACTTTGCCTATTATTGTTGGGAAGGCCACATTAGAATCATTGATCCATGTTATGCGTCATGATCTTTCCTATAATCTCCTTTTAGAAAGACCATGGATTCATGCAATGAATGGGGTGCCTTATACTCTTCACCATAAAATGAAGTATGTCTACAAAAAAAAGTGTATACACTCGATGTTGACCTCAAACAAAATAGTTGTTTGAACATTGACAAAATAAAAACGAAAATCCTTTGAAAACACTAACACCAACCACACAAGTTGAACATGTGCAATATGAAGGGAAAAAAATATTGAGGTAGTCACAAAGTTATTCAAAGATGATTGGGGTTCCTTATATTTCACACCTATCTTTGATGGGCAACCAAATATCATAATAAAGAAGCAAGAAAAAGAAAAAGTAGTAATATGCCAACCTTGAACCAAACAACTTTTTGAAAATTGACAAGAAAAGTAAAATCCTTTGACAACACTAACACCAACCACACAAGTTGAACACATGCAATAGGAAGAAAAATAAACATATTGAGGAAGTCATAATGTTATTTGAAGATGATTGGGGTTCCTTGGATTTCACACCTAGCTTTGATGGGAAACCAAAAATCATAATAAAGAAGCATGAAAAAGAAAAAGTAGTAATGTAAACACAAAATTTGGAACACCCTTTGAAAGCATCCACCTCAAATACTTTAGAACAAAAGAAAATAAATTACACAAATTTTTTTTGATGAACTTAATTATGACAAACCAGAGAATCCAAAAGAAATGAAAAATCTATTTGGAAAATATTATGAATTTATGAAACAACTTGGTTATAGTGGAAAAGGATATGATGCTAGAGAATAAGGTATTTGTGTTCCTATACAACCTCACATGAAATAAAATACTAGTGGTCTTGGTTATTGTCCATCAAAAGAAACAAAAAATCCTTCACTTAACATCAACACTATTACAAAAGATTCTTCAACGCCTACTTTAACATTAGTGCATCTTGAATTGATAGACACTAGTGGTCTTGATTGTTATCCTTTGAAAGGAATGAAAGAAACAGAGAATTATTTTAATATTATTGTCATCATGCAAAACACTAATGATTCAAATTCATTAGATTTTACACCTTCCTTTAAAGAAGAGTACAAAATATTGAAATCTAAAGTCTTGTGTAAGTATGACACCTTGTACTAAGCAAGAAACATATTTTTCGCAAAATAAAGGGACATCTAATTTTGATCAAGAGAGTATCATGACTTTACTAAAGGAATTAATTTTTTGCATATCCTAGAGTTCATGGTCATTCTACTAATGAATGTAAGGCTTTGGGTGAAAAAATTCAAAATATTAAGGAGTGTGGTGCTCTTCCTTCTTTTGAAGCACTTGGTTCCTCTAATTGATACTTATTTTCATTCTTTTAAATGCTTTCGACTCATACTTTTCTTGCACTAAGTGGGGGAAAGGGGTTAGGTAGCCTTTTCCTCGTATGGTACTTGTTGTTTTCTCTTTTGACTAGTTGAATACCTTCCGTGTATATATATATAAGAGAAAGCTTGGGATGTGGATGGCATGCCTTAATTTGGTTTGCATGTAACATAACTAGTCATGATGTAGTCTCATTTGAAAACATATGACTTGGCATAGCGCTTTCTATATAACCTCTCATGTCTTCTTCTACTTTAAAGAAAATTTCTCATAGTGAGGGTGTTAGAAACCACTTTAAAATTGGAGCATACATAAACAATCATGTTCCATTGAGTGATTTATTTATTCTTGTGATGCATCATTTTCTTGGTGGTGTCATTAGCTTTGATTTCCTCCAAGAGCATAAGATTTCTTGGTGGAGACATTAGGCATAATTTTCTCTAAGAAGAGACATTACATGAACTAAGGAAAATCCCTTTTAATGTACCTCACACTATTTTCCATTTCTAATAAATGTTATATAGCCACCTTGCATAACACACTTTTCTTGCCTATGGAGCCATCATGTTTGTTTATGAGTGTTAAGCATACAAATTTTTGCTTGCCTCATGGATCCTATCATTTGTTTTTTGTGGCACCTTGTCAAAGTTATCGGGAGGTATATATTTGGTATGGTTAATGTATGATGAGCAGCCTAAATGTGAGCATGAATTTCTCATTATATAGTGAGAGGCCAGTACAAAGGTGTTACTTTCTGACTAAGCCACGCTTTTTGGATACTCACCCAATGGATAGCCTGAAGTTCCTTTGCCTCAAAGTGAGCATACATTTTTTCTAGATAAATAGCTTAGTTTTGATCCAAAACATGGATAAATGGTCAAATATTGATCCACCTTTTCTTTCTCTTTCATCTTTATATATTTGACATTGCACGTGTGTGTATCTTGATGTTGCATATCATTCACCTTGTCCATATCCTTTTGTGCTTATGTCCATTTGATTTAGGATATTGGGTCTTGGGGGCTTGACCACCTCCTTTGATCTTTGTTATCCTAGACCATCTGCAATGGTACACTCAGAACCATCTTTAATGTCTACTTTAGTGTGAGTTTGAAGTAAGTTCATCCTCTTACTAAAGTGGGGGCTAAATATAGTGACAAAAAAATTCACCCTTTTTATTTTCGTACTTAATTTGGGAATAATCAACGTTAAAATATTTCATTTATCTAGAGTTTTATTGTGTTTAATGCATTCACATTAGGTTTAGGATCCTTTTAAGCTAAATAAACCTAATTTTGCATTAATTTACTATTGTAAAATGTATTTATTTACACCACATTAATTTTATGGCCCTTGTAAACTAAATAAACTTAATGGTGAATTAATTAAGGTGTTGTAAATTTTATCCTAAAACTTTCACACTAATCTATGGTTTTATTATTTAATTTCGTTATCTATGCCTTAATTCGCCCTATTTTTCATCCACAAGCCTTATTAAATGCATTTTTTAGGGGTAATCTCGACACGTATCAAATAACCAATCATAATTCAATGTTTTGGGTCATGTGCTCTAGATTTACTAGTCTAGGGATCATATGTCACCTTGGGCATATGTTTCCCACCTAGGTATTGGGACCTAATATTGAATTTCACATTAAATAAGACCTATATTGGAGTTTGTGCCCCTCTTTTGAGTCATTGGGACTCATACATCACCTTGGGTGTATGAGTCCTACTCTATTCATGAAATAATTTAAATTCAATTTTTGGTGGGATTTCATCTTCCTAGATTTTATTTTAGCTTGCAATGTTGTAATTTTAGGAAATTTTACATTAAAAAGTACAAATACAAGGTTATTTCACTCATTTTCACCTAAGAATTTCAAGAAAGCATTCCTAATAGCAAGTTTGTGATTACAAGAGTTCATAAAATTATTTAAGGACATTCAAGATCATTTCTAAAGCATTCAAGGGAAAAATTCTTCATCATTTTTTTCAAAAATTCAAGGTCCATCATCATGTCAAAGGCATAATGCATCAAGCATATTGTTCAACTAGTGTTGTGATGTAGCATTCAAGATCCAAGTTAAGCATTATTCCACATCTACTTCCAGATCAAGATCTACATTCTTCATGGATATTTCATGTTATATTGCATATTTACATTCTAGGACATCATTCAAGGTATCATTTTCATGTTTCATATTTCACGTTCATGTGTCATTGTTTCATCATATGATTTAATTATTGAAATGAGATTTGATGAAGGAGAACACCTATTTCCTAAAATAAAACAAGTTTTTCTCTTTCTACATGTGTGATTGTAAATATAAGTGTCTTGGAGCTTGAAGATTCTTCGAGGATTGACTTGAAAGATTAAGGAAAGTTTTCAAGTTTTCACAAAGTTGTTATCTTCTTACAAAGTCACCTACAGGTCATAATTCAAAGTTTTAGACCCAAAAACGAAGTGTGGAAGAGACGAGATAGGAGAATAGATTTAAATATTGACCTTCTAAATAATAAAATTGGGACTGATATGCCACTTGTGGCATATAATTCCTAGTATAGTTCTTGTTCCAGATTTCAAGAGTTCCAAATTTCAGTTTCTAACCAGAAACCCTAATCTATGATTGATATACCCAACCTGGAAAATGAGTCCCGTTTAGCCTTAAATTCAACATTTTTAGGATTACAAGCCTTAATCTAAGCACACTCAGCTTCATAGGTGCACCGTTGTACTTTTCCAGTTTACTGTTATGATTGGCATTCATTTCTATGCCATTTACTTAAGTATTGCATATAATTAGGTTTTATAATTAGGATTTTCATGTTACTAGTCTTTCCAAGCCCTAGCTTGGTGGTGAACCCTCTTTTAGTCTTTAATCACACCCTGGGACACCTCATTACAAGATATATATCACTTATTTCATCCTTGTATTGAGATCTCTAAGGTTTCCATGAATGAAATTTGAGAGAAATTGATTTTTTTATCGCCCTAAACATAAGAGCGTACAATTTTCTTCATTTCACAAACCAATTTTATTTTACTAAGGTGGGAGTATGATTTTGACACTCAAATTGCATGCATAAATCTTCAACCTTATCTAGACTAGTTGGAGCCTTCATTTATTGTTCTATCTTTTTCACTTCAGCAAGCAACCCAGATAATGAAGCAAGTCTTATGTTTGACCAAACTATTTCTTTATCTTCTCTCTCTACTCTCGAATCAATTTCAAATGCAAATAAATATTTTATATTTTATCTCTTATTGATCAATCCTTATCCTTTTACAAATAATATATCTTAGCCAATTGAGTAATCTATGACTCAATCGAGTGTATTTGATGCTTGATACTTTTAGTGAAATTGATAAAGTGTGATGACTTGAATAACAAAATCCTTAAACATATTTATGTTTTCCTTCAATTTATTGTGTGTACTAACACATTAATTAGATTCTTGAGCCATTCTCTTATCAATTATCTTCCTCAAGACCTCTTTCCTCACTTTTTTCTTAGTGTGCAAAGAATGATCCTTAAAAGAATCCATCAAGAGATTCAATTTTTTCAAAGGCAAAGAATAATCTAAGTTTACCTCTAGTAAACCTTCTTGAGTTACCTTTACAACATCATCTAATATTTTATTTGTATTCAAGTGATATTGTATAATCTCTTTACTTGTTGAAGCATGCAAGATATCAACAAGTTTTAACTTCTAGAAGGGCGAAATTTTTGACAAGTCAAATTTCCCCTCATGAGTAGGAATTTGCAAAAGTGAGGGTGTCACCATAGGATGAAATTAAATATACAAGGTCAAAAGGTCCTTAAGGGAATCTGATGATCATGAACCCTGACCTATATCCATAGAAGCATCTTTCTTCTTAATTGCCTTCTCTTTTGCATCCAAAAATTCCTCAGGATTATCCTCTCTCATCTACTCATCATTTCCTAAATTCTTCAGAGGAGGAATGTTATGTTCTTCACTAGAATTGGTGCTCCTTGGAGGAGGGACACCCACTTCACCTTGACTTCTTTCACTGTATGAACCTATATTATCTAAAGGAGTAGTCTCCTCAATATTTTTATCATTTATCTCATCACCATTTACCATATTACCCTAAAAAATGGATATATCTATGCCTTAGCTAAAAAAATTCAGTATATTCTATAGGATAATATCACCCACAAAAACTTGATCCTAAAAAGTAAGCTCAACCTTCTTCATTTCATTAAGAATCTTGGTAGTCTTTTCTTCAATCTCTTTCTCCTCTTCTTTCTCTTTATCGTTTTCTATCTCGACACTAGAGACTTCATGTTTATCATGCATTGCAAATATATCTCCTCCTTCTTGTTATCTAGAGGGTCCTTGTACTTCTTTCAGACTAGATATGTTTTTCTCACATGTATTTTTTAAAGGAGGCACTTGTACATTCATTTCAACATTAGTTTCATATATTTTTGGAGGTATCTATGGATCAACATCAACTTCACTTTTTAGTTCATCAATTTTTTTCTTTGTAGCATCCGTAGTTTCATTCTCAATATTCCTTTTGACATTTTCATCCATGCTCATTAAAAAAATCTATTCTTCTTTTTGTGTGGAGCTCACTAGCATGTCTCTAGACAATATTATCTTTTTATTCTTGGGAAGCAAGAATCCTTACCTTGTCAATTTCCTGCAATCTCAACTCCTCTTCAGTTTTAATGGCATCCTCTCATCTTTTTCTTAAAGCCTTGGCTAGGATATTTGGAGCTTTGTAACATTGTCACTGAAGGGAATGTGCTACGTCATCATGTACTCAATCACTAATTTTTCAATCATATTATTTTCCTCTAGAGGAACATCAAAATGTACCTCTATTTTATAATTTGATTTCATATTTAAAACTTCCATTAAATATTGCACCAAAATTGAAAGGGTCATGTTTGACTGGAGAAGTCTTCTTAGTCTTTTCTTCAACAATTTCATTTCCTTTCTTTTTCTATAAGGATATTTCTTCTTCTCCTTGTGTTTTTTCTTTCTTCTCCTCATAATAAATGATTTTACTTCTTCTTCTTCATCCTCTTCATCATCATCCAAATTCGTAAGATTAATCTTTCCCCCTTTTTTTCCTTTTTCTTATGTTATCCTTGAATTCAATTTCACTCAATTAATGGGATAACTCCTATGAAACTTGTCCATTTTGTAGCTTACAAACTCTAAGAATGCAAATTGAGGTGAATTACATTGGTCCTTTGTGTGGTTCCCTAGCCATCGAAAATCATTCTGAGCATTTTCCCCTTTTCATTTCCTCAAAAATTTCCTTTGGGTGCAAGTTGTGAAAACTTTGTTTGGAGGAGTTAATAATTTTTTTGTTCTTGCAAGGTTGGGGTTTTTCCCCAACCTTGCAAGTCAAAGTTGCAAAATGTTGCAAGTTCATGGTTTTTCCCTAACCCTACAAGTCAATTGTAGTGTAAGTTTTTTGATGAGGTACTACAATTCAATTGCAGTGTTGGTGTTTTTGCCCAAGCCTACAAGTAAAAGTTGTAAAAATTAAAAGGGTTGTAGTGTTGATATTTTTCTCCTAAATTGTATATGTAGTGGGAGAGAAATTTTGAGACATTGCATAATTTTCCAAAGTTCCTTACCTCATGCAATGTTTGGTTTTTTCTCCACTCTTGAATAATTTATTGTGCCTTAGCCTTTTTTTGGAAATTGTAGTGTTGGGGTATTTCTTAGACATTGCAAGTCAATTGTAGTGTTGAGGTTTTTCCCTGACCATGCAAGTTACTTATCCAAACTTTGAGTTGTAGTGTTGAGATCCTCCCCCCCCCAACCCTATAAGTCAAATTGTAGTGTTGAGGTTTTTCCCTGACCTTGGAAGTCAAATTGTAGTGTCAGGGAATTTTTGTGACTCTACAATTTAATTACAGTGTCAAGGATTTTTTGAGACTATTGAATTTGACTGTCAAGGTTTTTCCCCAGTCTAACAATAAAAACAAAGAATGAGCTATATAATCATTAAAATTTGATGATTTAGCAAAGAACTAAAATGATCATCTTGAATTGCTAAGTTAGGTTTTTTTGATGAATTTGTGAAAGAGAAAAATACCCTCTTGCAATATCATTAAAATTTAACAACATTGCAACTTTTTGCAAAGATAATTTCCACTTGCTAATTCACTTTCTTTCACTTCATTTTCTTCCATCATTATTTCCAAACTCTCCAAACTTGTGTAATTGCTCAAATTTATATCGAACATTGAATAATTTCAAAATCATGAGCAATTACATTTGAAATGTAATACCCCATGCAAGAATTCAGTTCTTACCAACTTTACATTTGTAGTGTAGAAAAATGTATCCCTTTATATTTTTAGACCTTTTTGGGCCCTCCCTACTAAAATTGGGCTTCTTTATGCCTTATTTGGTCCTATTTTGCATCCAAAATCCTAATGTAATGCATTTCTCTAATGTTAATCTCAATATTTATCAAATGACATATCATAATTCATGTTTTTGGGTTGTGTATTCTAGATCTAGTGATCTAGGAATCATACACCACCTTGGGAATATGTGTCCCACCTAGGATTTGCGGCCTAATCCTAAATATTGCATTGAACTTAACATTTATTGAAGTTTGTGTCCCAAGTTTAAGCTACTATGACTCATACACCCCAACTAGTGTATGAGTTTGGCTTAAGCTTGGACCTATTATGAATTTAATTCTTAGCAATATTTTATTCTCCTAGATCTAATATCAGCTTGTAGTGTTGTAATTTCAATAAATTTTGCATAAACAAGTATAAATACAAGGCTATTTCACGTAATTTCTCCTAACAATTCAAGTGTTCAAGTATCCTAGCAATTTTGATATTAAGAGCATTCAACAACATTCAGGAGCTAATTATCAAGAATTTTAAGTATCAATTCAAGATTCAAGCATCATTCCAAATTCATCATGCACCATGTGTGTTTTTGAGCTAACATTAGTGATGTAGGTTTTCATAGTTCAAGCAAGTATTCAAAGACATTATCTCATATCAAACTCAAGAGTCAAGATCCACATCCATTAGAGACATTTCACACATGTTTTCATCCTTTTTTACAAGGGTTTGGTGAGTTGCAACATTGCATATTGTTCATTCATCATTCCTTCATTCTATTTCATTTCATTTTAATGTATAATTACCAAAATGGGGTTAATTCCCTCTTCATGTGTGATTGCAGATCTAGGTGATTTAGAGCTTGAAGATCCTTTGAAGAAAAAGTTGGAAGATTGAATAAAGTCGTCAAAGTTGTCAAGAAGCTCTCATCTTCATGGAAATTCACCTACAAATCACAATTTGGACTTTCAAACCTAAATATTCGACAAGACAAAAGCTACATAAGATCACTGGAGGATACACAAGTTTCATTCAAACTATAATACTAGGACTAAATCACCACCTTGGGCCTATGAGTGGACCAGTATACCCTTTTTTCTAGTTTCTTTTTAGATCTTGGTTTTTCAATAATAGATTCTAGATTTTGTCTAGAAACCCTAGATTGGGACTAAATCATGCAATCTAGCATATGAGTACCAATACACATCAAAAGCCAAAATTTTGGAGTTGTAGACCTTATTTTGGAAACCATTAGCCTACTAGGTGCTTCTTTGTTTATCCTCAATTTCTCATTCTAATTTTAAGTTTCATTCTCTAGGTCACATAGTTAGATTTTCATATTACTTTCATTTCTTTCTTTCTAAGCATTTTCTTAGTGGCGAACCCCCTTTTAATCACACCTAAGGAAACCCCCCTAATTCTCCTTCCCTCAATTGAGTCACTTAATTGAGTCTTTGGGTTCCCTAATGAAGTTGAGAGAAAAATAGCTCGCATAATTGTTCCATCTCCTAAAAGGTGGAGCACCCTATTTCACTTTTAATCTTGGATCTAGCTTACATTAACATTGCATTAGATCTTGCATTATTTAATTTTCATTTAGGGCTTCTAAAACATCCATTAGTGAAAAGTGCATATAGGTTACATTTATATATCTTGCATCATTGAATTTCATTTGAAATGTGTAATTCCCAATAGTCACCTGAACATACAAGTTAGAAATCTTAGAATCAACTTAGAATTTGTTTAATTTGATGTGAAACCCTAATATGGGACTCATTAACCCATTTGGGTGATTTAGTCTCGATACAAGTCTTTGCTCTTGATTTCTAGGAATTCCATGTTGATTATTTTTAGTATCTAAACCTGTCAAAAACCCTAACTAAGACTCAATCACCCCTCTGGGTGATTTAGTCACATGTCAAACATAAATCTACATTTTATAGCATTAAAAACTATGTTTCTATGCTTATGTTTGATGTTGTCAGATCTCTATTTTAGTTTGTTGAGTTTTTGTTAGATTCATTTCATTAGATCTATCTTAATTTGGTTTCATTTTGAAGTGAATTTGTAAACATAATAATTGGAATTAAATAATATCATTTATCTTTTTTTCATTGCATTTATCTTGCATTAATTGATTGTCCTTTGCAGGAGCTTTACAACTTGGTGTCCTATTGCTCACACTATAGTGAGACATAGTTTGAGACTCATGTCATTTTTTACACACTTATCATGGATCTTGGGTTATCTTGCTCTTTCACTCATACTATTGACACTAGTTCACTAGGACCATACCCTTGAAAACTCTTTACCTTCAAGTAGTATGAAAAGTGTCAAAAACAATGGTTTCTCGTGTCCCTCAAGAAAACATAATCCAAATCCATGAACAAGTAGCAAACCTATAGCACCAAGTGAGTACTAAAAACATTTCCAACACTACTATTCCTACCATAGATAACACACACCACATGATTGAAGGTGAACAAGGAATAGAACATGCACATAATTTAGCTCAATTTTTTGGCAAACATCTTATCTCAACAACTAGTTGTGCTAAAACCTCAAACACTAACGAAAGTCAATGATCAAGAAAATAATTACATTTCCCCTCCCAACCAAAACTTTCAAATATTTACCAACCCCATGCCAAATCATAAAATTCCATTTGTCAAGGCTAGTGAAACTAAAAAGAATAATGTGATGAATGTTGACATGGATGATGACAACATAGATACTGATGAAAAAAATCCTATGCGTAATATGTTTGGATTGATCAAAATACCACCTCATAATGGCTAAACTAAAATGCCTCTTGAAATTTCTTTCTCATCTAAGGATATAATTAGAAACGTGCCTAATGGTCCTCTTTGCATAGCCAACTAAATCGATGATATGCCCACTCATGGGATATTAATTGATATCATTTGTTGAGAGAATGTGATCACTAAAGAATTCTTACTTTGGCATGAACTTTATCAAGATAAATATGGAAAACTGAAAGCATGGATAAAAACACATAATGGTTTTTCTTGCCCTACGATGGGTTTGATCACCCTTTTTTTAAAATTTGGACCAAAATAAATAGATGCCTCATTCTCCATCATCTTGATGTTGGATCAATTCAATGTGAAGCTTGGTTATCCATGGCTATGCTCCATGGAAGTTGTCCCATCGATTGAGCATAAATTATTAAAGATTCCCTTTGACAATGAGATCTTTAATATGCACCATAGTGGCTTTAGTATTGTGTCTTCCCATTGGATTTCTTTTCGCTCAAACCAATAGAATCTATTAAACCTTGTGAAGACTTATTTTTAAAATCCTATCAAAATTTTAAGTTGAAATACACAACAGAACTATCCCTTCGAAATATGCCTCAACCCATGGTTGATCCTCCTATCCTTGATGAAACCGTGAATGAGCCAAAAGACCTTCCAAGTAACCAACACCAACCCAAGATAGATCCTTGTCCTATCTCCTACAAATGACCAAGAGATAACCAAAACAATTCTGATTTCCTTTTAAGATAAAATAATTTTACAAAGCTAAAGAGAAAGTGGTTGAACAATCACCTATGGATCCTTTTGTTCCTCCCCTTAGGGAAGAAAAGAAACCTGTGATTGATAAACTTTCTCCTACACAAAAAAACCATGAAAATCATACCAAAAGAAACATAAAAGCTAGAGAGCGTAGGCATAGATGTCGTGTTATTTCTCTAAAGTTAAACAAAGAAAATAACAAAGAAAATGAGTATCCAAACTTAAGTGAAGCAATACACAAGGAGTCTCCCTCTTCACCACAACAAAAAAGATCCTATATCGCAACCACAATCAAGACTAGCACCCTCTTTGGACATTATCATTCAACCTCCCATTGTGATTAATTTAGACGACGATGATGAGATTGCTAAAATTGATGAGAAAGTGAATAATGAGTTGAATACATTGTATTCCTCTTCTATGGTCTTAAACTATGACCCTCCTAATAAGAGTGTTGAACTTGGTGGTGCTCCTAGTACCACACATGTTGTTGTCCCTTTGGCTTGTTGTTCATCTTCCATATATGATGAACAAGATTAGGATGTGGACGAATTGCTATAGGTTGAATCACATGTGCATTACTAGTCTTTTCTTTTCTTTATTTTTATGCCTCCCTATACTGTTATTTTTTATGTATCTCTCTTTATGACATTCCTTTATTTTTATCTACATTCTTCTCTATGTCATGAACATTTTGTCTTTTTTTATCTTGTGTTTTCCTTTTTGGGATGATGCAAGGCATCCAGACATCTAGGTCTCTTCCATTTTAACTCAAAATATTTTCTTTGTTTCCACTCTCTTTGTTTCATTCTTCTTGTTCCATGAGTATTTGGATAATGATGACAATTTCAAGCTCTCTAACAATATTGTAGCAAGGACATACTGACCCTAAATCTGTGGATCCCTTATGTGATTTTGGGATTTCATTTTGGGGGAAATCCCTCTTTCATGATGTAGCTTTATTTGGAAACATATGAATTTGCACAAAGTTCTCATATCCTCTTTATTATTAGCATTTATCATTTTCTACTTTAATGTAATTTCTCACAACAAGGTATTTAGTAATCTCTTTAAAGTGGGGGCATACATTGGTATTATTATTTTGAAACTCATGTTTCACTATGTAGTCTTCTTAATTCATGTGATGCATCTTTCTCTTTGTGGTGACATTGGTTTTGATGTCCTTCAAGAGCGTGATCTCTCTTAGCATATTATATTCCTCTTAGTTGCTTGATGTGACACACTGCATCCCCTAAGTTATGAATCTTCTATTCTTTCATTGGTCATCTCTTGGAGACATTAGGCACAATGTTCCCTAAGTTAATACCATGCATGAACTATGAAAAAATATTTTGAATGCACCTTACACTATTTTGCATTTACAATAACTGTTATATGGCCACCTTGCATAATACACTTTGCTTGCTTGTGGAGCCATCCTATTTGTTCATGAGTATGAAGTATACCATATTTCGCTTGCCTCATGAATCCTACTATTCATGTTTTGTGGAACCTTATCAAATTTATCATAAGGTATAACTTTGGCATGGTTAGTGTATGTGAGTTAAACTTAGTCATGAATTTACCATAAAAACTTTCTTGTGTGTGTAAGTGCATACCAACCGTGTGTATATGTGTCTCATTGGGAGCTCACCCAGTGAATGGCCTGAAGTTTCACTAGCCATTGTGAGCATTTATTTAGTTTGTATAGCGGGCATCCTATTTCACTTGTAAACATTTTTGGGCAAACAACTTAGATATGATCCACATCACATTGGACGAATGGTCGAGGTTTGATCTATGCAATTTCTTTATTTTTCTTTCTTCTTTATGTATTTGACAATGTATGCTTGTACCATGAAATAAAAATTCTTACTTCATACATCATTCAGATGTGTGCTATTTTGTGTGTATGTTGGTTTTCAATACAATCTTGATCCTAATGGGTTGATCATCCCTCTTGATTGTTTTTGTCCTATCTCACTAGCTTTGGTACACTTGGACCCCTTTTGATGAGAGTTTGTCTACTTTAGTGTGAGTTTGAAGCAAGTTCCCCCTCTCAATAAAGTGTGGGGTAAATGTAGTGTAGAAAAATGTATCGGTTTACATTTTCACACTTGTTTGGACCCTCCTTACTAAAATTAGGCTTCTTTATGCCTTATTTTGTCCTATTTTGCATCGACAAGCCTAGTGTAATGCAATTATTTGAGGATAACCATGACATAAATATTAAATGACCAATCATAGTTCATGTTTTTGGGTTGTGTGTTCTAGATCTAGTGATCTGGGACTCATTCACCACCTTGGGCATATGGATCCCACCTAGGTTTCGAGATCTGATCCTCAATATTACATTTAGCTTAACATTTCTTGAAGTTTGTGTCCCAAGTTTAAGCTACTATGACTCATACACCCCAACTAGCATATGAGTCTCACTTTAGCTTGGACCTATTTTGAATTCAATTCTAGAGAGGGTTCTATGCTCCTAGATCTAGTGTTGGCTTGAAGTGTTGTAATTTCAATTAATTTGGCATAAACACTTATAAATACAAGGTTATTTCACATCATTTCTCCTAGCAATTCAAGTATTCAAGTATCTTAGCAATTTTGAGATCAAGAGAATTCAAGAGTTGATTATCAAGCATTTGAAGCATCAATTCAAGATTCAATCATCATGTCAAAGTCATCATGCATTATATGTGTTTTTGAGCTAACATTTATGGAGGTTTTCATAATTCAAGCAAGTATTCAAAGACATTATCACATATCAAGATAAAGAGTAAAGATCCACATCCATTGGAGCCATTACACACAAGTTTACAACCTTTGTTTCAAGGGTTTGGTGAGTTGAAAATTGCATATTTTTCATTCATCATTCCTTCATTCTATTTCATTTCATTTCAAGGTTTGATTACCAAAATGAGGTTTGACCAAGGCAAACCCCTATCCACTCACAAAACAATATTATTTTTCCTCTTCATGTGTGCTTGCAAATATAGGTGATTTGGATCTTGGAGATCCTTTGAAGAAAAAGTTGCAAGATTGAAGAAAGTTGTAAAAGTTGTCAAGAAGTTGTCATATTCATGGAAACACACCTAAAACTCATGGAAGCAAGTGTGAATATGTAAAGGGATACATTTTTCTACACTACATTTAGCACCCTCTTTTGTGAGAGGAGGAACTTGCTTCAAACTCACACTAAAGTAGACAAACAAGCACCAAGAGAGGTTCAAATGTACCAATGCCAACAAGATGAGATCATGATCAAGAGGGGTGATTGAGTCCCCAGGATCAAGATCCCATGATAAACCAACATAGGAACAAAAGAGCACACATGTGAATGATGTAAAGAACAAAAAAAAACAAGCATACACTACCAAAGATGAAGGAGAGAAAAATATAAAATAAGAAAAAATAGATCAAACTTTGATTTTTTGTGCATCTTGATGTGGATTAGATCTAGGTTGTTTGTCCAAAAAATTCATACTCACTCTATGGCAACAAAAATCCTAGTTGTCTAATAGGTGAGAAGTCCTAAAAGGTGAGACACATACACTCATGGCTGGTATGCACTCACACACACATGAGTGGCTATGCAGAAAGTCATTCCTTGGTTGGGCTTCCCACTCAAACCATACCAAAGTTATACCTATTGATAAATTTGATAAGGTTTTAGTGTTTTAAAATGCAACCCAACTAGGCTTTGAAACTCTCTAAGAGGTAGCCAACCTCTATATTAAACAACCACAAAGGCTAGTGGCCAATTGACAAGATTCAATCAAATACTTACATCTCCTACACTTTTGGCTCTACATGACCAAGGTGGGTAAACCTATACAATGCCCAAAACTTAATTCACTCATACACCGACATTGCTTTATAAAGCAGATAATTCCCAATGAAAATACATTAAGAGAAGCATTGACAACTTCAAACTTGGATAAATTCTTAGTAACTAAACCCTCTCTCAGCCATTGGAAATCAGGACATACAACAAACCAAACAGTAAGAATAAGAATGATTTTTCATTTATAAAATGTTTCTAAGATGCACAAAACTAAAAAATAGAATAGTGCCAATTCTGGGCCATGGAGTCAAACACATAAATGAATTCCCCAACAAACAAACTTCAACCAGTGGATTTAAATTGATAATTCTGGGCATCAAATGTTAATGTATTGTACCAACAATCCTTCTTTTATTATCAATTAAATTATCTTTATCAAATCCCATCTACACACCTAAAATCACAATCAACTTCTCAAAGAATTTTAACCATTTATTTGAAACAAAACAATGAATAGACAAAACAATCTCATGAAATTTGAGATGATAAAATCAAATCCACTTTGAATTATTGAATTTATATGACTAAAAGTGTTCAAATCTGGAGACAATATGAATATATTCATGAATGTGCAAACACCTTCATGATTTTATTTGCATAAACTGGTTGTATTTACTCATGAATTTAGAAAATTACAGCTTACAGACTAAAGAAATAACTCAAAATTTACAATTCTCTATCTACCCAGCCCAATACATAAACTCAGAACTCTTTCAATGAGAGAAGAATTAGAAGAAATAGAAGAAGAGAAACAAACATGAGCAACCCTAAATCTGATCTGGAAATTCCATCTAGAAGCATCATTCCTATTAATCAAATTGAAAAGAATCTCTCCTCTCTCTTCCTTTGCAGCAACAAACTCATTCTCTCAAAATTGCCTTTCCTCATCATAGCTTTGAAACATAAAATATGCCCATGTGGAGAATTTGATCATTTCACCTAGCTGTTGGAAAAAACCTCTTTCCCGTGAAAATTTTGTTTCAACTCTCTTTTAATTTCAAACATTGCACTTTGAAATATTTCTCCACTTTATAATGTTGCAGTTTTGTTTTCCTACATATATTAAACTTTGATAACCTTAATATTTTTTCTCTTTAATTTGTTGCATATTAAAACCCAACACATATTGGCATTTTAATTATTATAAACTAAATATTACATTCATTTTACCCATATCCTCTTACATTCTATTCCTTAACAAAGAGAATGTTTGCTAACACAGTGAATATTAAATTCACTTTACAATGACCTGGGCAAATAAAAAATAAAAAATTCACCTCATCCTACGCACACTTCAGAAAAAACTCCCTCATACACTTCACATGCATATATCTAAACCATATCTAGGATTAAAACTTAACCTAACCCACAAATATTTACCTAGACAAATACCATGTGAGAATACACTTTATATTTTGCATTTTAAAATGCCTTGGTTTTCACCTGTTCTTAGACCCACCACAATGCACTTCTCATACATTCTTGCCAAATCTCACTCACCTCACACTCATTTTTCCATCATCATCATTCCTCTTGCGAGGCTTGCGAGGTTTTCCCTAAATCATGATTTTCTATTTGGTGTGTTCTCATGCTCTCCACTTGGCTGCCACTGCTCAAAATGCTCGAGTCTTTTCAACAAATCTCCTTCTGCATACCCTTGTTTCAAGTCGTGCGCCTTCTAGTTGCATTTTCTTTACAGTTTTGAGGCTTTTAATACATATGCATTTATGTATGCATTGTTGCTTGGAGAGTTCGATGGCATTCAATGCCTCTTTGTTGCGCCATTCACACTTCCTTACTTAGGCTTCAATGGATGCATGTTCGTTTTCCCAACTATGCCTCCCCAATCTCCTTGCTGCTCGCACCCTATACTGATTGCATGTGCTTGCTCCAGGCCGCACACCTGTTCTGTGTGGCCAGTGCACCCCTCCTCACACATGGTCACATCCCCTTGTGTTTTGCTAGATCCTCATATCCCTCCAATTTCACTTTGCATTTTCTTGAAATTTTCAAATTCCTTTTCAAAAAATACATTGAAGGCATGAGCCCACGTAGCAACCATGGAGTTACAACCATGTTTATTTGGCATTTTCTTTAAAATTTCAAACATTCTCCATATGATCTGGGCGCGGGTTTTTCTTCAATCTAGGTGTGGATTGGAGAGGTGGAAGTATAAATGCTGATTGCAATTTATTGCAAGCTTCTAAATTCTATTCAACAGTCCAGTTTGTGCACATCATGCAATCATAGCATTTCCCATGGAATCACATTCATTGAGGGATTTTTGATAGAATAGTTTGTGCACCCCTGCTGATTGGATTTGCTTGAGTTACTAAAGTCTATCAAGAAATCCAAATTGGGTGAACATACTAATCATTTCATCCCACCTAAAACAACATTACCACCAATTGACTCCTTCTCACCATGTTCGACAGCTTCACACTACAGTTATAGCATTTCATGAAACCATATTTGTTTTGGAAATTACTAAGCCATGCCCTATGCAGCCATACAAAGCAAGTATATCCTCAATCTGCACACCATTGACTCCCCTGGTTGCATTATTTGAACCCTCCAATGACCTGCTAATCACTGTATTATGGCTCGAGCATTGAACAAATCCATTTGTAGTTTCTATTGACTCCATGGTGCCAAACCTTCATTACACTTTTGTTGTGTTTGGCATCTACAATAGCTACCTCATATGCTATTTTTGATTTTCAGATTATTAGTTGTTTCCTGAAAACATACAGGACTAAGAGTGTTAAGCCGGTTATATGGAAGCAAGTTTCCAATAGATAACTCTTCATTTCCTTTCTCGCAATTCATGGCCTCAAGTGATTTGTTCTTTTGAATCTCTATATCACATTTGAGATTTCCAACCTCCTAGACCCCTTCCTGAACATGTGACACTCTTAATTCAATTTTCTTTGTATTCCATCACACTATCAAGAGGCTTAAAAAAAGATTAGCTTGATAAAAGATTTGATTTTTCATCATCATGCCTCTACTTAAATAATTGAGCAAGATTAAAATAGTGTCATGTCATTATCCCATTATAAGCTCAAATGAAGCACTAACTTCTTCAAAATCTTGTTTATCCGCTTATTCAACAATGACACTTTATCCTCCTTTGGATCCAAATTCAATTTATAAAGCATCATAAGAACAATTTTACCAATCATGTCCCTGTATAGAAGAAGAATGAAAAGCCCAGGTTGTGTCAAATGTCTGGTTCCCTTATGGGCCCGACTAAAAAAAAATTCATTTTCAAATAGGTTTCTCGCTCAAATTGACCTGATGCAACTTTAGAATGCTCTTGAGATGAAAAAGTGAACTGGGTTATGACTCAAAAAAAATTTCTGACACATTTGAAGAATGGTGAAAACTAGCCAAGTTGGCCTAGGAATCAAACTAGAAAACTAGTCAAATGACTCCTTGGATCAATGAAAACTTGTAAACATATAGTCATTTGACCTGAGAATGTAATGCAACAAATGGCTCAAAAAAAAAAATCACGAGGTGAAATATTTTAATCGACAAAGTTGCTCAATCAAACTTTTCTGAAACAACAGCTGTTCTAAACCAATTGAAACTAACTTAACTGGGAATTTGTAAAAACAATGAATAAACTCCTGACGAGTTTCCACTAGACACAGTAAATCATTTAGGTATCTTGAGCATGTGTGTGAAAGGAATTTTCTTGAATCATCACCGGCCAAAAGATATTGACAGTCAAAGTTGACCACTCTTAAATGTTGTCAGGAATGCAGATACAAAACTGAACAAACTGCATTTAGTTTTGATCAGTTAGAAATCGTAAATCAGCTGATAAGGCTCTGAAAAATGACATGTGAGCTCATCTAGATATGGAGAAAACAGAACAACATTCGTTCTGTCTTGGCAATCATCTGGTTGCAAAATGCAAGCTCAAATAGGAGGTTGTTTCGCAAAACTGACAATCTGCAAATAGTAGAACAATGTCAAAACCCTCCAGCTTCACGTTTCGAAAATCTATCAAAACTTATCGTGGGAAGTTGAAAACTGACTTGCATATTCACATATGTCAATTGGATATGTCTGCAAATGGTTTTTGCACAAAAATCAATAGGGTTGAAATTCTAACTCCCCAAAGTGGGTCACTCAGACTGATTCTTTAGGTGCACTTTTGAAAGTTCATAGGCAAAATTTTGAAATGGGCATCTCAAATTTGCAAAATTTAAGAGTGCCATCAGTGGTTCTGACTGGGGATATATACCCCCTATGGACATAGCAAGATTCTAGATCTCTGGAGAGTAGACCAAAAAAAACTAAGTCCATCATGTGCCAAAATTGCTTCTTTATTCATCTTTATTTTTCTACTTCATCTAGTGACCCCAGGCCACCAAATGAAAAATGGGGATCAACATTTACCTCTATCAAAAACCAATCTATTAAAGGAGTTGATCTCCCTCAATTCATGCTTGCCTCTATCAAACCATAACAGTATAGGTGACTGCATTTTTGTAAACAACAATACCAAATTGCCCTTGTGCAAGTGAAAACTTGTTCCCTGTTCAACTCTGTTATCAAGTGGCAATCAAATCAGATAGGGTACATCACTGTCCATCATTTCACATTATTATTTTATATCAAGCAGAAACACTTGAAACTAGTGATCAAGATCATATGAAAGCATGGTCTTATCACATTCACTAACCCCTTCATCATGATCAAGTTCAGAGGAGACACCATGGCTGAAAAGCAACATGAAATAATCTTGTGTGTTGAGAAAAAATTGCTCATACATTTGTATCTCCTCCAACTGAAATACATCATAGGTCGACTTGCCATCATCCAAGCACCACAGCCCAAACACATTATCATGTGTTTCAAGATTCTGAAAATCAGATTTGTCAACACTAAAAGTACTTTCATCTTCATTCAACTCATGACACTCGTCAAAACCATCAACCTCGAATGCATGAGAAGTTGTCTCTATCTCAGGTTCACACATGTTGTGAAACTCATTCTTCAAACCATCATGCAACTCCATATAGGATGATTTAGACATAGATTCAGACCATTCAAAATTTGACCCTAAATTAAGGTCTTCGCATTGATTCTTCACAACATGTCCAATGCTATCATTTTCAGGAGTAATAGGGTCAGCAAAGAAAATTTCATGTGCACTTTCATTTGATAGGCATACTGACCCATGTACAAGAGACTCACTGTTATCTAAAAATTGTTCATTAACAATGAAATTAACACCTTCATTCTCTGTCTCACTAATTCATTCCTTATTCAAAGGAAACATATCTATTTGCAAACTATGAAGATGAAAGAGATCATCAAAGAAAGATCCACATTCAATCTCATACTGACTGACATCACACCCACTACTATTTGCATCATATGACTTCTCTACACATTGATCAAAAGATCTTGTAATCTCAACATAGCTTGAAAGTCCATCAAACTGTTCCACAATATCTATGGATGATAATGTTGATTTTGGATCCATGTGATTATCACAATTCATAACTTGATCCTTCAAAACTAAACTCCTTCCTTCATTAGTGTGCACATTATCATTCTTTTCATGTGCAGCTGATATTTTAATTTATTTTTCATATAAACAATTGTGGATAGCAAAGATATAAACAAGTTCATGAAAATCTTCATCACTTCTAGCAGTACTATGTTCATGATCAGAAAATTGCACACATATATGTTCATCCTCAGATTTTTCATTATTGATAGAATCAATAGGCTCCATTGATGTCAAACTTGAACTACATTCCAAGTTTGTTGCAAGTGTAAATGGATTGTTCACCTGTGAATAAGTGACTTCTTCAGTATCCATATCACTATATTCTTTGTGTGAAGAACATACCTCTAATTCATTCTCATAAGGGCAATCATAATCACTAGAAGAGCAATCAGTTTGGATTTCACCATCATCTTCATCACAAAAAGACTTATCACCACACAGAGCATGTTCAAAATCTTCAAAGTGAATGCTTGAACTTTCATCTTCAATGTCTTGTTCACTAACTTGAGAAGGAATGTCATCAGCAATTGTATCATCTTAACTGACTGAAACATGACATGGAATGATGTTTTTCATCTCTTCTATTTCTTCATCATTCAAGGTATTACAAGAAAAAATTTCATACACATTTATTTTTCATCATACCATGTATCTTCCTCTTCATCACTACTGCAAGGATCTACACATGTGTTGATTGTAAGCTAATTACAATTAATGTCTTCATTCATATGACATGTATCTTCATTTTTTGATACACTCTTTTCATCCTTGTGTATCATGTTCTAACTTTCGTGAATAAGACAACAACTACATTCATTTTGAGACACCACATTTTGATGACGTTTAACATGAAGTTCATTAGGATTTATAAATTGTGATGATGGAGAAATTGGAGCAGCAACATCATTACCCTCTTGAAAAGCACTTTTATTATCTGATCCATGAGTTATATTTTCCTGAGGTGTGTTAGGATGATCAAAACTCACAACCCTATGTCCTTTCATCATTGAGTATCTCAAATTGTTCTCAATGTCTATAGCCATATGATATGCTTGATGCAGGGTTGTAGGATCTTTATCCCTCAACAAATAACTTATCTTTTTGTCAAATTCTCCTAAATATACGACCAAACATTCAGCATCATTTGGCCTTATGTTCTCAAGGATTTCTCTAATGATCTTTGAAAATCTGAGATTAAAAGATGGGACTAACTCATGTTTTCCTTTCTCTATGTTCATGAACTTTTTCCTTATCAAAACAAGGTTAATCCTTTCTCCAAACTGTTCCATGAACACTACCTTGAGCTCTTCCCATGAATGAATGGAAGAGGCTGGTAAATAACAAAACCACTCTCTTGCATCTCCTCTCAAGGATTGAACAAATAGCCTTATGATCACATCCTCGTGATCAATCTCATAATCATCCATCACATTACTGAACTCTTGCAAATGTATATTTGTTGATTGTGACTTATCAACAATGAATCTTGGTAACTTATTTCTTACTTTAGCTGGAGTGTGATTTGGGTAACCACTGATGTTGTTGAAATTGATAGCTCTGTACCTTCTAGTGTTGAAACTTCTTTGACAATCTGACTGGGACTGATCACATACCATGGTTGCACTTGGAACCATACTAGGGTGCCTATATTGAGGCATCTTGATATGCCCTTTTCAAATTTCACATATCAACTCTACAATTGATCATTCATTTCCCTATTTATATCTTTCAGAATGATCTCGGAATAACATAATGCATAATTCAAATGCATTTACATAAGATCTATTTAGTGGGAAAATTTAAAATAAACATACCTCTCCAACAAAGCACATAGGTTGCAAATTACAACTCAGAAGTATGCAAACTAAATGTTACTATTATTTCCCTCTTTTAGTGCTAATCACTTAAAGGGGAACCAAAGTTTTGTCTAAGATGTTCAAATATGGTTTTCATATAGAAATTTCTTGAAAAACAAAAGTGAAGAATACCTAGAAACTTTGCAGCTTCTACAAATTGTCTTCCTGACTGGTAATATTTGTAGATATGGAACTTTCTTCAAATTTTCAATAGGTTCTATTAGCAAAGTCACCACCTCTTTTCACAGGGGACTAAGCTTCAAATATTATGAAGCTCTTTCACATTTAAACTTCTTTTTTATTTCCTTCCACCAGTAGAGCACCACAAATCATGTAATATTTTCAAGTTCACTACCACAAATCTTCCTCTAGGTTTGAAATCCTTCATTATTTGAACTTAATTTAGAATGGAAAATCATTTCAACCTATGCAATGACTCTTAACGCTAGATTCTACAATAAGAATTTTCCCAAATTTTCCCCAATAGAGTCGTTATTATGTTGGTGTTTTACAATGCAACCCAGCTAGGCTTTGAAACTCTCTAAGAGGTAGCTAACCTCTATATTAAACAGCCACAAAGGATAGTGGCCAACTGACAAGATTCAGTCAAAGACTAACATCTCCTACACTTCTAGTTGTGTAGGACCAAGGTGGGTAAACCTATACAATTCCCAAAACTTAATTCACTCATACATCGAAATTGCTTTATAATGTAGATAATTCCCAATGAAAATACACTAAGGGAAGCATTGACAACTTCAAAATTGGCTAAATTATCAATAACTCAACCCTCTCTCATCCATTAGAAATAAGGAAATACAACAAACCAAATAGTAAGAATAAGAATGATTTTTCATTTTTTAAATGTTTTTGAGATGCACAAAATTGAAAAATAGATCAGTGCCAATTCTGGGCCATGGAGTCAAACACATAAATGAGTTCCCCAGCAAACAAACTTCAACTAGTTGATTTAAATTGCTAATGCTTTGCATCAACTATTAGTGTCTTGCACCAACAATCCTTCTCTTATTATCAATGAAATTCTCTTTATCAAATCCCATCTGCACACTTGAAATAAAAATCACCTGCTCAAAGCATTTTAACCATTTCTTTGAAATAGAACAATGAACAGACAAAACAATCTCATGAAATTTGACATGATAAACTCAAAAACACTTTGTATTATTGAATTTATATGACTAAAAGTGTACAAATATGGAGGCAATATGAAGATATTCATGAATGTGCAAAAACCTTCATGATTTTATTTGCATAAACTGGTTGTATTTACTCATGAATTCATAAAATTGCAGCTTACAGACTAAAGAAATAACTCAGAATTTACAATTCTTTATCTACCCAGCCCAATACAAAAACTCAGAACCCTTTTAATGAGAGAAGAATTAGAAGAAATAGAAGAAGAGAAGCAAACAAGAGCAGCCCTAAATCTAATCTGGAAATGCCATCTAGAAGCTTCATTCTCGTTGATCAAAATAAAAAGACTCTCTCTTCTCTCTTCCTTTGCAGCAAAAAACTTATTCTCTCAAAACTGCCTTTTCTCATCATTGCTTTGAAACATAAAATCTGCCCATGTGGAGAATTTCATCATTTCACCTAGCTGCTGGAATCAAACCTCTTTCCCGTGAAAATTCTATTTCAGCTCTCTTTTAATTTCAAACATTGCACTTTGAAATATTTCCCCACTTTATAATGTTGCAGTTTTGTTTTCCTCCATATATTAAAGTTTGATAAATTTAATATTTTTGCTCTTTGATTTGTTGCATATTAAAACCCAACACATATTGGCCATTTAATTATTATAAAATGATTATTAAATTCATTTTACCCATATCCTCTTACATTCTATTCCTCAACAAAGAGAATGTTTGCTCATACAGTGAATATTAAATTCACTTTACAATGACCTGGGCAAATAAAAAATAAAAAATTCACCCCATGTTGCACACACTTCAGAAAAAACTCCCTCATACACTTCACGTGCATATATCTAAACCATATCTAGGATTAAAAAATAACCCAACCCACAAATATTTACCTGGACAAATACCATGTGGGAATACACTTTATATTTTGCATTTTAAAATGCCTTGGTTTTCACTTGTTCTCGAACCCACCACAATGCACTTCTCATACATTCTTGCCAAATCTCGCTCACCTCACACTCCTTTTTCCATCGTCATCATTCCTCTTGCGAGGCTTGCAAGGTTTTCCCTAAATCATCCTTTTATGTTTGGTGTGTTCCTGTGCTCTATAGTTGGCCACCACTACTCAAAATGCTCGAGCCTTTTCAATAGATCTCCTTCTTCATACCTTTGTTTCAGGTTGCGCCCCTACCAGTTGCATTTTCTTTACAGTTTCTAAGGCTTTTAATATATACACATTTATGTATGTGTTGTTCCTTGGAGAGTTTGATGGAATTCAATGCCTCTTTGTTGCGCCATTCACACCTCCTTACTTGGGCTTTGGTGGATGCATGTGACGTTTCCCAACCATGCCTCGCCAATCTCCCTGTTGCTCACACCCTATACTGATTGCATTTTCCTACTCCAAGCCTTGCATCTGCTCCTTGTGGCCAATGCACCCCTCCTCACACATGGCCACGTCCCCTTGTGTTCAGATGGATCCTCATATCCCTACAATTTCAATTTGCATTTTCTTGAAAGTTTCAAATTCCTTTTCAATAAATACATTGAAGGCATCAGCCCACGCAACAACCATGGAGTTACAACCATGTTTATTTGGCATTTTCTTTAAAATTTCAAACATTCTCCATATGAGCTGGGCGTGGGTTTTTCCTCAATCTAGGCGTTGGTTGGAGAGGTGGAAGTATAAATACCAATTACAATTTCTTGCAAGCTTCTAAAGTCTATTCAACAGTCTAGTTTGTGTGCATCATGCAATCATAGCATTTCCCATGGAATCACATTCATTGAGGGATTTGTGATAGAATAGTTCGCACACCCCTACTGATTGCATTTTCTTGAGTTACTAAAGTCTATCAAGAAATCCAAATTGGTTGAACACAGTAATCATTACGTCCCACCTAGAAAAACATTACCACCAATTGACTCCTTCTCACCATGTTCGACGGCTGCACACTACAGTTATAGCATTTCATGAAACCATATTTGTTTGGAAATTACCAATTCATGCCCTATGCAGCCATCCAAAGCAAGTATAATGTCAATCTGCATACCATCAACTCCCCTGGTTGCATTATTCGAACCCTCCAATGGCCTGCTAATCACTGTATTATTGCCCGAGCAATGAACAAATCCATTCACAGTTTTTTTTGACTCCATGGTGCCAAACCTTCATTACGCTTTTGATGTGTTTGGCATCTACAATAGCTACCTCATATGCTATTTTTGATTTTCAGATAATTATTTGTTTCATGAAAACATATAGGACTAAGAGTGTTAAGCTAGTTATATGGAAGCAAATTTCCACTAGCAAATTATTTATTTCCTTTCTCGCAATTCATGGCCTCAACTGATTTGTTCTTTTGAATCTCTATATCACATTTGAGATTTCCAACTTCCTAGACCCCTTCCTAAACATGTGACACTCCTAATTCAATTTTATTTGTATTCCATCACACTATCAAGAGGCTTAAACAAAGATTTGCCTGATAAAAGATTTGATTTCTCATCATCATGCCTCTGCTTAAATAATTGAGCAAGATTAAAACAATTTCATGTCATTATCCCATTGTAAGCTCAAATGAAGCACTAACTTCTTCAAAATCATGTCTATCAGCTTATTCAACAATGACACTTTATCCTCCTTTCAATCCAAAATTCAATTTATAAAGCATCATATGAATAGTTTTACCAATCATGTCTCTGTATAGTAGAAGAATGAAAAGCCTAGGTTGTGTCAAATGTTGGGTTCCCTTGTGGACCCGGCTAAATATTTTTTTGTTTTCAAATAGGTTTCTCGGTCAAATTGACCTGATACAACTTCTGAACGTTCCTAAGATGAAAAAATGAATTGGGTTATGACTAAAATTTGCTTTCTAACACATTTGAAGAATGGTGAAAACTGGCCAAGCTGGCCCAAGAATCAAACTGGAAAACTAGTCAAATGATTTCTTGGAGCAATGAATACTTGTAAATATAGTCATTTGACCTGAGAATGCAATGCAACAAATGGCTCGTAAAAACACGTCATGAGGTGGAATATTTTAATCAAAATTTTTTCTCAATCAAACTTTTCTGAAACAAGTTGTTCCGAACCAATTGAAACTGACTTAACTACCAATTTGTATAAATAGTGAATCAACTCTTGAAGAGTTGCCACTAGACACAATAAATCATTTATGTATCCTAAGTATGTGTACGAAAGGAATTTTCTTGAATCATCACTGCCAAAAGATATTGACGGTCAAAGTTGACCACTCTGAAATGTTGTCAGGAATGCAAATAAAAAACTGAACAAACTGCATTTAGTTTTATCTGTTAAAAATAGTAAATCAGCTCATAAGGCTCTAAAAAATGGCATGTGAGCTCATCTAGATATGTAGAAAACAGAAAAACATTCATTATGTCTTTAAAGTCATCTGGTTACAAAACGCAAGCTTAAATAGGAGGCTATTTCACAAAACTGACAATCTGCAAACAATAGAACAGTGTCAAAACCCTCCAACTTCACTTTTCGAAACTCTATCAAAATTATCATGGGAAGCTGAAAAATGACATGCATATTCAAATATTTCAATTGAATATGTCTGCAAATGGGTTTTTCACAAAAATCAATAGGGCTCAAATTTTGACCCCCTAAAGTTGTTCACTTAGACTGATTCTTCAGGTGCACTTCTGAAAGTGCAAGGGAAAAATTTTAAAATGGGAATCTCAAATTTGCAAAATTTAAGATTTCGATCATAAGGAACCATGCAAAATTATCTTTGAGCTTCATGAGACAAGAAAAACTTTGTATGCATGGAGCTCATGCACAAACTACATGGCTCTACAGGCATGGAAGTTTTGTGATGCAAGGTGGCCATATAACTACAAATGCAAAATGAAAAATAGGAAATGTTTAAAGTTGTTTTTCTTAGTTCATGTGAGGTATTTAGCTTAGGGAACATTATGCCTAATGTTTCTAAGAGAGGACCAATCAAAGAATAGATGATTCACAACTTAGGGGATGCAGTGTGTCACATCAAGCCACTAAGAGGAATGCAATATGCTAAGATAGATCACCCTCTTGAAATACATCATACCCAATGCCATCCACAAAACAAGAAACACATCGTATGAAATAATAAAAATGCACCATGAAAAATGTGAAAGAATAATGCTAATGTATGCCCCCACTTTAAATAAATTGCTAAACACCATACTATGAGAAATTTCTGTAAAGTAGAAAATGATGAATTCTAATAGTAAAGAAGACATGAGAGCTAACTTGGAAAGCCCTATGACAATTCATATGTTTCCAAGTAGATATCTGTCATGCAAAAGAAAAGGAAAAGAGAGGGGTTGCCCCAAAAAATGAAAACACCTAACACATAAGGGATCTATGGATTTGGGGTTAGTATGTTCTTGTTGTAAAGTTTTTATAGAGCTTGAAACTATCATCATCCCCCAAATATAGATAGAACTGGAAGAATGACTCAAAGAGAGTGAAAACAAATAAAAATCCTTTTGGGTCAACATGGAAGAGACATGAATGTCTCAACGCCTTGTGTCATCCTTAAAATGAAAACACAAGACAAAAAAGAGATAAATAAAAGAAAAGAAAAAACTTTTGGGTCAACATGAAAGAGACATGCATGTCTCGATGTCTTGTGTCATCCCCGAAAGGAAAACACAAGAAAAATGAAAAGATAAATGGTGAAAAGACACATGACATAGAGAAGAATGAAGGTATAAATAGAGGAATGTCACAAATAGAGATAGAACATCAAATATAACATAATAGGGTGATCACATCACACATGCAATCACACAAAATAAAAAGAAACAATGCAAATGACTAGTATGGCACCTGCAATCAACCTAAAGCAAGTCATCTACATCCCAATCATGTTTTTTGTATACCGAAGGTGGGGAACTAGCCAAAGGGACATTAAAAATTTGCAAACAAGGGTAAGAACTTGGTTCAACACTCATTGTAGGAGATTTGTTGTTTAAGATCATGGAAGAGAAAAATAATGTATTCAGTTCATTATTCACCTCTTCGTCAATTTTAGCAACCTCGTTGTCATCCTCCAAATTAATCACAACATGGGGTCGAAGGATAATGTCCATGGAAGAGTTCAAATCTTGTTGTGGTTGTTGTATTGGATTTTTTTGATTTGGAGCAGGAGTAGAGTCATCATGCATTGCTTCAGTAAATTTTGGATCTTTATTTTCTTTTTTTAATTCTTCATGTAGCCTGTGAGAAATGGCATGACATCTATGCCTATGTTCCCTAGTACCTCTATTTCTTTTGGTTTCATTTTTAAATTGCATTTGTGTAGGATCATGTTGATCAACTATAGGTTTCTTTTCTTACCTAAGGGGAGGAACAAAAGGAAGTACGAGAGGTTGTTCAACCACTTTCTCCTTGAATTTGTAAACTTGTTTTATTCTATGTGGTGTGGTGGGGTTATTTTCATTACCTCTTGGTTGTTTTTAGGAAGTATCTGAAGGTTTTGTTTTAGGTTGGTCTTAGTTTTTTGGGTCTTGTTTAGGTTCAAGCATGGTTTCATCAAGGATGGTAGGTTGAGAGGTTCATGGGGACATTTTTCAGAGAGACAACTCAACTATTTTCTTTGCTTTGAATTTTTGGTAAGATAGGAAAAATAAATCTTCTCATGGTTTTATAGGTTCCAAGGGCTGGAGCGGAAAGGCATATAAGTAAAACTTTCCTTTAGATGACAAAGGGTTCAAGCCACTATGGTGGACAGTGAATAATTCATTGTCAAATGGAAACTTTAAGCATATATGTACAATCAAAGGGATAGCTTTCATGGAGTGAAGCCATGGGTGGCCTAGCTTCATGCAAAATTGGTCTGACTGCAGGATGATGGAGAATGAAGTATCTAAATTTTTTGGTCCTATTTGCAGTGGTAAAATGATCGATCCTATCGTAGGACAAGAAAAACCATTATTTGTCTTGATCGATTCTTTCGATTTATCATATAGATCTTGATATCACATTCTCTCCATAGGTACGATCTATTAATATCCCATTACTGGGCTTGTCATAGGTACAACTAGCTATGTAGAGAGGACCATTGGGTGCATGTTTATTTACATCCTTAGAGGAAAAAGTAATTTCAAGAAGATTCTCAGTTCGACCCTTATGAGGGATGATTCCTATCACCCCTACCGTTTCATCTATAAGATTTTTATTGATATGATAATTTTGAATAGAATCATTGTTATAATCATCTGTTCCCACATTCATCACATTAATCTTTGTGGTTTTGGTAGATTTGACAAGGGTATGTGTAGGATCATGATGGGCCAAAAAGTGGCAATATGTAAGCCATATGATGGCCCATGTGGCTGACCACAATTTTTTTACCCAAAATTGATGAAACAAAAAGGGTTTTTAAAGGAGATTCTTAGCTTTCCACCAATATAAATTATGTTTTACTTTGAATTTAATAAATAATTATTATTCATTTTCTATTTGAATTACGAATAAAGTCCTCATTGATAGGTTGATTGAAAAAAATCTATAACTTTCAAACGGTATCACATTTTTGGAATCTAAAACATGCGTCACACTTTGTGCTTCGCGTACTATAGGATTTAAAAAAATTAAATTAAATTTCATGAAATTTTGACCAAGTTAAGGTGGTCAGACATACGAGTTTTTAGATTTTTTAAAATTTGTAATAAACTTTTTATAATTAATTATTTACTTGGAAAAAAGTAACAAAAAAATATGCATCACATCGGGACATGAGTCCTCTACTTATATCTAAAATATTAGAAAAAAATATTATCATTTTATTGTGGTTAGGGTGGTCAGACATACACCTACTTATTTTTTCCTTGAAATTTAAGTACTACTCCATTGAAATTTTAATTTTTTACCAAATACATTTATTTATTTTTTAAATAAACCTAGTAGTTTAGAAACTACATTCAATATGCTAAAAATTATATTCTTACATATTTTTGAAATAATATAGATAACTTATTCAATTTTTTATGTCAAGTTGCCTAACTCTGATTTTTCTGAATTTTCATCACCACTTAAGGGCCTATTTTTTCCATGATGATCCTGCACATACCCACAAATAAAATATTATGTTTTGGAATGGAGTTGGTGAAAATTTTCAAGTTTTGGTTAGGATGGGAAACTTATTTCCTTGATCACTAACACCTCCAATAGATAGATGACCGAAATTAGTGAGGTCTTACACAATATGTTTAAGATGCTTGTAATATTCTATGTCATGTCCATTTTGTCAGTGATAGTGCCAATAGGAATTTGATCTAAATATTAGGGGTAAAGGCTTATTAGGATCAAGTGTTATTATGGGAGGAATACTAATATTTTTTTGTTCTAAACATTGGGACATTATGTTATGAAGGTGAACCACCAAAAAAATATACTAACAAGGGAAAGAGGATTCCCCAAATAGGCTTTTAGGGTTTTTCACCCTAAGAGCACTTGGTTTGGGAATGGTACTTTTTCCTCTTTATTGATATGTTCTTGGGTGATTCATTCAAAGGTGGGAATGAGGGATGTTGGAGCCTTTAGTTTTCACTTTCATTCCTAATAGGTGTCTAGTTCAGGTTTGGCAGAAAATGGGTTGAAAGGGGTCTCCAAGCTTCAACTAGGGTCTTGTTTACTTGAATTAATTTGATGGGTTGAGAACACCTTCTAGGAACCTCAAACTTGCATACAAAAACACCTACAAATACACATGCAAAGAAGGATACAATGATTAGGGTTAGATATTAGGGGTTTGCCTTAGTCAAACCCCAATTTGATAACCAAATCTAAATCAAATAATATGAAAGGAATGGAAGATTGAATGAAAAATCAAATACAAACTCTTACCAAATCCTTTGTTGAAGATGTTTGCAACATGCATGCATCAGCTCCAATCGAGAATTCTTGAATTTTATTATGCTTGTTTGCTTTCTTGGGAAGTTTTAAGTGTGAGAGTGTTTGTCAAGAGGAGTGAGAGTGGAAAAATGAACTTGTTAGGGGGAAAAATGAGGATGAAAACCCTTATTTGTACATGAAAAACCCTAATTTTCCCAAAAATGACTTATGATAGGCCGACCTTGGGGTTTTGGGGGCAGATTCCTACAAGATTTATGTTTTAATTTTGTTTTTTATGCCTAAAAGGACTAGGTCACCCAAAGTGGTGACCTAGTCCACTTGGGCAATTTCAAGTGGTGGTCAGAAATTTAATGATGATTAACAATATTTATTAGCTTTGCCTCCCAAAACACACTTTAATCGGTTCTAAAAGTACATTAAGGGGACAAAATTAGCATTGACAAGGGTTAATTTATGGGTGATAAGCCTAGATAAGTGTGAAAGTACATCAAAACACTGTACAACACTATGCCATAAAGCTTAAGAAGATGTCAAAAGGTTTTATTTAGGTGAATTATGTTGAAAGGGTCTTAGAAAAGTGAGGAAATGTGTTACAACTCTTCACATCACCTTAGTAAAACATCGTTAGGTTATTGTTGAATTGCAAGCTTACAAGATTGAATCAAGGTAAAAGAAGAAAAAATCTAGGGGAAAAGGCCAAAATGAGTGAAAAAGTGCTAAGGTATACACTTTTTGGTGACATTGTGAAGGACTAAAGAATTTAGAAGATGTGACTATACACCTTCTATTTATTTGAGGGATTAACTAAGTGAGGGATTAATTTAATTATTAAATTTGAATTATTTTGAGACATATGAAGGGGGAATTAATTAAATAAATGAGATGTATTTAATTAATTGGGAAGGTCATTAAGTGGAATAAATGGGATAATTGGGATAATGTAATGACCTAAGGTAAAATATTACAAAATTTCTTACAAGGTCATGTATCAACTAGGTAATATTATGAATAATAGAATCCCAATTCCATATACCTTTCATCCTACTCCTTGCATATTCCTAGTCTTGCATACATAGGTGACATTACATAGTCCTTGCATATAGATAACACTCCACCTAGTTCTTGCATGTTTAACCCCTTTGCATATCAAGACCATCTTTCCTAACCTTTGCATGTTCCAAGAATTTAGTCCTTTGCATATTCATCATCGATCAAACTAAACCTTAGCTTGCGCTTAGGCTACTCTTCCTAGGTCCTGAAATCAAACCACTGGCTATCTATCACCCACATCACTTGAGGTTCATCATCCTTGAGTTAGGTAACATACCATTATCCTTGAGTAGGGTAATCCTTTTGGATTCCATCATCCCCTACATACCCTCTCTTGATCATTGGTCCTTGTGTCTATCCACATTTAGCCCCCACTTTAGTGAGAGTATGAACGTTCTTCAAACTCACACTAAAGTAGCTAAATCATGCATGTCGAGAAAGATCTAAGATACTCATGCTAGTAAGGTGAGATGACTCATGATCAAGAGGGATGATCAAGCCCCTAGGATCAAGATCCCATGGAAAACTAAACATAAGTATAGTAGATCACACAAGTGGTGATGTGAAAAAGGGTGAAGAGATAGAAAAAGGAGTCGGATCAAGCTTCGACCATTTTTCCAACTAGTTGTGGATCAGATCTAAGCTATTTTTCTGAAAAAAAAGGGGTACTCACTCTAGGCCGATGAGACTTTTGGCTGTCCATTGGGTGAGAATTCCAAAAGGTGGTGAGATACATACATGTGGTTGGTGTGCACTCATACACAAAAGGGTGGCTATGGGGAAATTTGTGCTGCTAGTTGGGCTTCCCACTCACCCATACCAGATTTGTACTCCCTCACAACTTTGATAAGGCACCAAAAAATATAGGGGTACAGTTCATGAGACAAGCAAAGCCTTGGATTCTTAGAACCCGTGAACAAGTGGAAGATGGAACCACAAGCATGAAAGTTGTGTTATGCAAGGTGGCCATGCATGCAAGGTGCAAAATGAAAAATGCAAAAGGGGATGTTCGAAGGAGTCTTGTTTAGTTCATGTGAGTTCTTTGACTTAGGGAACATTATGTGTAATGTCTCCAAGAGAGGACCAATCAAAGGATAGAAAATTCCCAACTTAGGGGATACAGTGCATCGCATCCAACCACTAAGAGGAATATTTAATATGCTAGGATAGGTCACTTTTATGAAGGACATTACATCCATTTCATCCACAAAGTGAGAGACTTATCGTATGAAGTGGCAAGGTTACACTAGGAACCAAGGAAAGGAAAATGCAAAAATAAATGGTGCTAGGGTACACCCCCACTTTAAAGGAATTTCTACACACCATTTTGTGAGAAATTTCATTAAAGTAGAGAAAGGAAAGAGGAAAAAAAGAAAGGAAAGGGACATAAGAGCCTACTTAGAAAGCCCTAGGCCAAATGATATGTTTCCAGATGAGGCTGCATCATGGAAAGGAGAGTACATCACATGCGAGTTAACCTTAAGACATGTTGTCCACATATCAAGCTTGCTCTATGTATGTTCATGAGATTTTAAAGTCTAGTCAAAAGATGTAACAACAAGTGACATACAAGGACAACGCTAATGAACCCCTTGCCCTCACTTAGTGCAAGGAAAATGTGAGTCGAAGAGGAGGAAGGTATGGATTAGGGAGAGGAATTAGGTGCCCCACGAGAGGGAGAACACCAAGCTTCATGAGATGGTTAAATTTTATTGTGTGAAGGAAAGGAAGAGGAGGGAGGTAACCCTAAATATTTCTTGAAAGAAGATGATATTTTAGTTGGTGTTATGTGCTCATTGCATCCACATGTAGGAAGGAGATGGTGGCCGATACCATAATAGTCTTCCAAGTTAGATGAAGGGCATGTGTGCTTTTGAGAAGGATTGGTTCCTGTATAAGAACACAAATCCTTTTGAGTGTTATGCATTGGTCCTCCATGAGGGATGGGAGTTATATATCCCCCATCACCATCATGGTAATGGTGTGGATGTGGAACCAAGTTGAGTATAGAATACATAAGGTGGTTTTGGTGTATGTTGTGAGGTTTCAAATTCTCCTTCAAAGGGAGGCATAAGACCCAAATTTTTATTAGAACTTGTTTCAAAAAAGAATTGGTTGTGTATGAATCTTTGGACCAAGAGGGTGAGATTCTGGAATTTGGATTGAAAGGAGGTGTAGAATCTAATAACCCTCAATGACCACAAAATATTTTTTTTGTAGGTGAAGGATTAGCATTAACGTGGATAAGTTTGGATCTATAAATGGAAGGATTAGGGGAGTTGAAAATGTTTTGATTAGTTGATGCATAGCTTTGTGCATCTGCATCAACTGTGTATATCTTGTTATTGTATTCAAATTTCAATGTGCAGTGAAGGGTAGATGGGACTCCTTTCATAGCATGAATACAGGTTCTCCCTAGGATAAGATGGTAGAGAAGGGGTCCTTGCATGATATAGATAGGAGTAGGAAACACTATAGGCCCAACCTTAATAGGTAAGGTGATCATCCCTAGTGTTTTTTGATTAACATTATCGAAGCCATGAATGTTAACACCATGAGGTTGAATGATATTTGTTTCCATGCCAAGTGTGTTTAGGAGGTCCATGCTACAAAGATTAATGTTCACTCCATTGTCGATGAGAATGTTCATGACTGGAGTTTCATTAATGATCACCTTTATCATGAAGGAATCATTCTTGTGTTGAATCTCAAGGGAGGGTAATTCATGTTTAGAGAATGTGATATCGGATTGGGATACTCACATGGGACGGGAGGGAGGGTTGAGATTGTTTTCTTTGATGTAAGATTCAATATTTTCCTTCTGTATTTGTACCATTTTGTGAAATAAAAATCTAACTATATGTGAAAGTTGAATAAGTTCCCATATAGATATATCAGCAAGAGCCTTTTTAAGGTCCTGAACTCAAGGGACTCTAATGTGAGAAAATGGAAATGGCTGAGTAGTGGTGAGTGATCCACTAGGTGTTTGAGTAACTAAGTTACAACTTAATGGTTGTGAAACATTGGTATGATGAGATTGCTTTATGGATTTCAAGACAACTCTAATTTTTTTATGTGCCTCACTAATGGGAGGAGACTTAGGAGGCTCACTAATTAAAGGAGATCCCACTTGTGTGGTCATAAGCTAAAAAATATCGTCTTGATTTGCATGATGTGGTGGTGAAGGGGATTCTAATGTCACTTGGTTAGATTCTCCTAAGGAAGGTTTAATGTTCGAAGGATAGGGGTCAAGGTTAACATGTTCTTGCACCATGATATTCTCCCTAGGATGAGATTTTTTAGAGGAACAACAAACCGAATTTTCTACACATTCAAAGGTTGGTTCTTCAAAAAGAACTTTATTGCAAGGAGGGTAATGGGAAATGGTGGAATTGTCTTGTTTAATAAGGGTTTCCCTAGGAGAAGGGGGACAGCTAAGACACTCATGAATTTCATCAATTGTATCTTCTATCAACAAAGTATCATCTTCGCACCTAGGAGAAGGAAAAATGTTATTGTCATGATTCCTTATGGTAACGTTGTCTTGGTTGTTAAGAGAGGTAGGAGGAGAGACACAACTAGGGTTCTCATAAATCTCATTACTTGGCTCTTCAAACATCAAAATCTTTGCATCACCAAGAGGGGGGAGATTAGGGGAAGAACTAAGATGAGTGCTCAGAACATCCAAGGTTGTATTCTCTATCACTAAAATGCTCTCATAGGGAGGGGGAGGGAAGGTTTATTAGCACATCTAGATATATAAGACACTAACATTCTTTGAACAAAAATAAAAAGCATTTGTAACCATGTCATGCAATGTTTTAGCCAGATAGAAATGTAGATGCAAAAATATAGAACATGTATATCCAATATATACTAAGTTTGAAGCATGTAAACAATGCACATGAAAGAATTAAAATTAATTTAATAAAATTATGCATAGTTTTATGAACATATAAATTATATGAGAAAAATTACAATGCACTTTAATGAATGTTAAGCATAATTTCAGAAATGTAATCATTTTACAGATTTCATTATGAAGGTCTATCAAAAATGACTACCCTAAAATGATGATTTTGAGTGAAAAGCCTAAAACCTATGTTCTTAGAACTTTCCAAACTTATAGTATATGGTACTAGAAGGTCCAAGAAGCACAAAAATGAGGTTTCAGAGGCTGTAATAGGCAGTTAAAAATTTGAATAGGGACTAGGTCGCCCAGAATGGTGAACTAGTCCTAGTAGGGTTTTTTTTCAAATATTTTGAGTTTTTTAAGTGGTTTTTGATGTGTTTTAGGCAACATGATGTATTCCTAAGGTGAAAATGCAGATTTTTAGATATTTTCAATAAAATTATATATGCAAAAATGCAAACTAACATGAATTTTTCACTAATGCAATATTTGATAAACCCTAGTATGTAAACAATCCAAATGCCTAATGCAATGCAAGCTACCTCCTAAGATTAAATGCAATATCGGAAAGTTAACAAATGTTAGATAGTCGGGTTCACCAAAATGAACCACCAAAAACATATACTAACAAGGGAAAGAGGATTCCCCAAATAGGCTTCTAGGGTTTGGGAATGAAACTTTTTCCTCTTTGTTGATATGTTCTTGGGTGATTCATTCAAAGGGAGGAATCGGGGATTTGATGAAGGTTATGAATGTGTGTGTAGTGTGGCTAAAACTGAAATAAAATAATAGTAAACTAATCTATGAAATGTAAATGTAAGCAATATGTAACTAAATGTAAACTATCTAAATGACCTAAATGTGTTAAAATAGAAAGTAAACTGGGAAGTTAGGAACTTGTGCACCTGGGTATTGGAAGATGCAAATCAGGAGTCCCAAAATATCTTGGAAAATGCTTGAAATTAGTAGAGGGACATTCCTGCCAAGTTGGGTGACCTAGTCCTCTTCCCCGGAAAACTTATTGGAATAGGTTTCTTCGAAAAGGGTATCCTAATCCACAAAAACCCCCAAAAGGTAACCTCTAAGGGACTAGAGGGACTAGGTCACCATTGTGGGTGACCTAGTCCACTTCTGATTTTTTGAGAATCTATAAGTGGATTTTGGAGCCTTTGGTTTGTAGTCTGGTTCCTGATAGGTTTATGGTTCTAGTTCAGTAGAAAATAGGCTGAAAGGGGTCTCCAAGCTTCATCTAGGGTCTTGTTGACTTGAATGAAGTTGATGGGTTGAGAACACCTTCTAGGCACCTCAAACCTACATACAAAAACACCTACAAACACACATGCAAAGAAGGAGACAATGATTGGGGTTAGATATTAGGGGTTTTCCTTAGTCAAACCCCAATTTGATAACCAATACTAAATGAAATAATATGAAAGGAATGGAAGATTGAATGAAAAAAAAAAATACAAACTCTTACCAAATCCTTTGTTGAAGATGTTTGCAACATGCATGAATCAACTCCAATGGAGAATGTTTGAAGTTCCTTGTGATTGTTTGCTTGCTTGGGAAGTTTTGAGTGTGAGAGTGTTTGTCAAGAGGAGTGAGAGTGGAAAAATGAACTTGTTAGGCAAAAAAATGAGGATGAAAACCCTTATTTGTACATGCAAAACCCTAATTTTCCCAAAAATGACTTATGATAGGCTGACCTTAGGGTTTTGGGGGTAGATTCCTACAAGATTTATGTTTTCATTTTGATTTTTATGCCTAAAAGGACAAGGTCACCCAAAGTGGTGACCTAGTCCACTTGGGCAATTTCAAGTGGTGGTAAGGAATTTAATGATGATTAACAATGTTTATTAGCTTTGCCTCCCGAAACATAGTTTAATCAGACCTAAAGTACATTAAGGGGACAAAATTAGCATTGAAAAGGGTTAATTTAGGGGTGATAAGCCTAGATAAGTATGAAAATGCATCACAACACTTTACAACAATATGTCATAAGGCTTAAGAAGATGTCAGAAGGTGTTATTTAGGTGAATTATGTTGAAAGGGTCTTAGAAAAGTGAGGAAATGTGTTACAACACTTCACAACACCTTAGTAAAACACCATTAGGTTATTGTTGAATTACAAGCTTACAAGACCGAATCAAGGTAAAATAAGGAAAAATCTAGTGGAAAAGGCAAAAATGAGTGAAAAAGTGCCAAGGTATACACTTTTTGGTGACATGGAAGGGTATCAAGTAAGGGAGTGAATTATCTTTTTGGGTGTCCATAGCTAAAGGGTATTGTGTCTTTAACAAAAAATACTTGGTTATTGGAAGTGTAATATGTTTGCTAAGGGGGATTGAATTGAAGGAACCCTTTATTTTATCTCCTAAAAGGTTAAGGATTGGTCTAGTTTATGGGCTTAGATTTTTGGATTTGACTAGAAGTGGACTTTGTATCTTGACTACTAATCGACTTTTGATAATCACAAATGGTAGTACATAAATGCATGAAGAATGGGAATTTTATCATGGTTAGCTTTTCTTGGATCTTACTTTGTAATTTTTTTATGAAGATCTTTTGAAGGTGAGGGTCAAGGACCTTGAGATCGATTTGGGAATAAAGCGATTGATAACGTGAGATAAAGTTGGTCAACTTTTCTTTTTCTTTTTGCTTGCATCTCATCAAATTGGCCAAGGTCATCTTAGGGGTCATGTGCACTTGGAAATGGTTCAAAAATGCATCAACAATTTCATTTAATGAACTAATTGAGTTGTTCTATAAAGGGAAGAACCATTTCAATGCAGTTTCTTTTAATCATCTAGGAAAAATCTTAGCGAATAGTTTATCATGAAGGAATATGTCACTGCAAATAGTAGTATAGGAATTAACATGGTTAGAAGGATCTCCCTTTCCTCCATATTTCTAAAATATAGGAAGCTCTACACCTTGTGGCATCAGTGTTTGCAATATCTCCAAGGACAATGGACTTCTTTTGATATAATATGTAGGTGGTCCATTTTTATTTTGGTTTATGGTGAAAATTTTCTTTTGGAGGTATGAAACAGTTTGGAAGAGTTGGGCTATGAGAGGGTCATTTCTTTTGTTATGAGATGGAATTGAAAGTGGCAAAGGAGTGTATGTGTGCGTAGGATAAGTAAATGGAATGCTTATAGGTGGTAAAGTGGTAGGAGATATAACTTACAATGCCACATAGGAACTAGGGATGCTAGTAGGAATACCCAAGGAAGGAATCACATTAGTAACTTTTTGCATTGTTTTTATGACTTGAGGGTTGGTATAGGTAGGTATTGAAGCTATTGTTGTTGGAGGAGGAATTTGATTTCCTCCTTGATTTGTGATATTTTTGTTGGAAAATAAAAACTAGTGACTAAGGTGAGATGTATTCCAAAGATTTGAACTATGTTTTTCACAATGTCAAGGCGATATTCACTTTAAAATTAAAAAGAACAACATAAGGGAACATAAAAGTTTGTTAATTTTAATATTTAATGGCCGACTTGGAATATTTGAAGAGTCTCTTTCATTAAAAATTATATATGTATTACTAATAATTGTAATTTTGTTATGTTTATTTTTATCCTTATTATCAAATTTAAATTATGAATATGAGGTATTTAAATATTATATTTATTGGCAATTATTAGTATTATTGTTCTTACAATTAAATCTGTAATTTTGAACATGTTTATATTATATTATATATATATATATATATATATATATTCTCATAGTTGTACCTAAGGAAAAAAAATGTCGTACTACTATGCCCATATCTGCACCCGTACCTAAATTGGTAACTTAGCATATAAAGTGCCAAACACACTCTTGAGGGGATTCTTGATTGAGTGATGGGGGGAAGGGGGGGCATCTCTTGGTGCATTCTTTTGATCTGTTTGCTAGTGCTCTTCTCTTCCTTTGATATTTTTAAGGTTCCTTTGCTAACATCATAAAACTATTCATCTTGGCATCGACATGCATGGAGTGCCCTAATGAGTCAAGGTCGCTCTCTATATGTTGAGAATAAGGTACCTAAATCTAAAGATGATAAAAAGATAAAATGGATGGTTTTTTAGTTATATTTGACGAAAGTCATCCACAAGTCCTATTGAATTACATTAATTTGCATAATTAATATAATTAATTATAACTATTATATATATAATAGCTATAATAATTAATAATTATATTAATATTAAATATAATAATAATAATAAATAATAATAATATTAAATTAAATTAATATAATTAATTAATATTAATTACCTATTATTATTATTATCATATATATTAATATAGAGTATTAATATATAATAATATATATGCTTAATTTTAATATATATAATATATTATATACATATTATTATTGTTTAATTAAATTATTAAATTATTAATATCTTTTATAATGTTATAATTTATATAATATAATACTCTATATATAATTAATTATTAGTATTATTAATATATTATATATCTATTAATATAATAATAATATATTATTAACTATCTACATTAATAATATTAATGTATAATATTTAAATAAAGTAAACTCACATAGATTATTATAAATTGTTAAATATTATATATAGTTAATAATAGATATTAACATTTTGGTATAAATTAAATATTATTGATGATTAATATAAACTTTTTTGGTTTTAGGTGTTTTGAGTTTAAAATTCATTAAATAAGGTCATAATAGACCACGTGTGATGTAATAGGAGTCACTTGAGTCATAAAGTAAATATATATATTAAATATATATTAATTATTTTATTTAATTAATAGATTAAATAAAATAGTTATTAAATAATAATATTAAATCATATTAATATAATAATAATTAAATATATAATCTATAATAATAATAATTTATTAATAATGAATACTCTATATATTATCAACACTAATAATTAGTTAATAGTATAATTAATATGATAGTATATATATTAATTTCTAGTGTGAAGTATGTGGAATGCCCCATTCTCCACAACAGTGTGTAGTAGCACAAAATATGGTAGAATCTCAGGAGGATCAGGGAGATGCTCAGTCTCCCCAGGATCAGGATACAATGACAAATGTATTATTAGGACCAGCTGATCTGGCCTATGATAATTATACCTCAGATGATGAGCCTTGTGGTAGTATATTCTCTCCAAACTCATTGGGAATTATCTTTTTATCCAAAAAAAAAAAGATTACATTTACCAATATATATAATATATAGTGTAAATTTATTTATTTTAACAATATATATAAACATAGATAATATTAATTTAATAATATACATTAATATTATAAATAAATAATTATTCTTAATAATTATTAATAATATATAATATTACTTAAATAATTATTAATTAATATATATTATTAATTAATGTTATTATTAATGTATATATTGATTATACTAATATATAACATTAATATTATTAATGTTATAGATATTTAATCTATATTTAATATTATTGTTATATAATATCTCAAGATATTATATATTAAATTGTATTATTCCATTAATTTAAATCGATAATAATGCATTAAGTTATTATTTTGATATATCTATGATTGTTTCAAGGAGGATTTTCTTGTAACAGCCTTTTTGTACCTCCTATAGGGAGTATGATCTTATCAGTGCTTGTTGGACCTAAGTCCATAAGCCTTAAGTTTGACATCATCCTATGGTTTGAAATCTTTAGAGTAAATGTAATGCCCTGCCAAGTAACCTTAAAGGAAGTTGCAATTAACATCATAAGCGAGCCAATTTTTTTTTTTTTATAAAGTGTATTTAACATATACATTCACTTACTAATTAACAACAACCTCTAAAGCTACAAGGTTAGGATTACTTAAACCCACACATACATATTACATATAACCATAGCCTTATGAACTTTATGATATAAACATCATACATCATAAGAATACCACATAACATAATAAGATAATCAACCAAGATACAATCTCATAAACATTATCTTAATCCAATAGATACATCACTCATTCCCAGAATGAGGCAATAGTACATAAGATTATAATTACATAACTCCACCTCATAATCATAAGAGGGATAAAATAATTTATACAAATTAAAATATTACAATGCAAGATAATACAACAAGAACCGCGAACTGTCCATCTGGATGCCTCGCCACCAAGTACAGAAGATCGATGGGGACCCAACGGTTTTGGTGCATGTTCCACCCAACCAATGTGGTACCCGAAGGCCCACCCCCCATGCTAGGAGATAGTAATAAAGTAACATGGACCAAGATCTACTACCTCTAACCAAAGGCAGACTCAAACTGACTCATACTGTTATAACCAACCAAATGAATTAACAAGTACGAATCAAGTACAACTCAAGTATAATACAAGTACAAATCAAAAACAATACATGTACAAATCAAGTACAATACAAGTACAACTCCAACATCACTGACATAGGTCACATTGCTTCCAAACATAAAGTAGATCAAGTATGTTCAAATAACCATACACATAAAACAATTAACAATAGTTGTCATAGATAGAGTGTCATCGCAAGGCTTGTCATGAGATCTCCTCTGGGCATCCTTCATAGGCTCCGGCACAAGTAATCCTGGTGGCCTCAACCAAATCCCGGCACTCATACTCACTCATGCAGAATCAACCACCTCTTGCAAGAACTAGATAGTTGATCTTGCCATTCCAAGCCTTCTCACTCATCCCAAGTCTAAACAAGCCCTTGTGTCTATGAGTGACGATTAAATTATCTTGATTAATGTGAAGTTAGTCCTAATCTTCTAAGTACATTATTTTAATTATCACTTGTTTAAATCACTCCTGAAGGTTATCCAGTTTACCTCTTTGGGCTTTGACGCCTAACCAAAGCCACTCTTCTATTTGACAACACACATCCAAACAATCCACCAAGGGAACCACAAGTGCATACCAACTAGGCATCATAATCCACTCCAACACAAGGAGGATACAAATAATAGAAACTCACTCCAAACATCTTGGAGGCAACAAACACATAGTCCACTCCTTTCTCAGGAGGTATAAAATATATCACTCCTAACATCTTGGAGGCAACAACACATAGTCCACTCCTTTCACAGGAGGTACAAAAGATCTCACTCCAAACATCTTGGAGGCAACAACACATAGTCCACTCCTTTCACAGGAGGTAACAAGATGAAACCACATAACAAGGTCACTCCATATAAGGAGACATGGATCCCATAATCCGCTCCTAAACCAAGGAAGTGCAAACATCCCCGTTCATGAAAATCGGGTAAAACTGAACATGCACTACCCAAGGGAAAACAACTGGATGGCATAAAGATTCAACAACCCTTATCCTCTAAGTTCTTCTAGAAGACTTATAATTTAGGACTAACACTAAATCCCAAAACCAACAGTGCAACTTGACGACATAGCAACAAAAGCATTCAAGTCATCAATCAAATCTAATATTTAGATTTCCTAAATCCATACTCATTCAATAGGTAGTGTTGACAAAGTCAAAGACATGATAAGTAGATCATATAAAATAATCATAACCCCTATTTCCTTTTTTATTATTGGAAATCTAAAACAATTAAACTTACTTCCCTTTACTGAATACAAAGAATTAAATCCTTTAAGATAAACATGAGGAAGATACTACTTTTGGATATACTAAATCCATATCTCTTTCATAATCCAATCACAATGATTCAATTAATCTAAATAGAAATTAATAAATAATATAATTGATTGCTTCATCAATAAAACAACTTCTTAATTTACTTTAAATCGACACAAATCCATGCAAGTAACTCTTTCCATTTCCTAACCAAATTTTACATCTCATTCAATTTTCTATTTAAAACATTCAATCACTTTAATATAATAACATATTGTTTCTCTATCCATTTTTCATATACACTAATCAATCCATTTTTAAATCTCTATTCAATAATACATTGCATGCATCTCATTAAAATAAAATACGATAATGAATTTTACACTGAATATATATATATGCTCCATATTATATAGACACCATTAATATTCCATTCACAATGGCTAGATTACTCTATGGAACTAAATAAAACATAATAACTATTTGTCTTTTTCAATATATTTAGTTCATAAATTTACTTCTAATGCAACCTAACACTATTGCAAACAATCTTTTCCAATTTTCTATCCGGAGTCTATGTCTTATCAACCATCCATTTAAAAACATGAAATTTCATCAATGTATAAAAATATCTTTTGGCTTGTCTATTTGGCCACGCATTCATATTGTTTCTAATTAAATCTCATTAAATAAAACAAACATTTAAATATAAATATTTCTATAATTCTTCAATATATTTAAATATATTTCTCTATACATTTTTTACACATACTAATTATTTCTTTTAGAACACTAATAATACCCAATTTGCAAACAAAAGAATAAAATAATATAAAATATTATTTATTCTCTCAAATGGATAAATACCTTCAATATACATATACTAAATATAAATTAATATATTTAAATATATTTAATCCTTAACATATCTTCTATCCTTTACAAAATATCAAATTGATTAATTCAAAATAAAAATATCCTTCATCATCAATATTCCAAAATATAAATATATTTTTTCAATTAAATCAAATTAATAATTGGACCTTTTACATATGAATTTAAATTTCACAATTCAATTGTAAATTATGCATTCTTTAAATCAAATATTTAACTCCTTCAATTAAACTTTAACATGCCATTTTAAAATAAACAATAATTTCCCCATATGTTTATAATTTTAATTCCACTAATCTAATATACAAATTTTATTTAAAATAATATAAATAAATATAATACTTTAGTATTATAAATTATAATATAAAATATTATTAAATAATATTTTAATATTATAATAACAATACATAAAATATTAATATTTATAAATATCAATTTATTATTATTTTATTTTCAGAACAACCATGGGAAAATAATTTAATAGCAGTCTCATATTTTAAGCATAACTCAAAAACTACAATCTAGGTATTTGAGATTTTTGGATAGGGGTTAGAAAATTGCAAAATGCAAAAACCCTTTAAATTTCCTGAAAACCCAGTTTGTAAAAGTGAAGTTATAGGCGACGCAATCAGACCATTTTACTATGAAAACATAACTATACTGTAGACTTTAAAATCCATTTTTTAATAATAACAAAGGGTTTCATTTTCTAAAAAACATTCTAAATGCCTTGTTCAATCTCTATGTTTAATTTCAATAACAATAAAATCAATTTCTCCAAATAATTTAAATTCAACTAAGGTTTTCACAATTTTCACTCAAGAATTTTCACAAGCAAAGGCTGTAAATTTGTTTAATTTTTTCTTCTAATATCAAATTTATTTTCTAAAATAGATTTAACAAATAAATATTTAATCACTACTATTTTAAAAAAAACAATCAAGAACAATAAAATACAAAGAGGAAAACCTGGTACAAGAAGCTACAGGAAGAGATGAATTTTTGATGCAAGCCTCCTCCAAAGATTTCCTGAATTTTCTTCAATCCTCCAATGAATTCAATCCAAAATCCAACAAATGCAAACAATATTTCCTTCAATCAATTCTATAATCAAACTTTCTTCAAACCCTTGTGCAAATTTTCCAAAATTTCTTCCTTGCTATAAAAATGTATTTTTTTCTTTCTAAAAGATTTTTCTCCCCTAAAATTAAAACATGTATTCTTTATAAATCAAAAATACCTAATACAACCCTAATTCACATTACATGCAAATTAGATATTTCAATTTCAATATTTACAACCCTAATTCACATTACATGCAAATTAGATATTTCAATTTCAATATTTACAACCCTAATTCACATTACATGCAAATTAGATATTTCAATTTCAATTCGAAATTTTCAATTTCAATTTCAATTTCACTTTTCAATTTCAATTTTAATTTCAATTTCAATTTCAGTTTTCAAAAACCCACTTTCAATTTAAAATGAAATTTCAAATAATAAATTAATTTCCAAAGTTGCAACCAATTTCCAAATAAACATTTAATTACAATTTCTAATTTAATTCTCACACGTTGGAATTAAATTCCAAAATTAATTCTAATTCTTTTATTTCCTTTCATTCTCTTGCATCACGTTTAATTAATTAATTTAATTATTTAATAACTAAATTCAACCCCTTGGATCAAATTTAATTAATTAAATAAACTAAATATAATTAATTAATTTAAGTATAAACTTTTATCCACATTGCATTATTTAAATTAAATAATCATCAACATGATTTAAATGCAATTATTCTAAATATCTATTTCCAAATCAAGAATGCTTCAGAATTAAATAACATCAAAGCAAGACAGACAATGACTTGACACACACAACTGACACACACTAAGGCTAGGGTGTAAACTTGACACATGTTACCTAGCTACTATCTCCCGTTCAACTTAACCATTGGATCGACACGCTCAAACCTGTGAAACCAAGTGGAGTCGATGTCATGTACCTGCAATCCTGCAACCAAGTAAACAACATCATACAATATATCCAGCATATAATACACACCGTGAAGAAGGAATTACGGATTCACAGGGCGCTCGCAAACGAGTGATGCAAAACCGTCCTCTTCACCAATACACTCATTGAAACTGACACTTCCATCATAATCCAATAATCTCATAATAACATCTCATGTTAACTCTACAACAACATTAATCTATAATGCATGTGAAACAATAATCAGATAACTACATCCCACAATAAAAGTTATCGCTCAATAGTAGTGATCAAAACATCATAACAAAATGTATCCAGTATCAAAGTAATTGCAACCAAACATAGCACAAAGCAACTTGAACAAGAATCAAAATAGAGGGGTATTACAGTAAAGCTAGGTATCCCTTGGCTCGTAGCTATGAACACAGTTCCTTCGTTCATACACAAGTGTCTGAAATTTGTTCATGGAGGTCTGGTGCATGTTGTGCATGACACCAGGTATAGACCATCAGTTGCACATGGAAACTAAACCTTAGATTACTTCTAGCCCACGTCCCTTGGTCCTCTCCCACCTAGGAAGGACCTCCTACACCGCACGTATCAAAACTATAAGAAGGGGCATGCTAGGTCGAGAGTGAAATACCCTCCCTCACCTTATGTTGTTTCACATATAGCCTGTCTAAAAGCCGACAGTGATGTTGCCAAGGCACATACAAGGGAAGAAGAGAAGCAGTACTGAGATCCTCCTTCTTCCTCTTCCACTATCCATACAGATGCTTCCTCTCATCTTATCGTGTTACCCTCTACTTCTGTCTCACGTTTGCAAGAGAACCCTATGGTGCTCGCTTGGCGAAAGGACAAACATCCTGCATTCAAGCCTCCTATCCTACTGACAGATTCTAGGCCTATTCGATATGGTAAACAAAAAGTCCTCCATGGAGAGTCCTCTCTGTCTCGACCTTCATGGCCTCCTATCGTTCATGTCCCTAAGACAGTGAATGGGAAGAGGACCGTCGCAGAGGTGTTAGAGAGGACTCATCCCACCATTTCTGATCCTACCTCTTATTCTCCCATTCAGGAGTCTTCCCTTCCATTGGAAACAACCATGGAGGACACTCATAATAATAAATATTAATTAAATATATTAATAACTATTATTATTATTATATGATAATATTATGTGATTATATTAATAATTATATCAATATTATTTAATTAGTATTAATTTAACAATTAATATTAATCTAAATAATTATTTGAAATATAATACAAATTAATTATAAGTATAAGTAAAATACATGCATTATCATCCTAGCACATTAAGGATATAGGACCAATAATACCAATAGTTATATAGTTATTAGAAATCAATTATATATCAGAAAATTAGCCTATACTGATTATCAATAATATATAGCTAGTCTAATACGCATATAGTTATGATTTGTTAATAAGTTGTTTGAGCCTTATGTTAGATTGAGAGTAGTGTATGAGGGCGCTATGAGGCATGTTGATCGAATCGAGGCTGCATATGAGGAGGTTTGATCATCTCGAGGTCCAGAGGAGATCAAGAGACTTCATGTACAGGTAGCCAGGCTATAGGAAGATAGAGACCGCATAGAGCGAGAGCGCCTAAAGGTCGTTGGATGAGCATAGGGTCTACAGTATGCTTTGGATTTTCTTATCAGTTCACAGTCTCAATTGCATACTACCATCTCTCAATAGATTTCATTTAGACATATGCGATCGCCAAATCCCGAGGGATCTAGTAGCCACAGGCCACCCTAAATATTAATAAAATAAATATTAATTATAGAGTATTCAATATATATATTAATAATGTTTTTTAATATATTATTCATATAATAATAATAATATCATATTATCAATTAACAAATGATTGCAATAAGATTAAGTAACCACAACCATCCACAAAGGTAAATAAAGGTCATCCAAACATTACTGTTGTTATCATTAGAATTAATAAATTGCTAATAGGTTAATTTATTAATAATGATGTTATATATATATACTTCTAGTTGGCAGTTTCCATTCTAGAAGGCTCATCTCTTGATATATATATTGTTGGAAACAAGCTACATTGAGACAGGGGTGAATCATTGTTATGCAAAATATAACTTTATTAGCCTTTATCTTCAAAGCATTAACAACATTCAACCATAATGCATAAAAATGAAGCAAATGAACACAACACCATTATGGTTAAAATTAATTAGATAAACCAATATAATTAATTAATAGGATAACATTATATTAAGTTGAGGATAATTTAATATTTAGCTAATTAATCACTTATTCACATATAGATAACGTATTAATTATTATATATATATTATGAATATATATTATAATAATATTATAATAATTTACTATTATAATATTTGATTTAATGTTATAATATTATTAAATAATTAATAATATTAATTATTATTAATGTATATATTAATAACGTAACATTATTAATATAATAATAAATAATATTATATAATTATTATTATATATTAATATAATAGTTAATTATTATATATTGAATAATTAAGTACTATATTTGATTGTAAAAACTCTGAATATTTGAATCAATATAAATTTCTAGAACTATATTTATCCATGATTTATTTATTTGTGTAAAATGTGGGTAGTACAATGATTTTTGTAGGCTCTAAAGTTATAGCGGACACACTCTCCATCAGTTGTTTCTTTTCTTTTTTATACAATTTTGATTTATTTTTAAACTCTTCAATGTAATCAAAACCTGGGGATGCAGGAACAATGGAATGCTTGAATGGCAAAGGAATAGGAGTACTTGCAGTTGCTAATTTTGTTACATCCACACTAACTATGGGACTGGGAGTGCTTGGAAATAACTCCTTTGTGGTGGAAATGGTAGTTGTTGTTGGACTTGGACCTATCAAAATCCTTTTCCTCTTTTCTATGCCTTGATCACTTGGTGTTTGTGTGGTATCTTGTATTGTTGTCCTCTTTTGTGTTATTTGTTGTTGTAGCACATGTTGACCACTACTAGTACTACTACCCATACCATCACCAACAATGGCAATGGAATTTGCACTAGTTTCTCCTAAACTATATTAATAGATTATAATAATATTAATATTAATTATTATAAATTGTTAAATATTATATATAGTTAATGTTAATCATATATTATATATAGTTATTAATAATATTAATGTGGCATAATTAATGTTAATATTTAGTTAATAATTATTACTATTATTAACAATGATAGTATAATTAATATAATATAACTATATATATTTACTCTATATAATAATTTTCATATAATAATGTATATAATAATTATACTATTAATATTATATACATTAATATTTAACTATATATATAATATATTATTATATATCTATTCAATATAGAATTAATTATATATTAATATTGATTATCATATATAATATTAATAATTTATTTATTAATATTATTAAATAATATTAATTTAATAATTTAATTAATTATCATATATTAAAGCAATATAATATATATTATTATATATTATTTTAAATAATATATGATATTATTTTATTAATTAATTGCATTTTGGATTTTTTTTAATAATAATTTAATTAATATATTAATTAAATTAATACCATAATTTGAAATAAATAAACATAGACTCACTAATGATATATTTTAAATTAAAAAATCATATTATAATATTTTAGCTATTAATTATTAGGCAATATTAACAAGACAAATACTAATGCTTAGGGGTCACTAATACATAATCTCAAACATAATAATAATAATCAATAGGACTTGTGGTTGACTTTCCTCAAATATAACTAAAAAACCTAATACATCTTGTATTTAAGGAATAGCAAAAGCAATCCAAAAACCATATCTGTGATTTGATAATTCCCTAAAGAGAAGACTCAAAATGTTGGAATCCAAAGTCATTACATAGTTGAATCCAAAAAAATGATATTATTGTTGCCTATGAAATATTATACAACACTAGGACCAGAAAGCAAGTTGGTCTTTAAAAGTTTACCAAAAAAATATTTCTGTTTTACTAACATGAAAATGGAGGGATGGTAATGCATATCATAAGATACAAATAGGGCATTCTAATTATTTATATAACACTTAGTCAAACCATCAATAGCATTGGAAAAGCCACCATTGTTCAATTAATCAACATTTTGACCAAAAGAAGAACTTCAAGAAAACTAACTCAGAGCAAAAGTAGCATAAACCATAATTAATAGGTTAATATTTAGGTTAATATTTAAATTGTATTCATAAATAAATATTATCATTAATTTTATCATTTATTCAACTATATATATAACTTTTAGTTTTAATTAAGTACTTGTGCTTCTATAGAGTTATTAATGAGGAATTACTAGTGGGAATTGCATGGAGGAGTAGTGCTCCAATTGTTAATGGGAAGGTAGAATTCAAATGGCCACTGGTATCATGAGTTTTTAAGAGACACTAACACTTCACACAAACATCTATGTGTTACACTCCTGTAATATATCTTGAAAAAAAAATTATTTCAAAAAGATGACCTATTTCCTTGTGCTTCCATTATGGTTTAAGTTTATATCTTCCGGACTCTTGTTTGAAGAGACCTCAGAACACAATCATTCGTGAGACTAATGCAGGCTTCAATAAATTGTCATTCTTTTCTTTTCTGAAGTGCACAGAGTCTACAAGAGACATTGGATATGTGCAACGCCACTGAAAGGGTGGAGCACAATATCGGCATCGTCCTTCTCCATGGTTCTATGGTTTATATTAAAATTATGGTTTATGCGAAGTGAATATTTGAAAAGTGATAATTAAATTTATCACTTTTCTAATAAATTTTAGAAAAATGATGTTGAGTTAACAATGATTTAAATTTCAAATATGAATCTAATACGAGGTTATAATTTATAGAAGTCTAATAGGATGATATAATGGAAAATATGATAATTTATAGATAAAAGAGTATAATCTAAGATAATCAAATAAATCTTTAAATACATGTAATAATTATTAGTAAATTAAGGATATTATAATAAGGTTAATTATATACATACTATAGATTATTCCATCATTAATAATAATATGATTATTATACTAATGCAACTAATTAATTATGAAAACCTAAAAATAATAATATACTCATTAATTAATATTAATAATAGTTAATATTATTAATTAATTATATAACATTAATATAATTAATATATATCAAATAAAAAACATTATTAATATATATATAGAATTATTATTATATATTAATAATAAATAATAATAATATTATTATTATTATCATTTACATAGAGTTTAATATATTATTATCATATATATATATTATTTTTTGATCTGTTTGCTAGTGCTCTTCTCTTCCTTTGATCTTTTTAAGGTTCCTTTGCTAACATCATACAACTATTCATCTTGGCATCGACATGCATGGAGTGCCCTAATGAGTCAAGGTCACTGTCTATATGTTGAGAATAAGGTACCTAAATCTAAAGATGATAAAAAGATAAAATGCATGGTTTTTTAGTTATATTTGAGGAAAGTCAACCACAAGTCCTATTGAATTACATTAATTTGCATAATTAATATAATTAATTATAACTATTATATATATAATAGTTATAATAATTAATAATTATATTAATATTAAATATAATAACAATAATAAATAATAATAATATTAAATTAATATAATATAATTAATTAGATTATCATATTAATATATAATATTAATATATTATTATTATTATATTATTAATATTAATAGTGGTGATTTGCTGGAATCACAAGGTGGACTTACGGATGAGTTACAAAGCGGGGAAGTTTGATCTGTAAATGGAGTTCTTAAGATGGCAAAATTGCAGAGTGTTTGCTGCAGGTTCAAACAGTAGTCTGGAACTCCATTTCAACATCAGATTTAGCTTTACAATGTGCAATGAACCTTGCCTAAGGTTACTTATTAAAAAAAAAGGAAAAAGGGTAGGGAAGAGAGAAGGTTCCTGGATCTGAAACTATGAATGAACAGTGATCATGGAGGCTGCTATAGTAGACAAACTCCCTAAACTGGGTTTTGCTTGGCCAAGAGGATCCTACAGTTACACAAAACTAGTGCAATCTTCTAAGGACTATAGATTTTTAGTTTCCATACACACATCGTGAACATGCAAATGAACTAAGTTGCAACAATCAAATAAAGAAGCCTGGCTAACTTTGCACAGTAGCTTGCCATCAACAAGTGCCAAAAGTATGGGTTGGAAATTCATCAAATACTATAACAACAATCACCATTACCACTTCCATTCAAGAAACTACAACTAAAACTAACTTGGAAGGTAGAACCATGCACACATAATGAGAAAACTCAAAAGGTAACACCCATAGATCATGCAATGCTACTTTCTATTGCTGCAGAAAGTTTTTACAACAGCTCTCCAACACTTACAAATGAGGGGAAGACCCCTATTTATAGTTTACCAAAGCCCAAATGAATGGATATGATTGAGTTACATTGTGTGTCCCAGATTCAATTACATTAGGGATTCACCTACCCTACAATATTCAGTAATTTTAAATACATCTTTGTCTTTTCCCTGTTCGGTCTTGTAGTGGCCAGTCACTGTAGCAGTTTTGTCTTCTAGCTAGTTTCCCTTTTACTGTAGCTGAAATCTACCTTCTTCCCAATGTAATTTCAGCATTCCTTATTAGATCATATGGCTCTATTGATGGACCCATGGTAGGCTTCTTGAAACCGGAAATGAGAGGCTGAAATGCTATTTTAGGAATGCTAATTTGAAACAACCGATGGAGCACAGAACTTCGGATGGTATTTATCAGATGCAATTTTGGAATTTGAAAGATCAGGAGAGGATAAGACCCCATTTTGGCATCTAGGTCAAAGTCCGTATCTGATTTGGAGGTGCGCTTGTATTTTCCAGAAACATGAGGTGGGAATGCCGTTGTAGGAATGCTGTTTCAAAATGGCCGACAAAGCACGGAACTCCGGATGGTACTTCCCGGCTGCAATTTTGGAATTTGAAAGGTCAAGGGAGGATAAGACCACATTTTAGCATCTAGGTCGAAGTCCATTTCTGATTTGGAGGTGCGTTTGTACATTCCGGAAACATGAGGTCGGAATACCACTGTAGGAATGCTGTTTCAAAATGGCTGACAGAGCACAAAACTCCGGATGGTACTTCCCAGCTGCAAATTTGGAATTTGAAAGGTCAGGGGAGGATAAGACCTCATTTTAGCATATATGCCAAAGTCCATTTCTGATTTGGAGGTGCACTTGTACATTCCAGAAACATGAGGTCGGAATGCCGCTGTAGGAATGTTGTTTCAAAATGGTCGATAGAGCACAGAACTCTTGATGGTACTTCCCAGCTGCAAATTTGTAATTTGGAAGGTCAAGGGAGGATAAGACCCCATTTTAGCATCTGGTTCCAAGTTCGTTTTTGATTTGGTGGTGCACTTGTACATTCTGGAAACATGAGGCTAGAATGCTACTATAGGAATGTTGTTGCAGGAAAACAGTTTTGGAATTTTCAAAACTTCCTAAAACTTATTAAAACCTTTTTAGTTCACTTAGGCACCATAAAAACATCCAAAATCCATAGGAAATCTATCCCCAAAGTCAAAGAATGAAGGAAAAAGTGAATCGAGCGAGCGGGGGGGGGAGGGGGGCGGGCGGGCAAAGCCCGAAAAACCCAAGACTTAGACATTTTTTATTTTAGGGGTGTGGTTATGAAAATCTGCATATAGTTTGCACAATGACAAAACAACATAAACATAAATTCCTATCCCTATGAGATAATACTTCATGATTCAAATGCAACCAAACAACAAAATTAAACAAAGCATCTAAACCATGAAATAAACCTATCCCATAGTGGATTGGTGCAACTTAGTTGTGTAGAAAGCTGCCCTTTCCCAATCCTTGATAAGCAAGATTGCCAAATGATGAACAAGATTGATTCTCAAGTGAAGAGAATAACCTTGCAATGAGAATGATTTATTGCTAAGCAAATGGTGTTGTGATGAGCAAGATTGATTCTCAAATGAAGAGAGTAACCTTGAAATGAGTAAGTGTTGTGTTGTTGTTATGATTTGTGTTGAAATGCTTTGCATTTTATAGATTCAAGATTAGGAAGAGTGATAGATTTGGATGAATGTGGGATCATTCATGAGCCAATGACAAGATGCCACTTGTCAAAGTGTGAGAGGGTAAGTAATGTGCAAGTCCTGGCCAATGTGCCAATTTGAAATTCAAATTTGGATGAAATGACATGTTTAGGGGGGATGAAAAGTGCAATAAATGCTATGTCTGACTTGTGCAAATAGCATTTAAAACCGTGTTGGAAGGGACAAGTCCCTTTTGGGGGGAAGATTCAAATTGGAAGAATATTCCATTTTGATGCCATTTTGAATGTAATTAGAGGAAATAATAAATCAAATAAATGATTTATTGGTGCAAGTGGGTGGGTTAGTTAGGAGTTTGGATTTGACTCTAGTTGAGTCAAAAGCTAGAGAATGTAATTATGATTAGAAGTTAATTAATGTAGATTAATTAACTTGGATGATATTAGGAGGTGACATTTGATTAAATCAGTTTGATTTATTAAATCAAATGAGAAGAACATAAGGATTAAATAATTTGATTTATTTAATGAACCTTAGGAAATTAATCAATAAATTGTTTTAATTGATTAATAGGAGAATTTGATGCACGATGTTAGTTTTGCATGTCTACAAGGGGCAAAATATGGTCAGCCAAAAATGAGACTTTGAAGGGCATGTTGACCAACTAGGACAGAAAAATGAGGGGCACGCAAAATGAGACGAGAGCAAAGAAGCCCACTAGAAGCGAAAAAGAGGGTCCCTGCCAATGGTGGGGTGTGTGTGCAAAATATGCACAACAATACCCTTCTCCAATGTTCTCCATGGCTTTATGAAAACTTTGAAAACTTTTAACACTTGAAAATTTTTATCCATTCTTGCCCCTTAGGAAATCTACAACCTAGCCCTTCAAATCACATACAAAGGAGAGGGAAAAAAATTGTAGGGTTAGTGGATAGGGGTTTGCCTTGGTCAAACACCTTGTTGGTAATTAAAATTTGAAATGAAAGAAAATATGAACGGAGAATGATGAATGAACAAAAGGAAATGTTGCAACTCACCAAACCCTAGAAATAATATTTTGCAAATATTCTTGAAATGGCGACAATGGATGTGGTTCTTGACTCTTGCTTGAATGATGTTGATCTTGCTTGAAACACTTGCTTGAATCATAAACTCTACATCACAATTTTCAGCACAATAACAAGCATTATGAATGTAATATTTGACATGATGATTGATACTTGAATGTTGCTCTAAAATGCTTGATAATCTACTCTTGAATGCTCTTGAATTATCTTGTGAATGCTCAATGATATCTTCTATACTAGGTCACTTGATTTATTGTTCATTGCTAGGTGTAAATATGAGTGAAAGAACCTTGTATTTATACTCAATTAGCCAAGAATTCCTGAAACTACAACACTACAAGCCAACATTAGATGTAAAAGAATAAAATCCCACCTGAAATTTGAATTAAATTTAATTTTGGGCCACACGGACTCATTCACCCAAGCTGGTGAATGAGTCCCATCAAACATAATGTATAGGACCAAAAACCAAAAGTGCTTAGAAATGTGTGAAAGTTGGTTCGAGACCCAAAAAACTCTATGGGACCCATTTTCCCAAGGTGGTGAATGAGTCTTAGATCCCAAAATCTAGGCCACACAAGCCAAAAACACTTGAATTATGATTGGTTACTAATTGGTGTTAGGATCGTCATCAAAAAGATGTATTAAATGAATCTTGTGGATGCAAAATAGGGACAATTAAAGAATAAGTAAGCCCAATTATTAATGGCAAGCCTAGAAAGGTGTGAAAGTGTGTTACAACAATTTATAACACTCCAAGTAAGGAAATATTAAGGTTGGTTTTGATTAAAAATAATTTTATTATGCTTAGTTATTTGATAAGACCCTAGAAAAGTGTGAAAGTGAGTTACAACACTTTAGCAAGGTACCTATAACTATGAATTTTTCCTACAAGATTAAGAGGTTAGTAATACACATGCAAAAACAATAAAAGCCACAATAATAATGAAGTGCAAAGGAAATAACATGAAAACAAAAGGAATGATCTCACCGAAAAGTCTTCATTCTCCATGGCTGACCTCCATTATACCTTTTCAACTTGCTGCAATAATGATGTTGCCCTCATATTTTATGTGTGAGCAATATTTGATAATGGTAAGACCAAACAAGTGTTGAAGGATTTGAATTAGATGCTAAACTATGCACTTATGCAACTAGTGAGAAAATCTAAAATATGCCAAAGAAAATGAATTATGCTAAGATTGCCTAAGATATGAGAGACTATGAAGAAGATAAAATTAAGAGATGTTAAAATGAAGACAAAATTGACATTTTATAGAAAATGCAATTTTATACAAATGAATGAGATCAAAGATTGAGAAGTGCCCTAGAATCTATGGTCAAGATTCAAAATAACAACCCCTTAATTTGGGTTAGGGAAACTTTAGGGTGAAATTTTAATTGAGTGGATGAGATTTAATTTAAGAAATTAAATCAAGGAAGGAGAATAAATGTGACAATGAGATAAGAATTAGTAAGTGGAAAAGGATGAGTTAGAAATTCAAGTTATTATAGAAAATAACTTACTTTGTGGAAATAAATGCTATTTTGAAATTAATATTTTAAATTAATTCCAAAATGGTGAATGCATGTGACAGTAAATAATTATTATTTTATTTACTTGAGAAGGGATAAATTTAAATAAATGATTTTTATTTAACTTTAGAAATGAATTATGAGAAACAATTAAATAATTAATTTAAATTAATTAAATGTGAAAGAAGTGAATTAATAATTAAATAAATTATGGGAGATTTATTTAATTATGAGAGGACTTTAATGTTAGAGACATATTTATATAAAATTGATTTATTTAAATAATGTAGAGGAAATAGTGGATTAAATAAATTTAATAATTTATTTAATGTAAAGAGGACTTTAGACATTAGTGGCATATTAATTTATTTAAATAATCAAGAGGAATTAGAGATGAATTAATTAAATAATTAGTCATTATTTAATTATTAATTGAATTCATTAGAGTGACATAATTAAATTATGTATATTAGAATTGATGATATAATTGAGTTCGTAGGCCTAGATTAATTTTAAGTGTCTACGTTTTTTCCCTCTTTGTCATAATGTAGTTTATCGCGTTATGGCAAAGAAAAAAAGTCAAAGATATGCCGCAGTGAAGGTATGAAGTGCATATGCCCCCTCGAGAATTTTTTTGAATTTTGGCTAGAGGTTAGAAAAATTAGGAAAATATCTCGATAAGCTAAATGAATGGCCAAAAAACCAACAGTGCAATTAGTTTTGAAAATGAAGGACATTAAGCTAGTGAAAATCCTAGCTAAAGGTGGTCAAATTAGCCTCCAGAACAAACCCATTAGGTCAAACCCTAATTTTCAACCTATAAATAAGTGGAAAAAGCCAAACCAAGTGTCATTTTCATATTTTGCTATTCATAAATTTGGAGATTAGAGTGTGGGGAGAAGATGGTTATTCCCATGATAAACCATCGTGGATACTGCGTGCGGACATTCCGATGAATCGGGGGCGCAGAGGCATCGGTAAGTAACCTATCTGACTTTTTAATTTTTTCATTTTCCATGCATTTATTAAGGTTTAGGGGGGGGTGAATGAATGCATTGTGACGAAATGTCATTGCATAAACCAAAAATGCCTTCATGTTTGATACGTTTGATTGCATCACGATGCAACTGAAAGGGGTAGGGAGGTCTAGGTTTAAAAGTGCCAAAGTGCTAGAGAAAATGACGCAAGTGCCAAAATGCAACACAAGGGCAGTGATGAGCGACACGAGTGTGATATTGTGATGCAACCACCTTGTTAAATGACAATTATTATACAATGATGCATTTTCCATACCGAAAGACACAATCATTATATAGGGTCGTAATTGCTAGTTGAAATGGCGCATCCACGAAAGTGTAACGCAACTACGAAATGCAAAGCCACATGAGACTTAGTGCGATGCAATTTCCATCAACGCGACACAATTGTAGTTGACCAGGGTTGACTAGAGTTGACTTAGTGTAGAATCTTTTTTCAAATGCATTTTTGGTTTCTCAAATAGTAATAATGTGCTGAATTTCTAATCCATGTGTGCCAACCCTTCTTTCTGCGTGTGTAGAAACGATTAGTGCCTATCTATACTGGAGAGTTCAGACCTACTACTTATGCTTTTAGAGATCGGCTAAGTGACAGGGAGAGACAACGGTTGATGAGATTGGGGTTGTATTATGTCACTTACATTCCCATTATTCAAGCAAACAAGGTATTGTTGATAGCTTTGTGCGAGCAGTGCCACTCAGAGACCTATTCCTTTCACTTACCCATAGGAGAGGCTACTATTACTCTTGAGGATTTCTATCATATTTTGTGCATCTCGATCAATGGGGAGAGAATAGTATATGATCCAAATAGAGGGTGAAAAGACCTAGGAGAGATGTACGAGGATGCAGATGGTACACGTCTCGACATCCATATATATGAGATCGGATGGGACTTTGTGGCTGACCACTATCCATGGTGGGATGTGATGATTATGACCTTGATTGCTAGAGTTTTGATTCTAGATCACCGTGGACATGGGTTTCCCATAGGATGGGGGAATGTATTAGTTTGCATGCTGCTCAGAGGATAGTGTTTGCTTGGGAACCCTATTTGTTGGCTATGTTGTATCATCAGTTGCATGAGGTTGTATATCAGCAAGGACAAAGTATCTGTTGTCTCACCACTTTACTCATGATCTGGGCATGGGAGCGCATTCTCGTCTTCCACCCACCAATACAGATTCGGTAGCTAGTTGATGGTATGCCTTATGTTTATCTATATGCTAGTTTAGTTAGCCATACTTGCATAGGAGATACCAGGTACTAGCGACATCAAATTGACACATTGGTTAGCTTTGTCTGGAGATCGTACAGAGATTGTGCCCAGTGGCAAACTTAGGATGGCCATCTTTCATTATGCAGATAGTTCAGATACTTGATTGGTCATACAATGCAGATTCATTGTATCATTGAGATGTACCTTCCCTAGTGGGTCCTATGACAATTTGGCAAGCAAGGGGTTATGCTAGTGGGGACAATAGAGTATGCATGGTCATCCAAGGAGATCATATTAGGGCCACCGATAGAAGTGGCAATGGAAGAGCAATAGATAGACAACCTGGTTCTATAGTGGTGGGGTTGGAGTGGAGGTCTAGTAGATGTAGGGACATCTATTGTGTATGACACCTAGTGGTAGGTTCACAGGCCTATTCCATTGACAGACCCAAATGGTCCAGCTACTATTGATTGTTGATCAGTTATTCCTCGAGTTTGAAAGGGAGGTTGGGGTGGTAGAGATGGAGGGAGAGACAACAAGGGGGCTGGAGGGAGAGATGGTGGTTGGGGGGATTGAGGGAGAGGTGGTGGTTGGGGAGATGACAAAGGCGGGGCTGGGGATGATGGTGGTGATGGTAGGGGTGGAAGGGGGAGGAGGGGTGATGTAAGGAAGAGGTAGCCTCAAAGAGTTAGACAGTGGGTAGGTGGGGGACATTTTCCACACATCAGGGGGAGGGTGAGGAGGGGAAGCAGCCAGAGAGGGAGGAGGTTGAGGTTAGAGGAGAGGAGGAAGCTAGAGGAGAGGGAGAGCAGCCAGAGGAGGATATTTTTGTTGAGTACCATCCTCTTGGCATTGATGTGGAGAAGGTCTAAGGAGAGGGGGAGAGGGAGGAGGAGAGAGAGGAGCAGAGGGAGAAGGAGAGGGAGAAGGAGAGAGAGGAGTAGAGGGAGGAGGAGAGAGATGAGGAGTCAGAGGAGGGGGGGATGAGGCTGAGAGGAGGTTGCAAGAGTGGATGATAAAGGGATAGGAGGAGGGGGATAGACCAACCACATTGTCAGTGGATGCCACTATGGATCCGAGGGTTGCAGACCCTCAAAGAGAACTATATGCGGCCTTGTCTCAGAAAAAGGCCTTGGTAGTAGAGTTGGAGGTGGTGAGGGTGGAGAGGGATCAGGCTATCGTCAGGTAGCAGGAGGCTAAGACTCAGATGTGGGAGTTTTCTCAACTCTACATAGGACCATTAGGAGACATGGCTAGAGAGTTGGCTAGGATGAGGAAGAGCAAGGGCCGCTATAGATTGCTATATTAGCAGGTTGTACCACTAAAGAGATGAGATTCAGGATTGTCCATATCATATAGTACGACAAGTAGCAGGATACAAACCCACAACACCAGTAGGTCACATAGCAGCATTCATATGAGTGTTGGGGGATCCACCTCATCTGGATAGTCATCGACACATTGATCTCACAAATCACACATACAGTCCTCTAGTCACAACCATACATCTAGGAATGACTACATATTGGTTTCATCAGGACAATAGACAGAGTAGATCCAGATTCCGATCGTTGACCCCTCAAGATCTCAGACTCAGGATCTAGCCACCATGCCCATTCAAGTTACATTTCATATGATTCGTCAGCAACAACCGCCTCATGGGTCACCTCCATGGGATGGAGGGGGCCTGTCATAGGATTTTCATTTGTTTATTTTTATGAGACACAGTATATTTTGACATTCAAGCTTGCGAGCTCCCTTTTTTTGGGATATCCTATGATTTTATCCTGTGACGTGATTTTTTTTTTGAGGCTATATATATGAGATTTTTGGATGTAGACTATATGATTTTGTGTGTTATGATGCTCTATGATTTATTTGATGTGATTTGATGTGGTTCAATGTGATGCATTCATGATGATGGTTTGGATTTCTATATGCCGTGATGATCTTACCTTATATGCTGATGATAATGATATTCTATATGATGAAATGTATGGATGAAGTTATGGATATGGCTATGTATGGATGCACTATGTGATATTTTATGACATGTTTCCTATATGTTAATGCAAATGATGATTTTATGTATGCAAGGTGAATGTATGTAAATGATAATGTCATGCAATGTGAATTATGGTATTTGATTTATGCAAATGTGAAATTAAATGCTCATATGAAGTGCTCATATGATCATGTATGCAACTATGTTTTTTTATGTCACAGGATATCATTAGAGGATGAGAGAAGAAAAGATGAAGATGGATGTTAGTGCAAAGAAATATATGTATGTTAATGCAAAAACAAAATCCTTTAACACTTGTCATAGTACTATTATAGTTATTTCTCTTAATCATCATTGGGTGAAAATGTCATGATGGCCGACAAACATGATGATATGATGTAGATCAATAGTGTGCAAGGTCAAACCATAACATAGATCAACTAGTCATAGAAAAGGATGATCATGACACATACATAGAATATAATTGTCCCTAGTCATTTTTTCATAACAAATCATAAACAAACAAGACTAGTCATGAGATGACGCTATGTCTCTAAATCTTGATGTCAGGAAATCCTGCAGAAATTAGCTGCATGATAGTCAAAAAGAGATAGGAAAATCATTATACTATGTTTTTGCTCCTCTAAATCCTAAAGTCAGGATATCCTTGAGAAACTAGCAGTAGGATAATCAAAATGACAAGGATGATCATCATGATATGTCATGGTTCTTCTGACGTAAAAAACTAATATCATGATAATCATCAAAAAGACAGATAGTGTTTGCCAAGTGCTCTCCGAGTGAAAAAATTATCAAGTGTTCAAAATGCGAAGTGTTTTGATGTGGAAATGCCAAAATTGATAAGGATTAGGTTGCCAAATGTCGAATAATGTCATATTCAAAAAGGACACATCAAGGATGATGTTGATGTCAAGAGGATCGATTCTCGAAGTTAGAAGAATCTACCAAAATGATAGAGGATGAGGATGATGCTTAGGAAGGACACATCCAAAAGTATAAAGAGATGACAAGAGTTGATTCTCAGAAGGACACATCTAAAGAAGAACCCAAATTTTTTGATAGGTTGATTTTTCTTGATATAATTTGACTGCATGCCCTTGTTGACATGTTGGTTTGACTAAAATGTTGATGAAACAGATTGTTGATAGATTTCCTATTTAGGATTGACAAATAATTTGGTTGATTTGAAGATATTTTGATGTGTGTGAAAGTGCAGTGCCCTGACCCTAATGGACTGACCTAATGCGGCCTTGGAGGCTCATCGATTGATGGCCTTGCCTACGTCGTGCACTCAAATACCTTATAGTTTGACACAACCAAATTGACTTTTTTCAAAGGGTAGAGGATTTGAGCCATGATTTTATTTTGACAAAACTATAAGGATGGACCTAATGTCTTAGGGATTCAAAGATGAATCTTTCCTATGTAGCAAATTTGTAGAGATAACGTAGTTCAGAAAAATGACAAAGACTGACAGACGTGACTTACTTGACAAGATGTTACTCACTTTGACTTTGTTTTTGGCATTTTGACATTGATTTGAATGATTTTTTGTTTTCTTTAGGACATTTTCCAATTTTTAGATCTTTTTTCAAGGCTTTTTGTAATTTGTTAGGATTTTTTCAAGACCTTTTTTTATTTTTAGGACTTTTTGCAAATTTTAAGGATTTTTTCAAGACTTTTTGTAAATTTTTAGGATTTTTTAAGACTTTTTGTGAATGTCAAGACCATGTGCGATATCCACTATAGTCAAATGATATAGTTTTTTCCCCCAGGCAGGTCAATAAGTACCTAAGATGTGGTAAAGGGCATAGGTGGAATAAAAGGCAAGGATATGCAAGGCATGATGTCAACCATTACTAGCCATGGACGAAAATTTAAGGACTGATGGTAAGATTCATGAATGTGTTAGGATGTTGTGGTTACATGAAGAGGCCAATTAGAGTAACCAGTAGATGGCAGAGCAATGATCAACTACACATGGCGCATGTTTTCTAGGTTTTGACCATGGTACTTATCCAAAGTGTCTGTTTTCCTGGTTTTCACTATTTGACGAATTTATTTGTTTTTACTATTCTTTGTTTTTTTAAAAAAAAATTGGTGTTACCAGGACACCTATTTGCCAAGTTTTCATCAAGGTAACAATTATTTTGATTTTTTTAATTTTTTGTATTTTTCATATTTTTAGCCAAGCTCTTCGATGCTATGTGTACAACTTTCTTAGATGTAGGCTATTGATGGGTTATGTCAACTATTCTCCATTAGGTGTGGCTAGCTAATAATCTCCAACACCAAATGCTACAGTAATGATATAGGGACTGAGCCAATTAGGCTCAAAATTTCTAGGCTTCTCATAGTCAACCTAATTTCCTGGGTTCTACATAAGGACCAAGTCACCAATTTCAATTTTTTTGACCATCACTCTTTTGTTATAGCTCCTTCAGAGATGATTTTGATATGACTGTAAATGGTTCAAATCATTTTGTCTTCTTTCTTGTAGTATTTCTAGCTTGTGCAGGTGAGACTATCTATATTCTTCATCATCGATCAATCCCTTCAAGGAGACTCAGAGAGAAGGAATTTCGACCTCAATGGGAAATATGGCTTCGGATCTGTAGACCAAGGAAAATGGAGTGGCTCCACTAGGTGTACGAATGTTGGTTTGATAAGCCCACAAGGCAGGATTGAGTTGTAAATGCCAATCTCGACTAGCATAATTGACGGTCTTCTTAAGAATACGAAGAATTTTTTTATTTGATGCCTCAGCTTGACCATTGCCTTGCGGATAATATGAGGTGGAGAAATGGTGTTGAATGTGGAATAACTCATAGAGTTCATGAATGTCCTAATTTTTGAATGGACGACCATTATTAGTGATGATGGACTACAGAACACGATACTAGAAAATGATTTAATTAAGGATAAACTTTGAGATTTTCTTGTCGGTGATGTAAGTGACAGGGACAGATTCAATCCACTTAGTAAAGTACTAGGTTGCTGTGATGGTGAACTTATGGTCGTTGGAGGAGAATGGATGGATTTTTCCCATGAGGTCAATTCCCCATTGTGCAAAGGGCCATGGAGAAGTGATCAATCTCAGCTCTTGTGCCTATGCATGTATTACATCATTGTGTACTTTTCATTTCTAATATGTTCTGGAAAACTAAAGTGCATCTTTCTCTATTGTTGGTAAGTAATACCCTAGTCTTGTGACTTTTCTGGCTAGAGTTGGGCCACTTGAATGAGATCCACATATACCCTTGCATACCTCTCAAAAGTTTGTTCATGTTTCATCAGTGTCGAGACAATGAAGAAGGGTATTTTCAAAGCTACAATGGTAGAGGGTGTCACTGACGATGGTGTATCAGGCGACTTTTCATATAAATGACTTTCTTTGGTTATTGGAAAGGTTGGGTGGTAAGGTTTGGGATTTAAGATAATCATAAATGTCCTAGTACCAAGGTGAACTGGGACCAACAATCTCACAAACCATTTATGACTTTGGAATTTCATATGCCAGTATCAAAAGTTGTTCAACTAAGAATTCAAATTGTGACACATTTTTGGGGATGTGTAATAGAGATCCAATAGTTGCCATTGCATCGAATTCCTTATTTTGTGTCATGTGGATTTGTTTAAAGGAAATCAGTTTGAAATATGTCAGGAAGCTATCCACCATTCACTTGTAGGGGAGAAAATTTTCATCTTTTGTTTCATAATAATCATTCACTTGGTTGATAACTAACTGAGAATCCATGAATACTAGCAGTGTCTGAATTTTCCATTTAATTTCCATTTTGAGTCTTGTGACCAGTGCATCGTATTCTGCAATGTTATTAGTACAAGGGAAGGCTATCTAGAATTCCTTAGGAATTGAATCCCCTTGCGGTGTGATGAATAAGATACCAACTCCTAAGACGTGACTAGTGTGAGACCCGTCAAAATATAGTTTCCAAGGTGATGTAGGCTTTACATGAAATATAGACTCATCAGGAAAATCAGTTATCAGTGGATGAGTGCCTTGGATGGGTGCATCTGCAAGTTGATCAACTATTACCTACCCTTTTATGCTTTGTGCTCAATGTATTGTATGTCATATTCACTCAAAATCATGACCCACTTTGCTAACCATCCTATCAATGTTGCCCGACTTAAAAGATACTTTAGTGGTTCAATCTTTGCTACCAACTATGTTTGGTGGTTTAGTATGTAGTGTCTTAATTTTTTTTGCAAATACAATTTCAAGGAATTCATGTTCAATGGTTGTATAGTTCAACTCATATCCAACCAATGTGTGGCTGCTATAGTATATAGCCCATTCTTTTTCCTCATAATCATTTTGTGCTAATAATGCCCCTAGTGCCGAAGTGGTTGCAAAGACATAAAAAATTAAAGGTTTGCCTTCAATTGGACACATTAGAATAGGTGGTGTCAATATATAATCTTTGATTTATAAAAATTTCGTTTGACATTTATCTGTCCACACAAAGGGGATACTTTTGCACAAAAGGTATCGAAATGGTTGACATTTCTCTGCTAGCTATGCAATGAAGCGTCGTATGGACTAAAATCTTCCCTGAGTGTCCTCAACTCACTAATTCCTTTTGGGGGAGGCATGTCTAGAAGTTCTTTCACTTAAGTAGGATCAACTTCTATGCCTCTTCGTGACACTATATAGCCCAATAGCTTGCCTAAAGTAACTCCAAAGACACATTTTTTTGGGTTCAATTGAACCTTGTACTCTTCTAGCCACCTAAAATTTTTGTCTAGGACCCTGAGATGATCCTTCCATGTCAATGATTTGGCCAAGAGTTCATCCACATAATCTTCCATTAGTGTATGCATGAGATCGTGGAATATTATTTTTATTTCTCTTTGGTATGTGGCACCTACATTCTTTAGACCAAAAGGCATAATATTCCAATAGTATGTTCCCCGAGGACATGTAAAATTTGTTTTCGGTTGATCTTCAGTTGTAATACGGATTTGATTATAGCTTGAGAAACCATCCATAAGGGAAAGAATCTCATAGCATGTTGTGAGATCTACAATCATGTTGATATTTGGCAATGGGAAGTCATCTTTTGGACAAGCTTTGTTCAAATCATGAAAATATGTACATATGCAGATTTGTGCATAAGGTTTAGTGACTGGTACAATGTTGGATATCCAGTCTGCATAGTCTATTGATCTTATAAATCCTATATCCAATAAATTCTTGAGTTCATATTTCACCAGTAATGCAATCTGTGGATGCATTTTTCTTAACTTTTGTTTGACCAGTTTAATGCCTGGAATTAAAGGAAGATGATGCAATACTAGCTCGAAATCTAGGCTTGGCATATCAACATATGACCATGTGAAGTAACTTTTCTCTCTGAGAAGAATTGTTGGAATTCTGGTTTTTCTTCTTTTGTCAATGATGTTGCAAGGAGAAACATTTTGGGGTCCTCCAGTGTAGCTATGTTAACTTCCATGGTATCTTCAATCAAAATTACTGAGTTTTTATGTGGTACAAGAAGAAATTCCAATCATCCATCCTTAGGTGCTTTAGAGAGGTTTTCACCTTCAGATACGTCCTTTATTTTTACTATTTTATTGTCAAAAGGTTCCTTATGGTTTTCACCTCGAGACATTTCATTTTTTATTTTATTCTTTGTATTTTTGTGACTACAGGATTACAAAATCTCCTTGAAGTAAGTTGCACAATCTAGGTCAATACAAAATCCCACCTTGTGGTCACCCCATGGTATGCCCTCATAGAGTCCCATGAATTCTATGATGGCCAAATAATTCTAAAAAATGTCCATGATGGGTTTATCTTGTTGGTCCCAATCAACTAGTTGTGGGTAAACAAGGGAAATCCTATCATCAGTGTTGGTAAACGATGGGGAAGATTCAAAAAGCATGCAAATTGAAGCCTCAAGCATGAAGTCTGAGTTGTCAATTTCAACTTCCATGTCCAATGCAATGGAGGGACCATATTCAGATTCTGATGAGTTGTACTCATAATCATAATAGGGGACAAAATTATCAACACCATGATTGCTAGATGGTGGTTCAGAGGCATGGATGGTAGGTTTAGGTGTGTCAATCTCATGGATGGGTTGGGGAATGGGGTAGGATAATTCAGTTATTGCTGATGAAAATTTATGTTCTTCTGGATCCCAAGGAATGTTTACCCATTCCTTTTTTTTAGAATGACGGTCAATAGGGTCAATGTTGTACATTTTGTTGAATCTTTCCTCAAAAGGTAGTTGGCTGGGTTCTAGGAATAATTCATCAATATCATAATCACTTAGGGTTCTATAAGATCCCCATTCCCATACATTAGAGTCAGTTTTGGTAGGGGATTCTTCGCATGTCTCAACACTTTCAGAAATTGTTATGTCCTTACTTGAAAGTACATAGGTACGTTGATCATCAGTTCCGAGTTGGTCAAACCCCAGCCCTATATTCCTTGGTATCGCAAAAATGATGATAGGTTCTCTCCTTCCTATACTATTTGGTCCAAGGCCACTAGTTCCATCAAAACCCTATGCTTTGCATATGTCATAGCCTTTTCCATAGATATGTACTGGTAGCAAGGGTAATCCTTCTGGGTCTTTGTAGATCCAGTCAGCTATGTCGATAATGACTTCATTACTCATGTCCCCCACAATGTGAAGACCCTTTTCGGTGGAACCTTAAAACTTGTGTTAGGATCGACTGCAAAGTAAGGTCGACCATAGAATTTAGGTGGCTTAGGTATTGTGGTGATAGAGTAAGTTGTATTTAATTTGAATTCTCCACAACCAAGGTCCTAGATCTTGAAGTCATTACTTGGTATGGAGGCTGAGGAGGATGGTGTGGAAAAATTGGACGAAGTGGATATGGATAACTTGGTAAGTGTGGATGGATCGATGTATTTGGAGGAAGTGGATGTTAAAGCCTCTCGATTTATAGGCACTTGATGCTCAATTGGTAGCTCTTACGTTGGTATAGTATTGAAATGGATCTGGATCTCCTGGGATAGTAATTTTAGTACTGTCAAAAGGGAACTTCAAACATTGGTGGTAGGTGGAGGTAATGGCCTTTAAGGCATGGATCCATGGGTGACCAAGTAAGATATTGTAATGTATATGCCAATCTAGGACTTGGCATGTTTTTCCTATAATGACTGGTCCCACATGAATTGGAATTGTGATGACACCTTTAGAAGCGTGTTCCTCATCATCATATGCTTTGATGACAATGCTCTTGGTAGCATCCACACATGCGTCCGAGAAGCCAAGAACTTTAACAAATTTCAAAGAGAATATGTTCAATCCTGCTCTGCCATCTACTAGAACTCATCTAACCTTGTCCTTATGGACAATAAACTTGATATGAAGGGCATCATTATGAGATGGTTTAGGTGAGGAATAGCCAATGTCTGAAAAGGTCATGTGATGAGGTGAGTTCAAATATTTGACCATGGTTTTGAAATGATTGACATCAATATTGTTTGGGATGGATGAATCTTGCAATACTTTATCCAAGAGGGCCTTATGCATGGGTGAAATGTAGAGAAATTCAATTGCTCAATAAGGTTGAACTTTGGCTTAGGTTTTGGTTGCTTGGAAGATGCACTAGGTATGGTAAGCTTAGGCTGATGATTAAAGGGACCTGGGATAGTGACCTTGCCTTTACATCTGGTGACATTGCATTCTAGGTCCTTTTTGATGGTAATGGTATTAACACACGTCTTCATCAATAGCCTGAAGGTTGTTAATGATAGTACCACCAGAATAGTTGAAGGCAACACATACGTGATTGGCTTGATTATTGTTATTCGTTGTGTTGGACAAGGAGGGGTTACTAGAACCATGATCATGCAGTGGATTGTTGTGGATTGTATGATTTGAGTTTTTCACAAATTGTTGAACACCAAGCTCAATGATATGATTTTCAATAATGTCTTGCACAATATTTCTTAACTGATGACAAGAAGAAGTTTTAAGCCCTTCAACACGGTGGTAATCACAAAATGCATTATCATCCCACCATGATGGCTTGAAATGACCAGGGTCATACAGTTTAGGTTCTTCCAAAGTTATGACACCATTTTTGATAAGTTTCTTTAAGAAATTTTCAATAGGCTCACCTAAGGGGGTGTATGTGTGTTTTTGAAATTGTCATGGTTGATGTGGCTGCCTTTTATTAGATTGAGTAGGATTGTTTTGAATAGCATTGTTAGTTGGTGTCGGTGTAGTTACAGGTACATTTTTATTTTGAACTCCTTTGATGGTGAGTACATGACCTATGGAATTGATGGTTTTTGCATTGACCATGCCATCGTTGGTGATGTGTTTATTCTTATCCTAGTATTTGGTTTTTTCATTAGAATTACTTGGGTTAGTGTTCATGGTGGTGTTAATTGTTTTGCCACCATATTTTAGTTCACCTTTGGCAAATCAAGGCTTTTTCAAGTTGCACACCTTTTTCAACAAGGTCAACAAAGGTGGTACAACAATGGACTTGTAATCCATATCTTAGTGGTCCCAAGAGATTTTTGAAAAACATGGTGACTTTCTCCTTTTTGGGTATCTCTACAAGACATCTACTAGCTAGAGTTCTCCATCTTTGAAAGAATGGAATAAAAGTTTCACCATGTCATCTTGAGTGAGCTTGCACAGAGATGTGATGTCAATTTCGGTATCAATATTATAGGAAAAGTTTTCCATAAAATTGCTAGCCAGTTCGTCCCATGTTTTGATACCTTTAGGCAATTGTGTAAACCATTCCAATGCATGGCTTGTGAGACTTCTAGAGAAGATTCTCATGAGATAGGTTTTTTCATATGCAATTTCTATGCAACTGGTGGTGAATTCTCTTATGTGTTCAATGGTTTTATTATTGCCTTTGTAATTGGTAAAATGTGGGACCACATATCCTAGAGGAAATGGCGGCATATAAAAAGTTGTGTCAAATGGATATGGGCATAGATCATATGACATCTAAGGTTTTCTATTTGACTGTTGCAAGGTCTCCACTTGTGTTTGAAGAGCGGAAATTTTGAGTGTGAGTGCTTCCATAATCGATTTGTTGGTAGCATAACACATGTTGGTGAGAGGTATGGATTGAGTGTCCAATTGTTGTGATGAGATGTGTTGGTTTGGAATTTTTTGTTGGTGGGAAAATTGGGTATTTTGATTTGGTGGTTGTTGGAAATGAATGTTTTGATGAGGGTAGTGTTGTTGTTGTGTATGGAATTGAGAAGCATAAGTTGGGATATGGGATCCAACCATGTTGGATTGAATTTGGGGGCCTTGTTGGCTTTGAGCGTGCTGATTCCCAAATGGAGTGGAATATTGGTTGCCTTGATTTACTTGCCCAAATAAATAATTATGGCCTTGAGGAATGTTGGTGTTTTGCCTCAAGGGAACATTGGTATTAACCTGTGAGGAATTAGGTTGGCTTCCTTGAATGAAAACTCTTCATTTATTCCTCCCAAAAGGGTTTGATGAGTTGGTTTCCATAGTATTTGAAGAACCTAACAATAGGTTTGTTGATGTACCCATGGAACTAGATGAAGCTCCAAAGAGGTTTGAGGTGGTTGCACCAATTGTTGATCCTAATGTTTGTGAAGAAATGGTGGATGTTTGTTGTGGGATGGATTGTGATGTGGTGTTGGTTTGGGTTGATGATCCCCAAATAGATGTTGTGTTGATCCTAGTGGATGCATTGGTTGTGGTGGTAGAATGACCAAGGGAGGTAGCATTAATGGTATTGATGAAATTTTGTGAAGTGGCTCCCATGGAAATGGAGGTTGTATTGTTTGATTGATTGGTAAGATTAGGAGATGTTTCTCTTAAAGTGTTGATGAAAAATCCTTTTGGTAGCCTAGCCCCTTGGTCAAAAAGTATGGCTAGGTATCTATCTAAATCATGCAAGACCAACTCCTCAACAAAGGAGGCCACTTCTGGGTTTTGGACAGAAACTTGTATGTCTTCCTCAAAGACTTGCCCATTTTGGTCTATAAGGATTTTTTTTTCAAAAGGATTGTGTGAAGAGGATGGCATGGTCATCTTACTAAAAGGATTGATAGCAAAATTTACCATGTCATTGGTAAAAGTATTCATGTCATTAGGGAAAGAATTCATGTCATTGAGGAAATTGGGAAAGTTGGTGTCTTGACCAAAAGAACCCATTAGTCTTCTCTTTCTCTATAATCTAGTTTCAACCATAAAAAATTTTCTCAACTTTTGATAAAATGGTGGAGGATGACCTCAATATGCAATTTTTTATGACACTATGTTTTTGGATTCTTTGGAATAAAGGAATGTTATGAAATGATGAATGATGGATGCAAATGGGACTAAAAGGAGACTAACGTATGCAAATGCAAATGGTATGAAACTAAAATGAGGAGACTAAGATGTACTCACTATTGGTAAATCTAAGGAGATGTATTCTCAACCATACAAAGTTTTGGCAATGCTTTAGGTTTGGAATATCAATGGACTTGTAAAAGTACTAAGAAGGACAAAGTGAAATTTCCACACTATACTAATGAGTGGGAAATAGTTCACAAAAGGTGATGACTAAAAATAGAGGGTTTGATTGAGTCCAATGATGACCTACTTTTGAATGCAAAGGTTTGACAAAGGGTGGTAAGGAATCTACTCCTGAAAGCTATAAAAACATGAGTGTCTATAATGCTGGTAAAACCTATAAATGTCACTAAGGAAATGCAATCAAATCCTATGGTGACCTAAGGATGCTACCTATAATGCAAGAATGAGGGAAGTTAAGCAATTCAATATCTGGTTTGACAAAAATAGTAGAGGAAAAAATTTTGGAATCTGATATGGACAAAATTGAACCTTAGTTTTTGATAATGGAATGAAATTTTGGGTCACTGGAAAATGCATTGCAGCAAATGCATTGCAATAGAGAAGATGCATCACAGTAAAGGCAATTGTGGTGTTTTAGCAAGCAAATACAATTCAAAATGGTGATTGGGGTATTTTATCAAGAAAATGTGGTGAAAGACAGTCAATTGCAGCATTTTAAGTTGCACATGTGTTGCAATAGAGGTATTGCGGCTCACAATTTAGCAATTGCGATATGAAATTGCAGATGCATTGCAAGAAGTGTTTTGACAAAATTTCAGTAGATTGTAAGGAATTTTTTTCAGTTTGACAGTGTTGTTTCAGATTTTGAGGTTGTTCATTTGTTCATGTTGTTTGAATACACTTGACAAACACATGATGTAGTATGAAAGTGAAAAACAACCACATAGAAGTTTTTTACAAAAAACCTTATGGGTGCAAAGATAGTATTCTTTTGGATCCCACACGGATTTTACTTCAATCGCATATTCTTAGCAGATGAATCTAGATACTTAGCCTTATGGGATCCCCCTTAAAGTGCACTCACTTCTTAGGGAAACCAAGCTTCCAACCCCCATGAATCTCCCATGGCAAGTTGATCATCTCTACTAAAAATTTTGCAGGTGTGGGTGCCTTGGCAACGACCGTTGCTGCACCAAAGAATAGAAGTTTTTTGGTTTTTTGGTCACACTAAAACAAGGGTTTTAATTCAGGCACTCGTTCGAGTGGCCATACATGGAGCGCAAGATTAATCTCCATTTACGAGGCACTCCAGCTTGAAGAGGTTATTCTCAACAGGGTTTTGGGGAGTACTACTTGGTCTGTATGACACATCTCCACTCATAATCCTAGGCTTTCCCTTAGGATTCACATTTGTATGCTGGTCGGGATTAGCTCGCTAAAGAGATTCATTGCCGGTTTGTGTCACTGTGGGGTGAGTACCTTTTTCCACCAAAGTAGGCCCAGTTTCTAAAGTTAACAAAAGCGAGAAAACATATCCATAGTTCAATCAATCTTTGTTGAAAAACAAAGAGAGAGCACACCAATATGTTTGACTCACACTCACATAGTTTTTAGTTTTAAACCCAAATTGAAAGTGTGAAGGTGTGATACAGTAACTATCTCGTTAGTTTTTTTGATTCTCTAGAGTGCACAAGGTGCAAGAGAATCATATATACACCACCAAAGTTATTATTAGACCACAATACACATCGAACACACATTCATTTTAACCATTTTTAGTGTTATTAAGAAGGGGTTCATTTTAACCATTTGTAGTGTGAGCTAACTAAAAGTTCATTTTAAACCCATGAAAAATATGATTATTCTTTTTAACCCAATGCAAATGTGTGATTGTTCATTTTACCCATGAGTGAAATGCATGATTGATTAAATTGTGGGAAAAAATAGAAGCAATAACAATGGGTTAGATTCCAACTTGACACACGATGTCACAAATAGATTAGTATCTCAAAAATATTTATTCTAGGAATAGAGAAAAAATAGAAATCTGAAAGACAAAAGAGAAATCCCTTTTTACTAGTCACTTGTGTCATAGTAGAGTGAATGCATCATTCAAGATTACAGATGTGGCTTTGTATGTCAGATGTTGTATGGTTTATGTCGATTGTGGCTCATTGTTTGTTGGATGCAGCTCAAGTTGGTAGTTGTGCCGTTCAGAGAAGCAAATGAATTAGGATAGAGTGGTTGCGTCACTTGAGATGCAAGATGTGGCACAGTAGAGCAATTGCATTGTAGGAATTGTTGAATGCGTTGGTCTATACTTGTACCTACAAAAATGACCAAAAATTCATACAACCTGCAAAAACATGTTAAAAGTGTCAGGTTCACCAGTGTAACTATGGATTTTTTCTTTAAGATTAAGAGGTTAGCAATACACATGCGAACACAATAAAACCCATAATAATAATGAAGTGCAAAGGAAATAACATGAAAACAAAAGGAATGATCACACCCAAAAGTATTCATTCTCCATAGTTGACCTCCATTATACCTTCTCAACTTGTTGCAATAATGATTTTTCCCTCATATTTTATATGTCAGCAATATTTGATAATTCGAAGACCAAACAAGTGTTGAAGGATTTTAATGAGATGCTAAACTATGTACTTATGCAACTAGTGAGGAAATATAAAATATGCCAAAGAAAATGAATTATGCCAAGATTGCCTAAGATATGAGAGACTATGAAGAAGATAAAATTAAGAGATTAAGAGATGTTAAAATGAAGACAAAATTGGCGTTTTATAGAAAATGCAATTTTGTACGAACGGATGAGATCAAAGATTGAGAAGTGCCCTATAATCTATGGTCAAGATTCAAAATAACAACCCCTTAATTAGGGTTCAAGAAAATTTAGAGTGAAATTTGAAATGAGTGGATGATATTTAATTTAAGAAATTAAATCAAGGAAGGAGAATAAATGTGACAGTGAGATAAGAATTAGTAAGTGGAAAAGGATGAGTTAGAAAATCAAGTTATTTTAGAAATAACTTATTTAGTGGAAATAAATGCTATTTTGAAATTAATATTTTAAATTAATTCCAAAATGGTGAATGTATGTGACAGTAGATATTAATTATTTTATTTACTTGAGGGATAAATTTAAATAAATGATTTTTATTTAAATTTAGAAATGAATTATGAGAGACAATTAAATAATTAATTTTAATTATTTAAATTTGAAAGAAGTGAATTAATAATCAAATAAATTGTGGGATATTTATTTCATTATGAGAGGACTTTAATGTTAGAGACATATTTAAATAAAATTGATTTATTTAAATAATCTAGAGGGAATGGTGGATTAAATAAATTTAATAATTTATTTAATTTAAAGAGGACTTTAGACATTAGTGACATATTTAAATAAAATTTATTTATTTAAATAATCAAGAGGAATAGGAGAGATGAATTAATTAAATAATTAGCCATTATTTAATTAATAATTGAATTGATCAGAGTGACAAAATTAAATTGTGTAGAAGAATTGATTATACAATTAAGTTCGCAGGCCTAGGTTAATTTTAGTTGTCTATAGTACCATTACAATACATTATTTCACAAGGGCCCGAGACCTAGCATGAATGTTTCATCCACATTACAACACTAAATCAAGGCAACATTAAGCTAAAATCCACAAGGAGGGCCCAAACAAGTGTGAAAATGTAAAGGGATACATTTTTCTACACTACAAAGTGCAAAGTTGTAAAGTTGCAAAATTATCATCTTCACGGAAAGTCACCTATAGGCAATATATGGAAGTTTGAGGATGTGAGATCTAAGAAGAAGGAAGTTTAGATATTGAACCTAGGGATCACATTTTGAAGTTGCAAAAATCTAGATCAATACTCAGTCAGCAATAAGGGCACCATGTTAGTCCTCCAAGTGGTATTTTGTAGATATTCTTTGAGATTTTGTTTTGGCATCTAAAGATTTTTCATTTTCCCCAAAAAATAGCAATGAGACTAAGACAACAGTAAGGGAATCTTTGTCCTCCCTAACATATTTTGATAGAATTTTTTCATTTCTAGAATCCTTATCACATTTCTAGACTTCCCAGTTACATACATCCTAACTTGTTGTTACTTAATTTTGTCATTTGGACTCATTATTTGGCTTGCATTACTAGGTTTTGTGAGTTGAATTTTAAGTTATATTTTCCAATTTTTTGTTTGGTAGTGAACCCTTCAAATTCTAAGGAATCTTCCTAGTTCTCCCTTGCTGAGAATTGGCTCACCTTTGTGTAGATAGTCATTCCAATTTGGGATCTTAGGTTTCCTTGAATGAACCATTCTCATAAAAAGGAAAAATCAAGGATCATGGATTCCTTTCTTGTATTGTGAGTGACCTTTTCCTCCAAGTAATGTTTTCCCCATGGTTCATTTTGTTGAACCCAGCATTTTTGAACATTCATTTTTTGACTTTGAGTTCACTAAGGTCCTAGATCTAGGTTGCATTCATTCCTGCATTACATCTTGCATTATTGAAAGTGTATATAGGTTGCATTTTTTCTTTCTTACATCATCTTATCTTATTGAAAAACTAAAAAGAGCATTATAAATTACTCTAATTACATTTAAGAACATTGTTATTGCATTCAAAATTGAAAAAGAATGCATTCAACTTTGCTTTCAATTGCTTGTCATTAGTCACTTTTTCTTTCATTCATTTACATAGTTTTTTGTCACTAAACATCAAGTCCTCGAGTAGGAAACCTGGGAACACTATTAGCAACACATATTTTTCTATTTTTCTAAAAAAAATCCTCTACTAAAACTAAAACGCCCTTACTAGGATCTTAGTCCCTCTGTGGGTTTTTGGCTTAGAATCCTGTCTATATTGCTTTCTTTATGTTCCAATTTCTAGAAATTTAAAATTTCATCAGTAGGAAAAAGATGCCCTTGCTAGCATCTTATTCCCTATGGAATTTGAGGTTATATTTTTTAGGGTTAAATAGTGAATTTTTGTACTTCTATTTACTTTTAAGGCTTTTCTATTTCAATTTGCGTACTTTTTGTTACATTGAAGTCATTAAAAGTAGCATAATTTACATTCATTGCAATTGTGGATAGAATTAGATTCTTGCAATTTTCATATTTAACATTAGTTCATAGTTCAATTATATTAGTTTACATTTGATATTCATTAGAAAATGAAAACAAAAAAATAAAAACACCAAAAGAAACAAATAATAAATGGTGAACCTTAGCATATCATTTAAACTCTTTAGTAGAGATCACTTTGACATGTTATATGAATCCCTCGATGACTTTATCTAACCTAGCTCATCCACTAAATATTTGACACAATAGGATGCAAGCATCGACAATCATGATAATCATATTTATTCTTATCCCAATATCTCTCCCATTGGCTACAAAGATATCTTGGTGAAAGAAGATACAATCGTTGAGAGTCATGAAGGTCTTGATTATTATTTTCCTCATCCCCTTTGGGAAGATATTTTGGCACAAGAAAATTAGATCACAAACACATTTCTAAATATTACCTTACCTAGTCTCCATTCATCACTTTCTCATGAGAATGTCCTAGTGAAAGAGGATGAAAACATAGATAAATATGGCAATCACATTTATTCTTGTCCTAGTTGTGAATATGATATGTTGAATAATGAAAGTCATGAGAATCTTAGATGTCTCTCTTCCCCTAGGGAAAACCTTATTGAACAAGAAATTCCAACCATTGATAGCTCCCTTGCATGTGTTGAAGTCATTTTAGAATCTAACCAACCTTTGAATGTCATAAACAGGTGGTTTGTAGCTCTCCTAAAAACTCTCCCCCTTGAGAAGATATCATGGTGCAGGAAAATGTGAAAATTTACACATGTCCTTCCAACACTAGTAATGAGGCTTCCTTAGATGAAGATGATGAGGTGACATTAGACTCATCTTCACTAAGACATCATGAAAATATGGAAAAGTTTGTTGAGGTTATGACAACACAAATTGGATCTCCTTTAATGAGTGAGCCTTCTAGGTCACCTCCCATTAGTGACTCACATAAAAAGAAAATTAGGGATTTCCTGAAATCTTTAATGCAACCTAACAAGAACAATTTTTTATAGTAACTGAGATGTAACACAGTTGCTCAAACATATATGCAACCAAAAATCACTCCCAATCCATTACCTTTTCCTCAACATAGTGTACCTAGTGTTCAAGACCTTAAAAAGACTCTTACTAATATATTTGTATGGAAAATCATTCAACTATCACCTACATACAAGTGTCTATTTCAAGAAATATTGCAAATAATGCAAGAGGAGATCCAATCTTACATGAAATTGAATAATGTAACACCTTCCTTTGATCATATGCAAGTCACACAATTGGAAATCACATTCTCTAAACATGAATTACCCTCACTTGAGATTCAAAACAAAAGTGAAGCCTTGATATAGAAGTGATCATTAATGGAACTGTAGTCAGGCACTCTCATAGACAACAAAGTAGCTATTAATGTTTGTAGCATGTACCTCCTAGACAAAATTGGTGTGGACAGGAGGTTTATCCAACATAATGATGTTCATATTCGTAGATTTGACAATATTAATAAGAAAAACTTAGGAATGATCACATTACCTATTGAGGTTGGACCTATAGTGGTGCCTACCCCTATCCATATCATGTTAGGATCCCTTTCATACAACCTTTTCCTAGGAATACCATGGATTCATGCTATGAAAGGAGTCCAATCTACTCTTCAGCTTATAATGCAATTTGAATACAACAATAAGATATACACAGTTGAAACAAATGAATGAAGCTATGAATCATATGATCACAACCTTTGCAATCCCCCTAATACTTTCATTCCAAAATCAAAAGTTAAACCTAGACAAGTTGATCCTAATTGCCTTGCACCTACAGCAAAAAATTTTAGTGATAATTGGGGGTAATTATATTTTATGCCTCATTTCAATAAAGAATCCAAAACCTCACCCTCAAAGTTCAAAGAGTCATATACAAATGATTCATTTTTAGACACAAGTTCTAGTAATGATTTGGAACCATTAGAATTTACACCCTCCTTTATGGGAGATTGACTATCTCACAATTTAAACCAAAACAACCTTGTGTTTCATTTGTTCAACCTGATCATATGTCAACAAAATTACCCCATGGTGGTGATGGGGGCTATTCGACTCCCATTCCTCATGAGAAGGAAATGAATAAGTACAAAAAACCTAAAAAGGATTTGTGTTCTCATGAAGAAACCGATCCTTCTCAGAAACATAAACCCCCTTCATCTGACTTGAAAGATTATTATGGTATTGGATACAATCGCCCTCCTACACATGGATACAATGAGCACATGAAGAAAACTGACATACCATACTCTTTCAAGAAATATATAGGTTTACCTCCCTTATCTCCTTTTTCATATAAAGCTTTATCAGTTAGTGTTTGTATGTCATCTTGCACAAACAAACAAACATATTCTATTATTAATCAAGAGGGTATTTTGTGGAGACTCCTCTAAGATCATTTGATATCCCTCCCTCCAAGAACATGAAATAAATTTTACTAAAAGAATTCATTTTGTGCATATCATAGAGTTCATGGTCATGCTACTAATGAATGTAAGGGTTTAAGTGATACAATTCAACATCTTAAACTAGTGCTCTTCCTTGTGTTGAAGCACCCGATTTCTCTAATTGATACTAGTTTTCACACAAGCATGTTTCTCATCAATCATTTTGGCTCATCCTTGTCCTACACTTAGTCGAGGCATGGAGTTAGGTAGCCTTTTCCTCATATGTCACCTGTCATTGACTCTTTATCTAGTTGATCACCTTTTATGTATATGTAGGAGAAAGCTTTGGATGTGGATGGAATGCCTTAAGTAAACTCACATGTGACATACTAAGTTATAAATTTTGGGGACAACCCCTTCCATTCACATGATGTATCTTATCAGAAACATATGACTTGGCATAGGGATTTCTGAGTAAGCTCTCATGTCTTCCTCTACTTTAAAGAAATTTCTCATAGTAATGGTGTTAGAAACCTCTTTAAAGTGGGGGAATATATCGACACAAATGTTTCATTGTGAAATTTTCTTTCTTCTTGCAATCCATCCTTTTCTTGATGGTGTCATTGGGTTTGATTTCCTCCGAGAGCATGACATCTCTTTAATTTTCCCTCTCTTGGGAACATTAAGCACAATGTTCCCTAATATGATACCTTACATGAAATAAGAAAAATCCCTTTGAACATCCCTCTTTCTTGTTTCATTTCATTTTTTCACCTTATTAAAGTCTTAGAGGTATGGCTTTGATATGGTTCCTTGAGGCTCAACAAGTGAACAACTAGCTTCATTAGCCCTTGTGAGCATGTATTTTTCTTTTTCCTTATCATAGTCATAGGGGTTTTAATTTGGTATGGATTTCTTGGGGCTTACTTAGTGGACAAATAGCTTTACTAGCCCTTGTGGGTATGGAAGGTTTTTTTCATAGGGGATAGTGTGTTCCACGTGTAAAAAATTCTAGAGAAACAACCTAGACCTTGTCCATAATGCATTGGACAACCAGTCGAAGCTTGATCCATTGCTTTTTTATTTTTATTTTTCCTTATTCTATCTTTGATGGTGTATGTTTGTGATTTGGTTATGGCTTCATATATCATCCACAAGTGTGTTCCTTTGTGCCTATGTTGGTTTATCATAGGATCTTGATATTGGGTGCTTAGCCACCCTCCTAGTTATTATCATCCTCTCTTACTAAAATTTGTATACTTAAACCCCTCTTGATTGTCTGGTTGGCTACTTTAGTGTGAGTTTGAAGCAAGTTCATCCTCTCACTAAAGTGGGGGCTAAATGTACTGTAGGAGAATGCATACCCTTGCATTTTCACACTTATTTAGGCCTTCCTTGCTTTATTTATCCTTATTTATGCCTTAATTGGTCCTATTTTGCAACCACAAGCCTAATAAATTATATCCCTTTATGGATAATTCCACCAAACATCAAAGGATAAATGATAATTTAATGACTTTGGTTGTGTGTCCTTGATTTTTGGATCAAGACTAAATGTTGGAAAAATAAGGATAGACAACTAAGAGGGGGGTGAATCATTTGTTACCGAAATCAAACTTATAGAACATTAATCAACCTTAGATCATAGATTTGATAATTAAAAGTGCAAGCATTAAATCAACAACACATTAGAGACACATGAACACTAAGATTTTATACGTGGAAACCCTGTTAGGGGAAAAACCACAGTGTATGTTGTTCCACAAGATTATACCATGCTAGAAGTATAATGAAGAATAAAAAGGAATGCAATTGCATTCACGCGCACTACCTAGAGCACATGCTTAGAAGGAAGGATAATTGCCTTACATAAAGTAATCAGATTAAATCCATCCGATGAAGTTGAACTAAGAAATTAGCTTCTACAAAAGCTGGATTATAGTTTTGATTAGGCACACAAAAAATTCTACACACTCTCTTCAATCTCTTCCAAACTCTTCTATGTTCTTGAATGATATGATCTTTATTCGCATATGTACATCACTTGTATATATCGAGCACTACACTAAATGAGGAAAATAATCGCATATACACCGCTACATGGATTTACATCAACTATTCAGTTGGCCACAAATAAAGATTAAATTACAATTGTTGGCCTCAATACATGAATAAATTTCAATGCACAACAACACAAGTCAGTCACAACATAGCGAGGACCCAAAAAAACACCTCCAGACATGCAAAAAAATAAAATATTAATCCTCATGGATCCGGAATACACTAACATCATCATGTCGGCCAAGAACATGAAAACTCAAACACACATCAAAAAAATATTTGATCATGAACACTCCAATCAATGTGAACGTACATCAAGGATAGAACATGATCTAGATTCATCCATTAACATCGAAGGTACATTTGCAACACATGAAATTACCATAATTTCATCTGCTTCATCCAAGAACACCATCTACATAAATTGAATAACTGTAGGCACATAGATCTTCATAACTTCCACAAATCTTGATGAAAACCTCTAAAACTTTCGGACAACATACTAGAAAGGTTCAGAAACAAACCATTTGAAGCATACCTTAAGATTAGCAACTTAAGGCTCTTTGCACCATTCCAACCTTCTCAGCTCCATTGGTTGCTTGCACTATATTTTTTACAATTTTCTCAATCTCCTCGACATATGTAGCCTTCAGAAACACCAATTCTAATAGTGTTGACATCAATGACAACCACATATTAGCAACATGACCACAACATCCAACAATCTCCCCCTTTCACATTGATGGAAACACATGATGTGAAAAATAATACCATCAACCCAACTAGCTCTTCTCCAACAATCTTCCCCTGAGTTTGTGTACTCTTTGCTATTGCCTTCTACTTCTATGTTTTTCACATTGTTCTTCTCTCCCACATTATTCACATTGTTTCTCTCCCTATTTGACATCAATGGAAAAGTTACACATGCTTTGATCATAGATTTGAATCATCTGACTACTCCCCCTGAGTAGTAGCCACCACAACATCAATCCAGAATGAGATATGGCTATGAATTCATGGACTGATGAAAATATGTGCATCTTAGTTTTGATCAGGAGGGGAAATCACCCCTAACTTGCCTCTGAGGTACTCAAAATTATCCTTAGGTAATGACTTGGTAAAGATATATGCAATTTTCTCCTTGGTAGGTATATACTCCAGTCTAACTTCTTCGTCACTTACTTTGTCTCTCAAGAAGTGATACTTGATGGATATATTCTTTGTCTTTGAATGTAATACTAGATTCTTAGAAATGTTAATGGCACTCAAATTGTCACAGAATATAGCAATTGATTCTTCATACTCAATTTTGACATCTCTCAACATTTTCTTCATCCACAGTACTTGGGTACAACTATTTTTAGTAGCAATATATTCTAACTCAAGAGTAGATAATGAAACTGAGTTATTCTTTTTTCTTACCCAAGATACCAACTCCTTTCCTAAAAATAATGCACCACCACTGGTACTGTTCCTGTCATCTACATCTCTTGCCCAATCAACATTAGTGAAAGAACTTAGGATAAGATCATCATCCTTAGGATGCCAAATAACAAGATCAATTGTCCCTTCAGGTATCTAACAATTCTTTTCATAGTGGTCACATGAGATTCTTTAGGACCAGCTTGAAATCTACCAACCATGCATACAACATTCATTATATTTGGCCTGGTCTGATTGAAGTAGAGTTATCCACCAATCATTGATATGTATCTAGTCTAATTTTCTTTAGGAGAATCATCATTTTGTGTAAGTTTTCATCCAGTCACCATAGGTGTACCAACTGGCTTTGAATCTTCCATGCCAAAAAATTTCAATAACTCTTTCACATACTTGGACTGAGATACAAAAATTCCATCATCTAACTGAGTGATTTGCAATCCTAAAAAGAATTTCAGCTCTCCTATCATTGACATTTCAAATTCACTTTTCATTTCATCGACAAACTTCATATACAGATCAACATCACCTTCAAAAATAATATCATCAAAAAATACTTCAATGATCAATTCTTTATTCTAATCCAACTTGAAATACAAATTGTTGTCAGCAGTACCTTTATTGAATCCAAGTTTCAACATGTATTTATCCAATCTAGCATACCAATCTCTATGAGCTTGCTTAAGTCCATATAAAGCTTTCTTCAATCGACATACCGTGTCCTTTTCATCAGTCAATTGAAGTCCATCCAGTTGTTCAACATAAAATTCTTCTTCCAGTTCACCATTCAGAAATGATGACTTTACATCCATCTGATAAACTTTGTAATTCTTGAAAGTAGCATAAGAAAAAAATAATCTTACAGCCTCAATTCTAGCAACATGAGAAATTTTTTCTTCAAAATCAATACCTTCCATCTATGAGTATTCTTTTCAAACCTATCTTGCTTTGTTTATGACCACATCACCTTTCTCATTCAGCTTATTCCCTAACACCCACTTGGTTCCAATCACATTTTTATTCTAAGGTCTAGGAACAAGATCCCATGTATCATTTTTTTGTATTTGCATTAGTTCTTCTTTCATGGCTTCCATCCAATGTTCATCCTTGCATTCTTCATTGATATTTCTAGGCTCAGCTTTAGAAATTAGATAATATTCTTCTAGTTTGCACACATTTTCTCTTGTCTCCTATGATTTGACTATCAAAATGATTTCACCTCACATATTTAGGAGTTTTGAAATTTTCTTTGACCTCTTGTTCTTTTGTTCTTTCTTCTGCACTTTTGCTAGTTTCTTCTTCTTGATTCCCTTGGTTCATTGGAACAATTTGAGGTTGATTTTGTGCCTAAACATTATTCTTAGTGTTAGCATTATCATATTGATCATCTGAATCATATCCACTATATCTAGATGGTTTACCAATATCTTCATCAACTTTGACATTTTCTCTTTCAACCATTTTCTTCAACCTCTTATTGAAGCACCGGTAAGCTTTTATTTTAGTAGATTATCCTAGAAATATTCCTTCATCACTTCTAGCATCAAACTTGCATATATCATCATATCTCTTGATGTAGCATTTTCTTCCAATTTTTTTGAAATACTTAACGATAGGCTTATAACCAAACCATAGCTCAAAAGGTGTCTTACCATAATTACTGTTGGCATTTACCCTGTTAATGGTGTACACAACAATACTTACAACTTCTCTCCAATAGAAACGAGAAACATTTGCTTCCAGCATCATGGTTCTAAGAGTGTCTAGAATGGTTTTGTTCTTTCTTTCAACAACTCCATTTTGTTGAGGGGTTTGGGGAGTAGATAGTTGTATTTGTATTCCATGCTCTTCACAAAAAGAATTGAATTATTGTGAAGTGAATTCACCACCTCTATTTAACCTTAGACATTTGATCTTTTGACCTATCTCATTCTTTGCCATAGCTTTGAATTTTTTGAACTTTTCTAATGCTTCATGTTTTTCTCTTAAGAAAGAAACCCATATCATTCTAGAATAATCATCAATGAGCAACATAAAATACCTTTAACCTTGTAGGATTTTGATTCTGGATGGACCACATAGATTAGAATGTATCAAATCTAGTACTCCATTAGAGCTATACCGTTTGCTCCGAAAATAATTTCTTGTTTTCTTTCCCATCTAACATTCCTTACACATAGTATTAGTAGGCTTCACTAACTTAGGAAGATCTCTAACTGCTTGAGTAGAGCCTATCTTGACAATTTTATGAAAGTTCACATGACGCAGCCTCCTATTCCATAACCAACTTACATCAAATTGAGTAATCAAACAACTTTCACTAGCAACAATCAAATGAAAGATACTACCTTTTGTATTTGTACTTGAAGCAATCATATTTCCAGAACTTCCCCTTATTCTTCACTTACCATCCTTGAACTAAAAATTATAACCCTTGTCTACCATCTATCCAACACTCAACAAGTTATTATTTAATCCTTCTACATAAGGAACATCATTCGTATTGTGCTTACAATCAGAATAAATAGTGCCTCTATCACGAATCACACCAAAAGTGGTCTTTTAACCTCACAAAACCACCATCATAGTTTTCCAAGATTACAAACTTTCTTTTGTCACTAGTCATATGATGTGAGAATCTGCTATCAATTACCCACTCATCTTTTTCTTCATTTTTTTCTGCAAGAGCTTTCTCAACATTCACATTACTAATAGACTCAAAGGACACCTGATTATTTTCTTTGATAGCAATAAATAGACATTCATCTTCGTTTCCAATTTCTTTATCAGATTCTTCATTAGTTACACCTTCTTCAACATAATAGCACTTCCTTTGAAATCTAGTCTTCTTAGGTTTGTACTTTGAAACTCTTTCAGGAGATCTAGATGCAAAATGACCTATCTTACTACAAGAAAAAAATTTAATAGGTAACTTTCCTTTGCACTTACCATGACCTCTTGATTCTCTTTTCACAATCAATGCTTCCAGTTCTTCCAATTCCTTTTCTTCATCTTCAATCTGCTTCATCTCATCTTCATACTTGAATGTTCTCTTCAAAAAATCTCTTGAATCATATCTTTGCTTGCTTTTCCCAAATACAATAGCCTTGAAGGTAGATTTAGTCTTAGGATCAGACTCACCAAATTCACTCAATTCAAATGTAGCAAGTTTTCTGATCAACATCTCTCTTGTTATATTTGTTACTGTCCCGACTTCATCAATAACATGAGCTTTTGTCTTGTAAGAAGGGGGCATAGATCTAAGTATCTTAGCCATAATTTATTCTTCATACAAAGTTCCACCAACACATCTGATGTCCATCACTAATTCATTTATCTTTTGTGAGAAGGAGAAAATGTTTTCATGTTCACTCATCTTCAAGTTTTCCCATTTTCCTTTTATACTTTGTAGCTTAGCACTTTTCCAACATTTTCTAGATCTGGTATGTAGTCTTCAATCCTATCACATTTTTCATCTCCAAATATTTCAAAGAACTCAACAATGCTTCTACTACCTTAGTATTAATTTATGCTTACTCGATCTCATCTTCAGAGGAAGGACCATTCTGAGGAATAGTATATGCACTTTGTGTAATCTTCTAGAAGGGTTCACCAATGCACTTCAAATGACACTCCATCCTGAATTTCCATAGAGAGTAGTTTGTACCATCAAATCTAAGACTATCCTTCTTGTATGATGCCATCTTAGATCACCTCAATCTATTAGGCTTATTTAGAGGAACTAGCTATGATACCAATTGTTGGAAAAACAAGGATAGACAATTGAGAGGGGGGGTGAATCAGTTGTTACCAAAATCAAACTTATACAACATTAATCAACCTTAGATCATAGATCTAATAATTAACAGTGCAAGCATTAAATCAACAACACATCAGAGACACATGAACACTAATATTTTATACATGGAAACCCTATTAGGGGAAAAACCACGGTGGATGTTAGTCCACAATATTATACCCTATTAGAAGTATAATGAAGAATAAAAAGGAATGCACTTGCATTCAGGAACAAAAACTAGAGCACACTTGTCAAAAGGAAGGCTCACTCCCTTACATACAGTAATAAGATTAAATCCATTTGATGAAGTTAAACTGAGAAATTAGCTTCTACAAAAGCCTGATTACAGTTCTGGTTAGGCGCACAAAAAATTCTACACACTCTACTCAATCTCTTCCACACTCTTCTCTTATCTTGAATGATATGATATTTATTCACACATGTACATCACATTTACATACCGAGTACTACACTAAATGAGGAAAACAATCTCATATATATATCCGCTACATGGATTTACATCAACTATTTAGTTGGCCACAAATAAAGAATAAATTACAATTGTCGGCCTCAATACATGAATAAATTTCAATGGGCACCAACACAAGTCATTCACAACATAGTGAGGACCCAAACAACCACCTCCAAACATGCCAAAAAATAAAATATTAATCCTCATGGATCCACAACACGCTAACATCATCATGTCGGCCAAGAACATGAAAACTCGAACACACATCAAAAAAATATTTGATCATGAACACTCCAATCAATGTGAATGTACAACAAGGATAGAGAATGATCTAGAATCATCCATGAATGTCACAAGTACATGCACAACACATGAAATTACCATAATTTCATCCACTTCATCCAAGAACATCATCTACAAAAATTGAATAACTATAGGCACACAGATCTTCATAACTTCCAAAAATCTTGATGTGAACCTCTGAAACTTTCAGACAACATACTAGAAAGGTTCATAAACAAGCCCTTTGAAGCACACCTTTAGATTAGCAACTTAAGTCTCTTTCCACCATTCTAACCTTCTCAGCTCCACTGGCTACCTGTACTATATTTTTTACAATTTTCTCAATCTCCTCAACATATGCATCTTTCAAAAATGCCAATGCTAATATTGTTTACATCAATTTCAACCACATATTAGCAACATGACCACAACATCCAACACTAAAATTCCACCTAAGGTTTCATTATCCCCCAAAGATCTTGGGATCCTAATTTTAGAGGCACCTTAAAAGGGCTCCTTTTTGGAGTCTATGCCAAGCCTCGGGACTAAGATGCCACCTAGGTCATATTAGTCCCCCTAAAGTTATTTTTGGGATATAATTTCAAATCTTCATGAGATTTAGCCTGCTTTAACTAATGATGTCATATGTGAGATTGTTGTGGTGTAATTTTGGGATATTAAGCATGGATAAGTATAAATACAAGGTTCTTTCACTAATTTTTAACCTAGAAAGTTGATGACAACATTCCTAAGGAAATTTTATGAGATCAAGAGCATTCAAGAACAATTCATCAAGAATTTGGATCCATCATCAAGATTTAAGAATCATGTCAAAGATATTCTTCAATCATGTGTGTTTTTGAACTAACATTTGTGATGTAGGATTTTGATTCAAGCAAGCAATTCAAGTCAAGATATATCAAACATTCATTTGATTCAAGATCTACATTCAAGAAGCCACTTCATACAATTTTGTATATTTCATAACAAGGGTTTGGCAAATTGTAGCATAACACTTTGTTTATTCATCATTTCCCTCCATTATTTCATTTCATTCCAAGGTTTAATTACCAACAAGAGGTTTGACTAAGGAAAACTCCCATTTACTAACAATCAACAAGTTTTTCCATTCTTGTGTGTTTATGTTTATAGATTTGGGTTGAAGATCATTTGGAGTGTAAATTTTTAAAGTTGCACGGTTGCATTGAAAAATTGTCATATTCATAGAAAGTCAACTACAGGCCATATCTAGAAGTTTCAGGATCTAAGACTTGAGAAGACGAAAGTGTAGGTATTGAACCTTAGGATCAAATTTCAAAGTTATAGAAATTTAGATCATGACTAAGTCAATAGAAAGGGAATCTTAGTCCTCCAAGTGGTATTTTGCATAGATTCTTCAAGATTCTATTTTGACATCCAAAGATTCAACATCTACCTCAAAAAATAATAGCAGGACTAAGAGAACAGTAAGGCCATCTTTGTCCTCCCTAGCATATTTTGACAACATTTTTGCATTTCCAAAATCCTTATCACATTTCTAGACTTCCTAGGTACATACATCCTAACTTGTTACTTAATTTTGTCATTTGAACTCATTATTTGGCTTGCATTACTATATTTTCTGAGTTGAATGTTGAAATGGTGAAAATGTTGTTTAGATGCTATCCTATGGTTTTGGACATAGAGCATACCCACCTTTCCAATTTCATTCAAGGATAACCCTTCAAATCTTAATACAAAGGAGAAAGAGATCTTACTAAGGGCTCTCGTAGAGGTTGAATATGATCTAGTGAGGGGTTCACCACCAAGTTTAGACTTGGAAAAGATAATAAAATGTAAAGCCCTAATTTAATGCAAACTAACACTAAATAACCTAGAAAGTGGTTGAACTAAAACACAAAACTGTAAAATAGAATATGTGCACCTAGAACTCTAGAAGATGGCTAAATGAAGGTATGAATTGATAGAAATTTTATTGTTATGGTTGATTAGGAATCATTTGCCAACTTGGGAAAATCAGTCCCATTTCTAGAAACTATCCTAGAACAAGTTTCAAGTAAAAGGGATCCAAAATTTGCAAAAGTCTTGAAAAAATAACTGGAACCTGGACTCATTAGCTAGAAGTGGTGAACCAGTCCAATTAGTCTTTTTCTTTAAAAGCTGATTTTGTACTCCTCAGTCTGCTGATTGGTTTCCGGATCTGAAACAACAATTCATGACCTGTAGATGATCTCCAAGGCTCTTCAACACTTGATGACAACTTAGATAACTTTTGATGTCTTGTAACACTTATCCAATCTTATTCCTTAGGAAATCTACAACCTAGCCTTGCAAATCACACACAAAGGAGAGGGAAAAATGTTGGGGGGTTAGTGCATAGTGGTTTCCCCTGTTCAAACCCCTTCTTAGAAATCAATCCTTGAAATGAAATGAAATATGGAAGGAGGATGATGAATGAACAAGATATGATGTGAAAACTCACCAAACCCTTGAAATAAGCTACTATAAGTATGCTTGAAATGGATATAATGGAGGTGGTTCATGGCTCTAGCTTTAAGGAGATAGATCTTGAATGCAATGCTTTCTTGAATCACAAAACCCTACACCACAATTGTTAGCACAATAACAAACATGATGCAAGAGATTTTTGGAATGATTAATGATGCTCGAAGAATGCTCTAGAATGCTTGGAAATCTACCCTTGAATTCTCTTGAATGATTTTGTGAATTATTTTGAACAATTTATTGCTCGTTAGATTGCTAAGTGAGAAATGAGTGAAAGAAACATTTATTTATACTGAATTATGTAATAATTCCCAAAATTACAACACTACAAGCCAACATTGGATCTTGGAGAATAAAATACCACCAAATATTTAAATTAAATTTTATTTTGAGCTAAATGGGACTGATTTTCCACCCTGGATAAATGGGTCTCACTTAAGGGGACTCGTTCGCCCAAAATGACGAATGAGTCCCACCTTAGGAATTTGAGGTGGGTTTTAAATATTTTCGTGTTTTAAATGCCTTTTTCAGGATTATCCTCAAAAATACACATAAATAAGGCTTGTGGATACAAAATGAGGCCAATTAAAGCATAATAAAGCCCAATTATTAATCATAAGCCTATAAAAGTGTGAAAGTGTGTTACAAAACTTTACAACACTTTGAAATAAGGAAATATTAATGTTAAAAGAGGTTATTTAGGTGTGATTCATTAACAAGACCTTAGAAAAGTGTGAAATTTAGTAACAACACTTCGCAACACTTGAGTAAGGTATCATTTAATGCATTTAGTTCAAAAGGGCCCAATACCTGATGTGAATATGTTAGACATATTACAACATTAAATCAAGGCCAAGTTAAGGCGACCTTTTTCCATCATTACAAATGTTTTGTCTTTTCCAATATTTTTCTTCGTGGTTAACCCTTCAAAGCCTAAGGAATCTTCCTAGGTCTCATTTGTTGAGAATTGACTCAACTTTTTGTTGATCATCAAACCAATTTTGGATCCTAGGTTTCCTTGAATGAGCCATTCCCATAAAAAGGAAAAATCAAGGATTAGGGATTCCTTTCTTGTATTGTGAGTCCCCCTTTCCTCCAAATCACATTTTCACATAGTTTTGGAACTTTGAGGAAATGCCATAATATCACTAGTGAAACATGCCCAAGCCAACATTAACCATTATACTAAAGACCTCAACATCTTATGCATTACAGGGTTTTGAAAGGATTTGCAATTGCAACCCACCTTTAAGATAATAATTTCTTTTAATTTTTTGAGTATCCATCTACACCAAACAAAGGTATAGATTCATTCTTTACTTCACTTTCTTCCTTCTTCTATCATATCCTATTCATTTCCTTCTTTTATTGTTCAAATTCAATCTTATTTTAAGGAGTAGAAGGTCTTAAATTCATTCCCTTGTAGAACCTTGTAATATGTCCTAGTTTGTTACGATTATAGCAGGTGATAGTAGTTTATGGAGTAGAACTACTTCTTCTCACATTATATCTATAATCAAGAAAACTATGACCATACTTGTTGCTTGTGTAGTAGTAACCATAGAATTATTGAGAAGTCATATGATTACTATTCCTTATAAATTTATTTATGAATTTATTAACCTTATAACCAAATTTATTGCAAGAAAAAAACTGACCATGAAATGATTGAGAGTTCATAAGAACTATACCTTGGAGGCCTAAATTAATTTTGACTAATCTTACTTCTACATCCAAATTTATGACCAATCTTATTAAAAATATAGAAATTACCATTGAACTTGGTAGGAGTTCATTTAGGAGAAGGATTTTTGATGTTCTTCTTTTTTCAAATAAGAATGAATCCACCATCTTTCCTCTTCTCTTTATATGTCTTTGCATCTTCAGAGAATGTATTCTTAGGACCTTCAAAGAATGTCTTCTTAGGTTCTTCAATGCATGATTTTTTCTACTTTGTTTTGGACTTCCCTTCTTATTTGAAGTTATCATACAAGTTTGCAAATGTGCTAATTATAGGACTTTTTCCTTTTTCAAAAGTAATACTAAATTTATCTTTTGATGCTTTTTAAGAATTGATCAACTCATTAGGAGTTATAGAACCTCCTTTTATTTTTAATCCTTTCTCAATTTTCTCTTTTTTTTCCAGCTCTTTTCTCAAAGTGATAATATCTTCCTCAAGCTTTGAACATTTAGTTTCTTTATCTTTTATCTTGGTATTCAAGAAATCCTCAATCCTCATTCCTTCTTCAAATTTGACATCACATCTTCTTCCTTCATGAGTTTAATTTACATCCTTTATCTCCTTCTATTCAAGCTATAAGTTTTCCAGATTTTTCTTCTTATTTTCTAGTATGTGTCTTCAATTTAGTAGTTGTCTCCTATGATTTTTCAAGAATGAGCTCATTTTTTTATTTAGTGTTGTTTCTTCATCCAAATATTCAAGAGCTAACTGAAGTTCTCTTTCAAATTCTACTTCACGGTCATCTAGATGGGTGTCTCAACCTTTAGGTTCCATTGACTTTAGATCTGGTTCTAGAGTGAGGATATCATTGATCATTATGTAGTGTCAAAAAATGTCATTGCTGACATTTTCACACTTGTTTGGGCCCTCCTTGTAGAACTAATCCTAATTATGCCTTGATTTAGTGTGGTAATGTGGTTGACACATTCACATTAGGTCTTGGGCCCTTGTGAACTAATGAATTTAAAATGGTACCTTGCTAAAGTATTGTGAAGTGTTGTGAAGTGTTGTAACACACTTTCATACTTTTCTAACATTTTATTAATTAACTAAACCTAATAAACCTCATTTTAACCTTAATATTGCCTTATTTGGAGTATTATAAAGTGTTGTAACACATGTTCACACTTTTCTAGGGTTGTCATTAATAATTAGGCTTCTTTATGCCTTAATTGGCCTTATTTTACATCCACAAGCCTCATTTAATGTATCTTTTTGAGGATAATCCTGACGCAAATCATTACCTAATCATAATTCAGGTGTTTCAGGTTGAATGGCCTATATTTAGTGATCTAGTACTCACTCACCACCTTGGGCAAATGATTCCCATGCAGATTTTTGGGTCCCAAACCTGGTTTCACACATTTAAGCATTTTTAAATTTGGTCCCATAAGTTATGCCTAATGGGACTCATTTGCCACCTTAGGGAAATGAGTCCCATGTGGCCCAAAATAAAAATTCATTCAAACTCTTGGTGGGATTTTATCCTCCCAGATCTAATGCTATCTTGTAGTGTTGTAATTTTGAGATTTATTACATAATTAAGTATTAATACAAGGTTATTCCCCTCATTTTCATCCCAACAAGCATTCAAGAATCTTCAAGTGTATATTATCAAGAATTCTACAACATTATTCAAGCATCAATCATCATGTCAAGGACTTCATGCATCATGTTTTTTTCGGAGCTAACAATTGTGATGTAGGGTTTCATGATTCAAGATAGCATTCAAATAAATATCTACATCCATTGGATCCATCTCACACATGTTTGTTGCACTTTATTGCTAGAGTTTGGTGATTTGCAACATCTTATTTTGTTCATTCATGATTCTCCATTCCTATTTCATTTCATTTCAAGGTTTGATTACCAAAATAGGGTTTGACCAAGGTAAACCCCTATCGACTAAAAAAAAAAAAATTTCCCTCTCTTTAGTGTGTGATTAGGAAGTTTAGGTTGAAGAAACATTCAAGAGAAAGGTTGGAGAAAGTTGTTAAAGTTTAAAGATTGTCAAAGTTGTCATCAAGAATTGGAGAACATTAGAGAGCACCTACAGGTTGATTTACTGAGATTTGGATCTGGAAACCTAAAGAAGTAGATTGGGTAGACTAAGAGAAGATTCAGACTTTGAAGTTCCAAAGAATCCTAACTAGTCTGATTCACCACTTTTGGTGGATGAGTCACAATTTTGGTCAAAAATTATCTTTTTGTAGATTCAAATACCCATTTGCTAGATTCTTGTTCCCACACAAAAATCCAAATTTTGGATTGATTCGCCTAGCCTGGTGAATGAGTCCCATTTAGTATTAAAATTAGAGTTTACAGTGTTTTAGACTCCATTCAATCATCTTTAGATTCCCAGGTGCACACTTTCCATTTTGTACCTTTCTATTTTGTTTCATTTGCATTTCTAGGTCATTTAGTTAGAGTTTACACTGTATTAGGTTTTATCATTACATCTTACATTGCATTTTCCTTTCCAAGTCTTAACTTTGTGGTGAACCCCTCATTAGTTTACATTCAACACCTAAGATAAACCAATTGGAAGATCTCTTTCTCATTTGCATTGTGATCTCTAGGGTTTGTTCTTGAATTAAAGAGGGTGAATATTTTCATTCTAGGTCCTAAACCCTAGAAAAACAACAATTTTCCACCTTTTACATTGTTATAGATCTCATGTGTTCATTTTTAGGATCTACCTTAGTTTTTAGGCTTCTCAAAGGCACTTGTCTCTAATACCAATTGTTGAACACATTGAAATGTTGAGAGGGGGGTGAATCAGTATACATAAAAACTTAAACAACTTCATTTACAAATAAAAAATAAAATCACATTCACTAAAGAAAGAATAGAAATGAAAGAATGCACCACACAAGGACACCTATATTTTTACATAGAAAACCCAATGATGGAAAAACCATAGTGAGAGTTAACTCACAATATATGAAGCTCACTTGTTATAATATATTACATTACTATTTAAGGCTCATTACCTAAGGACTTACAGACTAAGGCACATGACCTTCAGGAAAGATATAAGGACTTGATAAAGAGGCTCACTAATTTATAGTAGGATACATGAAAAATATAGTAAGAACATGAAAATTAACTACTATAAAATTACTATATGTCATATGATGATGTTGTAGTCCCTTTTTCATACAATCATTGCATCATCTTAACTTTGCACACTTCATATCCAACACATTGCAAACATCCAATCAATCAATTCACAATTATTTTTTTACTTTTGTAAATACCATTCACAACAACTCAAAACACCAATTAGGTTGGCTCCAAGATCACCTATAAAATGAAATGAGTGATACAACATAGATCAACTTCACACAAATGCATTGTGAAGATAAAATGAGTTGTGGATTAACATATAGCATAACTAACATAAATAAATCACAACACATCCTTCAAATAAAAATTAATTCATAAGGATCAACCATAGATGAAGGAATCAAGGTTGTCTACCCAAGTAATAACAACACCACCAAAACTACCAACTATTCATCTTTTCACTATCGATGAAAAACCAAAACATCATGTGGACCAAGATTGGAATAATGTATTCCATGCACAATATCTCTTCAACCTTCTCCTAAAGAATCCAATCATCATATGTTGGCACAAGATGAGAAACATATTGAATTGATGAAAGTTGAACATTTCAAACAAACTATAACACTTCAAAACATAGGATATTACATTGATGTACATGGTAACATCTAAGAATTACAAGGATGAACACATATACCTCTCTAAATATATCCCGAACTCTACACACCCATATTTATCACTCTAGAGGAATGTGCATCATTCCATTAAGCCTTCATCAACACTTTACTCTGCTAAAGCTTAAATTAGAACACTGTCATTTATAAATTTCACTGCAAAAGTTTTAATGACTTGAATTATTGAATATAACACCTTCACATCTTGGTCGAGCCTTTAAATTTTAAATTTTTGAGCTAATTCCTTGTCTTGTCATTATCCATTGCATCTGTACCCTTAGGGTTGGGTTTAGTGTTTCGGTTCAAAATCCCTCACTTCAAATTTCATAAGTCTTTTGCCCTTGGCATTCTATTCCTTCGTTGAATTTCTATAGCTAGTTGCAAGTTTCTTGAGTTACGAATAAAGTCATCTAAAATGTATTGTCATCGGCCCCTTCGTCTAGGTTTGTTAGTCATCAAGTGTTATATCATTGCATTAATATTTCCTAGGCCACGTGAAATATATCCCATTAAAATGACTTAAGATTTAAGTTCTTAATCCCAAGGGTCTCGGTCCAGTCGAGCTAGTTGATTCCCCTTTCTATGACTAAATTTATTGCATGTGCATAAATGATGAAGGTTGGATCTGAAGATTTGATCCTAGCCATTCCCTACCAACCCCACAAGAATAAAATAAAGCCTTATGAAAAGCAACGACATTAGTGAGCTGAGGAAACATGTAGTGTTGCAGGTGTGGAGTTCATTCTCCACTTATATATCTAGCATCATAAGCTTTTAAGCTGACAATCGAGATGCATTGTTGAGATTTAATCTCAATTGTTCCCCGCTAGCCCTATAGGAATAAAATAATGCTTTATGAAAAGTAGTGGGGATAGCTGGTGATTGACACGTGAATTTTTATTCCATCACTTGGAAGGATGGTGGAGCCCGCATAATGAATGAGTTAGCACTCCATGTGGCCAAATATTATTGGCATTATATTGGTGGGCGAAAGTGACTGAATTTCAAACTTTATTGACACAATTTGAGTCGTCCAATGTGCCATCTCACAAGGCGATCAATGGTTGATATTCAACATTGAAGATGTGTCCATGGGATTCATTTTGCTTCATGTGACTCAATAGTAATGATGGAAATGATATGCAAAGCTACCCAAATCCGATTCTAAGGAACATAAAAGATTGCGTTTTTGCATAACTAAAGATTACACACAAGGTTTAAAGCTTCTAGGAGATCAAAGTGAGTGTTCTAGAGTTCAAGGTAGCCAAAATTAGGGTTTTCATCAAGCAAAAAAGCTGTAAGTAAAAAAACACTCCTCTTTGTGTTTTCCTTAGAATGCCTTAGATTAGGGTAAAGGTTCATTGTATCCTTCTATCAATTTTTTTTGCATACTATTGAATTGTTATTTGGTAGTTTCAGCTTCTTCTAGGGTTCAAGATTCTATCAAACCTATTGAAATTTTTAATATCAAGCCATGCCCTAGGTATTTAAGAAAAGGACTAGATTTTGAACCTCCTCGATGTTGAAACCCTAGATTAATTTGAACCTATCTGTTACCAATGGCTCCCAAGGCTCAATTTTCTTGTTCTAAAACCGCATCAAGACCTCTTGCCCAAGATATCATTGACTATGATGGTACTCACAAATTTTGCAAATTTGAAGTGCCCATTTCAAAATTTTTGCCTCTACACTTTCAAAAGTGCACCTGATGAATTTGCCTAACTGAACCACTTTGGAGGGTCATAATTTGAAGCCTGTTGATTTTGGTGCAAAACCCATTTGCAAGCTCACACATATGTCCTATGTGAGAAGGCATGTAAATTTTCAGCTTTACATGATAATATTTTATAGGGTTTTCAAAAGTGAAGCTGGAGAGTTTTGGCACTTTTCTGTTGTTTGCAAACTTTCAGTTTTGCAAAGTTGCCTCCTATTTGAGCTTGTATTATGCAGCTGGTTGATCATCAAGAGAAAATGATTGTTGTTCTCCATTTTCCATACCAAGATGAGGTTGTTTATCCAGTTTTAGAGATTCATGAGTTGATTTTCTATTTTTAACAGATCAAAACCAAATGCAATTTATTCAGTCTTGCATCTACATTTCTTGAAACCTTTCAAGGTGGTCAACTTTGACACCTAATATCTTTTGATGGGACATGATTCAAGAAAATAATTCTTGCACACATACTGAGGGTACCCAAATTTTCTTATGTTTCCGGTGGCGGCTTTCCAAGAGTTTATTTGCTATTTTTTCAAAATGGCAATTGGGTGACTTTTAAATGGTTCTAAACAGGTGCAGTTTTAGAAAGTTTAACTGAGCAACTTTGACAGTTAATAAATTTCACCAAGGGAGTCCTTTTTTTGAGCCGTTTGTTGCAATACATTCTCAAGTCAAGTGTATACATAATTACAAGTTTTCATAGTTCTAGGAGGTTGTTTGACTAGTTTCCCAGGCCCATTCCAGAGCTCACCTAGCCCGTTTTGCCCATTTTTGCAAAAGTGCCTAAAAGCAAGTTTTAATGAAAACCCAGTTCGTCTTTTCATCTCGGATGCATTCAGTAGTTGTCTTAGGATAATTTGAGCATAAAATTTGTTTCAAAACAAAAAAAATTTAGCTGGGCCCACATGGGGATCCAACATGCTCTTGTTGAAAGAACATTCTGGTTATGAAAAACATGAATTGCAAGGAAGTGTTTCATCACTAGGCTTTCATATGTCATTATCACAACTTCTTCCATTGGCCTGAATGAGGGTGGATTTTCTTCTAAGATACCCTGAGATGGAGTCAGAGCATTATCAAATCTTGCCCTGTTATTTAAACAAGCTACACAATGAACATGAAAAGGGAAAAGCTGTTCTCAGGCTAATATTGGTCCAAGTTTTCTGATTATGTGAATGCACAATTAGTCTTGTAGCTTGTTGTTTGACTGCCTAAGTTTTATGGAAATTGAAGAAAAGGAATTCAAGATAGGTTGGTCATTTGATATACCATGATGCATATATCTATCTACTTGATGGATCTATTATTTTTAGTGCTTTGGTTAATATGTATGGTAAATGAATCTACATTGGTGATTCTCACAAAGCTTTTGAAATAAATTCTAAGAGAAATGTTATATCATGGAATGAAATTATTGCAACATATATTTAGCATTCTAAGACATTCTAAAAGGGTAGGGCTGAAACATGTTTCTTCTGGCTTTACTCTAAAGGTTTGTATGCAAAATGTGGAAGCATACACAAGACATCTTAGCTGACTTCCAAATGTTGGACTAGAGTGTTAGTCTTGTGGACACTAAAACATGTAGCATATACAACAAAATGAATGAGATGGGAGGCATCTAGTATTGAAGACTTTTGAAACTCAAGAAAAAAGTAGTGAATTGGGGTCGTGACTAGGGGCTTTTTTTTTAGAGGCCTGGTGTGTGGGTACATCTAAACCATGTTTACCTTGCAATGATAGTGTGGCGCCATTATTCAGGAAGCATGTTTGAGATTTCTCAAATGGATGGTAGAATCGAATGGAGGGATGTATGGAGCTTCAACATATTTACGTGCCAGTGATCTGCATTACCAATGAAATATATTATAATTGTGTGAAGAACCTTTTTGGGATAGTGGCGATGTATTTGGATGAGGCACCCCGGTTTAAGGGCGTGCTCAAGACTAAGACTCCAAAGGATGTGGTCTCATGGAGTACCACTTGTGGCATATGCACAAAATGTATTTATTGAAAATGCGTTAGAAACTATTAAGCAAATGGAATTGGAATTTACACTGCCATCTCTTCAACCCACACCCAGATGAAGAAAAACCCACACCCAAGGTAGTTTGTGCTTTGAGTGAAAATGTATCAAAATTACGCCAATATTGCATGCTATGCACAAAATGGATTTGTGGAAAGAGTTGATGTAAATGGGCAAGGCATATGAACTACTGGGTGGAAACTCTCAAACAAGTAATGGGTATGTGCAAGATCATGATTGGCCAAAAAGTGGCGATATTTAAGTGATATGCTGGCCCATGTGGCTGACAACTTTTTTTTTACCCAAAATTGATGAAATGAAAAGGGTTTTTAAAGGAGATTCTCAGATTTCCACCAATATAAATTATGCTTTACTTTGAATTTAATAACTAATTATTATTCATTTTCTATTTGAATTATGAATAAAGTCCTCATCGATAGGTTGATTGAAAAAAATCTATAGCTTTCAAACGATATCACATATTTTTAGTCCAAAACATGTGTCACATTCTATGCTTCACATAATATAGGATTAAAAAAAAAAGAATTGAATTTCATGAAGTTTTGACCAAGTTAAGGTGGTCAGACATACGAGTTTTTATATTTTTTAAAAGTTGTAATAAAAAATTCATAATTAATTATTTACTTGGAAAAAAATTACAAAAAAATATGCATCACATTGGAACATGAGTCCCCAAATTAAATCTAAAATATTATTAAAAAATATTTTCATGTTATTGTGGTTAGGGTGGTCAGACAGACACCCACTTCTTATTTTTCCCCTGAAATTTAAGTACTACTGCATTGAAATTTCAAATTTTCACCAAATAGATTTAAAAATAAAAAATAAACCTAGTAGTTTAGAAACTACATTTAATTTTCTATAGATTTTGTTGTTACATATTTTAGAAATAATATAGATAACTTATTCAAATTTTTACGTCAAGTTTTCTAACTCTGATTTTCTGAATTTTATTGCCACTTAAGGGCCTATTTTTTCCATGATGATCTTGCACATACCCTAATGTGGTTTCATGGAATGCCTTGTTTTAGCAAGTGCACACAATATGGATTTTTGAAAAGTCTTAGAAACATCAAGCAAAATGCAAATTGGTAGGGGCGCAACCAGCCAATGGAGAGGGAAGCGAACCAAATAATGTGAAGGCTGACTGAATTAAGGAGTGATCCACTGCAAGAGTCACGATGGCTAGGAAAGTTGCAGTCAAGCCAGTAGTGAGGAGTTAGGGAAAAACAAATGAGAAGAGTAGGTTGAACGACAAAGAAGAAGTATTAGGGAAAATATGGAGAAAGAATCAAGAAGATGATCTATGGTGGAGAATGGAGGAGATACAACCACATCTCAGCCATTCCCCGCTAGCTTGCACCTTGAAGGTGCTTCATCTTTAATTATTGCAAGATGAATGAGATGAAGCCACGTGGCATAGGTGCATCTATGAAAGAAGATCAAAGGTAAAGTGCCTATGTAATACCCCTCCATTTTGCTTCTTGTTCGGTTTGCTTTATACTATGTTTGGTTGCAGTTACTTTGATACTGGATATATTTTGATATGATGTTTTGATCGCTACTATTGAGTGACAACTATTATTGTGGGATGTGGTTATCTGATTATTATTTCACATGCATTATGGATTAATGATGTTGTAAAGTTAACATGAGATGTTATTATGAGATTATTAGATTATGATGGAAGTGTCAGTTTCGATGAGTGTATTGGTGAAGAGGACGGGTTCGCATCACTCACTTGCAAGCACCCTACAAATCCATGATTTTTTCTTCACGGTGTGTATTATATGTTGGATATATTATATGATGTTGTTTACTTGGTTTCAGGATTGCAGGTACATGACATCGACTCCACCTAGTTTCACAGGTTTGAGCATGTCGATCCAACGATTAAGTTGAATGGGAGATAGTAGCTAGGTAACATGTGTCAAGTCTACACCCTAGCCTTAGTGTGTCGTCAGCCTTGGTTGTTGAGTCATAGTTTACCTTATTTTAATATTATTTGATTCTGAAAGGTGCGTATTTATTTAATCAATTTTTAGAATTATTGCATGAAATCATGTTGATGGTTATTTAATTAAAATTATATTTTGTTGATTGAAAGTATTATTTAAATTAATTGATTAAATTCAATTATTTAATTAATTAAATTTAATCCAAAGGATGAATTTAGTTATTAAATAATTAGATTAATTAATTAAATGTGATGCAAGAAAATGAAAGGAAATAAAAGAATTAAAATTAATTTTGGAATTTAATTTCAACTTGTGGGAATTAAATTAGAAATTGTAATTAAATGTTTATTTGGGAAATTAGTTGCAACTTTAGAAATTAATTTATTATTTGAAATTGCATTTTAAATTGAAAGTGGGTTTTCAAAAATTGAAATTGAAATTAATATCTAATTTTCAACTTTGCATGCAATATGAATTAGGGTTGTATTAGGTATTTTGATAAATAAGGAATGCATGTTTTAATTTTGGGAGAGAGAAGTTTTTGGGAAAATTCATTTTTACAGCAGAGAAGAATTTTTGGAAAAATTTGCACAAAGAGGGTTTGAAGAAAGTTTTGATTGTAGAATTGATTGGAGGAAAGATTGTTTGCATTTGTTGGGTTTTGGATTGGATTCGTTGGATGATTGAAAAAAATTCGGGAGATCTTTAGAGGAGGCTTGCATCAGAAATTCATCTTTTCCTGTAGCTTCTTGAACCATGTTTTCCTCTGTGTTTTTTTTTATTGTTCTTGGTTACTTTTAAAATAGTAGTGATTTAAGATTTGTTTGATAAATCTGTTTTAGAAAAGAAATTTGTTATTAGAAGAAAGGAAATAAATAAATTTAAAGCTTTTGTCTTTTGTGAAAATTCTTTAGTAAAATTGTGAAAACCTTAGTAGAATTTAACTTATTTGAGGAAATGGATTGTTTTGTTATTTGAATGAAACCTAGAGGTTGAGCAACACAGTAGATCTGTTTTGGAAAATTTAAAACCTCTGTAGAAAATCAAATTTATTCTGAAAACCCTCTGTAGAAATTAGGTGGAGAAATCTTGAGGATTTAGAAACTTAGGGTTTTTAATCTAGATCATTTTTGTTTTATTGTTCTTTTATTGTTCATGAATTCAAGAAAATAATTGAGAAGAAATTAGTTTTTTTAAGCTTTTGTGAAATTTGGATCTTCTGGAAAAGTTTTACAATTTCACTTGTAGGTGAACAGTTACACAAAATTTCCCCCAATTTGTTTATAAAATTATATTCGTTTTATATAACACACACACACACACACACACACACACACACACACACACATATATATATATATATAATGGTTATAGTTTTTATAAAATTCTTGATTAAATCTTCTATCGCCGCCGTACGGTCGACGATTTTCTGTGTAAAAAAATGTGATTTCCTTTTTTTTTTTTTTTAAACTAGGTTAAGCGAATTTGTTTTCATTCGTTGTTTTTTGGTTGGTCGCATGAATTTTGGTGGGGGTGCTATTCACACCCCACTGCCCCCTTTGTATGGAGGGTGCGACTGCCTCCAAAGGCAGCGCCCTCCATTGTATGGAGGGAGTGATGTCTTTGAAGGCAGCGCAAACCCCATGGGGAGGTCGCCGCCAGTGCAGGTAATGGGGCATATATACTGGTTTTTTAATAATATATAAAAATGGCATATATTTATAATGTATACATATATTATATATATAGAGTATATATATATTGTATATATATATGTCATATTTAATATATTATATTGGGATTTAAATGATTTATTTAGTCAGTAATAATCGATAATATATATTTATTATATATATATAGTTATATACATAAAAATATATGTGAGATTGCATTATAGGAATAGTTAAAAATAAAATAAAAATGAATGTTTATTTAAGAAATGCGAATAATGGTGTACATGGAAATATTGCATGTGTAAATAGCATGAGCAAATATATTTAAATATATAGTTTAATATTTTGTCTTATTTTAGTTAGATGCATGTAATTTAGTATTGCATGGATATTTTAAAAGATAAGTTTTGAATGCATAATCAAATAGTTATGAAAAAAAAAAAAAGGATATTTTACAAACTGAAGATATTCATGTTTTTAAATAGAGAAGTGAAAAGATATAGATTTTGGATAGAAAATTGAATATAGTATTTGCAATAGTTTTGTTGTATTAGAAGTAAATTTAGGAAATGATTATATTGAAAAAGGCAAATATTTACTATGTTTTATTTATTTCCATATAGCAATTTAATCGTTGTGATTGGAATATTAAAGAATATATATAATTAAATTTATTATAATATATATTTGGTGTATATATAATATGGAGCATATATGTATATATATATATATATATATTAAGTGTAAATTCATTATCGTATTTTATTTTAATAAGATGCAATGCAATATATTATTGAATAGAGATTTAAAAATGGATTGATTAGTGTATATGGGTAAATGGATAGAGAAACGATATTTTTATTATATTAAAGTGATTACATGTTCTAAATAGAAAATTGAATGAGATGTAAGATTTGGTTAGGAAATGGAAAGAGTTTACTTGCATGGATTTGTGTCGATTTAAAAGTAAATTAAGAAGTTGTTTATATTGATGAGGCAAATAGCTATTTTATTTTATTTTATTTCTATTAGAGCAATTAGTTTATTGTGAATGAAATATGAAAGAGATATGGATATTGAATATCCAAAAATAGTAATTTTCTCGTGATTACCTTAAATGTTCTAGTTTCTTTGTATTTCATAAGGGGATGTAAGTTTAAATTGTTTAAGACTTCCTATAATGGAAGTAGAAATATGGGTGTATGATTATTTGAGTTAAACCTGTAAATGTGTCCTTGACCTTGTTAATGTTACCTAATGATTGAAGATTTAGGAAATCCAAATATTAGATTTGATTAACGACTTGAATGCTTTAGTAGCTATATTGTCATGTTGTGTTTTGGGATATGGGATTATGTGTTAGTCCAAAATTATAAGTCTTCAAGAAGATCTTAGAGGATAAGGGTTGCTGAATCTTTATGTCAACCAGTTTTTTTCTCCCTTGGGTAGTGCATGGTGTCTATTCAATATTTACCCGGTTTCCACGAACGGGGATGTTTTGTACCTCTTGTGAAAGGAGTGGACTATGTGTTTGTTGCCTCTAAGATGTTTGGAGTGAGTTCTATCTTTTGGTTTCCTCATTGTGTTGGAGTGGATTATGATGCCTAGTTGGCATGCACTTGTGTTTCCCTTGGTGGATTGTTTGGGTGTGTATTGTCGAATAGAAGAGTGGCTTCTATTAGGCGTTGAAGCCCAAAGAGGTAAACCGGGTAACCTTTAGAAGTGAGTTAATCGAGTGATAATTAAATTAATATAATTAGATGATTATGATGCCTTCCACACTAATCAAGATAATTTAATCCTCACTCATAGACACAAGGGCTCGTTTAGACTTGGGATGAGTGAGAAGGTCTGAAATGGCATAGTCATCTATCTTGTCAGTACGAGAGGTATTTGATGCCACATGAGTGAGCATGGGGGCCGGGATTCGGTTGAGGCCACCAGGATTACCGAAGCCTATGAAGGATGCCCAGAGGAGATCTCATGACTACTATGCGATGACACTCTATCTAGGATAGCTGTTGTTAATTGTTTTATGTGTATGGTTGTCTCAACATACTTGATCTATTTTATGTCTAGAAGCAATGTGACCTATGTCAGTGATGTGAATGTTGTACTTGAGTTGTACTAGATTTGTACTTGTTTATGGCATTTGTTTGGTTATGTCAGTATAAGTCTACCTTTGGTTAGTGGTTGCATATCTTTGTCCATGTTACATTGTTACTATCTCCTAGCATGGGGGGTGGACCTTCGGGTACCACTTGGTTGGGTGGAACATGCACCGTACACCGTTGGGTCCCCATCTATCTTCAGTACTTGTGGTGAGACATCCAGATGGACAGCTCGAGTTCTTGTGTTATTCTTGCTTTGTAATATTTCATTTTGTATAAGTTATTTATCCCTCTTTTGTTATGAGGTGGAGTTATGCAATTGTAATACATTTGTACTATTGTCTCATTCTAGGAATGAGTGATGTAATTATTGGATTAAGATAATGATTATGAGATTGCATCTTGGATGTTTATTTTATTATGTTATGTGGTATCCTTATGATGTATGATGTTTATTTCATAAAGTATATAATGCTATGGTTATATGTAATATGTATGTGTGGGTTTAAGTAATCCTAACCTTGTAGCCTTAGAGGTTGTTGTTAATTAGTAAGTGAATGTGTATGTCAAATGCACTTTAAAAAAAATAAAATTGGTTCGCTTAAGACGTTAATTGCAACTTCCTTTAGGGTTACTTGGCGGGGCATTACAGCCTGGTGGAAATATTAATGGGATCTCCATTCAATTTTTTAAGGAAAAAAATTTGAAATTAAATGTCACCTAAGAATGAACACAAATCAAGGGTTGGAGTCGAATTAAACGTTAAAATGGAAAATAAAGGGTGCCTGATAAATGTGAGGGAAATTTGCATTTTAAAAGTTGCTTAAAGTGTGTGGAGCATAGGAAAATCAATATGGGCCCGATTAAAAAAAACCTTTCACAAGGTTTTTTTAAATGGTAAACATTTTAAATATTGTTGAGTGCAATATTTAAAAAGGGTGAATAAAATATAAATATTGAAGTGGCCCGATTAAATTTTGTTGCAAATGGTATTTCAGTTGCCAAATGAAATGTAAAAAGTGAATGATGTTAAATGCATGTGAAAGTACATGGGGAATGTTTGTGATATATTCTCTTTGCTAGGGAATAAGAATGTAAAAGGGGTATGAGTAAAGTGAATTTAATATTTACTTTATGATTAAATATTCTTTGCTGGGAAATATAAAGTGTTGCATAATATTATGGGCAAAAAAAGGGTTTTGACATGAAAATTATTGTTTTCAACTGTTGGGTGAATGAAGATTATTTTCACGGAATGAATTTGCTGTTGCAAATTAGAGGCAAAATCTGTTGCAAGGGAGGAGAGATGAGATAATTTTTTCCAAATTGAAGAAGGAAGCTGACAAGTTTCATCATCGGATTGATTTTTTGGCTACTCATTCTTCTTATTATTCTCTTTTTCTCTCATTGTAAGGGGTTCCAATTTTTTTTTGAAAGCTTTGCAAGTTAGGCATAAGCTCTAGGTAGAATTGTAAAGATAGGATGAATTGTAACTAAGTCATTGATCTAAGGTGTATGTGTTTTGAATTATGTTTTCATGATTATATTTTATCAAATGACTATCTCCAGGGCTGAAATGTAAAGCTCTTTGAATTCAATAATCAAAGTTTATTTGGTTTTTTCATGCACATTTGTTGCATCTGAGTTGCAATTGTTATTGTTGTTTGTTCTATGAATGGTGTAATTGCTTTAACTAATTTCAACTACATATGTTATTGCCTTCTATTCAAGGATGGAGTAATTTCTTTAATAAATGTGAGAGGAATTTTGTGTTTCCAGATGGATTGCAAGAATGGTTAGATGATAAAGCTTTAATGGTCTTGTTATTATAATGTGGTAACATTTTGAAAGATCTTCAAAAAATGTTTAACACTGTAAGATGAAGTGTTGGTCAAATATATCCATAGCCCTTTCTTTTGGCATTGGTCAATCTTTGTGCTTCTATTATTTTCAATTTGGTCCCAACTCTTTAAATCAAAAACTATTTCAATTTTGTATTACTGAGTTGTGTTAACCATGTTCGCCATGCTAGTTCCTGGAATTCACTCAATGTTTTGCCAATGTTGAGTGATATTATATGCTCCTCAACATAATTTTGTGAGAATATTATCTATTATGCACTACCCTATTAATTATCTATCAAAAAATTTAGGTATTATTGAAGGGTCACCCCCCTAGGTCCTACAAAGCCTGAAGTGCAGGGGAAATGTGTTTAAATTCCATTTCCTGCTAGTTGGCTTAATCCATCTTTGTATTTGAACATAAGAAACTCTCTAGTCTTTAGGATTCATTTGATTTGTTGATTTGGAACACCAAAAAAATGGCAACTTTATTGGGGAGAATTTGTGAAAATTCTGATTGCAGAATCTAGCCTTAAGAGTCATTGCATAGAGTCATACCATTTGCCATTCTGAATTTAGTTCAAATACTAAAGAATTTCAAATTTGGAGGAAGATTTGTTGCACTGAACCTAAAGATTCCATGATGTGTGGTGCTTTGCTAGTGGAAGGAACTTCATACTGCTTGAAGTTCGGTCCTCTTTGAAAAGAGGTGGCGACTCTATTAATAGAACCTATTGAAAATTTGAAGAAAGTTCAAGATCTACAAATATTTCTAGTTAGTAAGATAATTTACGGCAGCTACAACGTTTCCAAGTATTCTTCATTCTTGGTTTTCAAGAAATTCATGTATGAAAACCATATTTGAACATTTTATAAGAAACTTTGGTTCCCTATTGAATGATTGGCACTAACAAAGGGAAATGATAGTAGAATTAGGTTTTTATACTTTTGAATTGTAATTTTTAGCCCATGTATTATATTAGACAAGTATGCTAGCTATTAAATTTTCCCACTAGATAGATCTTAGGCTCATATCATTTGAATTATGCATTGTAATATTCTGAGATCATGATGAAAGATAGAAATAGGGTAATGACTGATCAGCTATAGGGTTGATATGTGAAATTTGAAAGAGGCATGTCAAAATGTTTCAATATATGCATCCTAGTATGGTTCTGGATGCAACCATGGTTTGTATTCAATCCCAGTCAAATTGTCAAAGAAGTTTCAACACTAGAAGGTATAGAGTTATCAATTTTAGTGGCATTTGTGGTTACCCAAGTGACATTCCAGCTAAAGTACAAAATAATTTACCAAGATTCATTGGTGATAAGTCTGAATCAAGAAATAAGCATCTCCAAGAATTCAATAATTTGATGGATGATTATGAGATTCACCACGAAGATGTGATCATGAGACTATTTATTCAATCTCTAAGAGGATATGCGAGGGATTGGTTCTCTTATTTACAAACTTCATCCATTCATTCATGGGGATAGTTCAAGGCAGTGTTCATGGAGTAGTTTGGAGAGAGGATTAACCCTGTTTTGATAAGGAAAAGGTTCATGAACATGGAGAAAGGAAAAGATGAGCTAGTCCCATCTTTTAATCTTAGGTTTTCAAAGATCATAAGAGAGATTCTTGTAGACATAAGATCAAATGATATTGAATGTTTGGTCGTATATTTAAGATCATTTGAAAAGAAGATGAGTTTCTTATTAAGAGACAAAGACCCCACAACCCTACACCAAGCATATCAAATTGATAGGGACATTGAGAACAATTTGAGATATTCAATGATGAAAGGAAAGAGAGTTGTGAGTGTTGATCATCCTAACACATCTCATGCAAATAGGACTCATGGACCAGATGATAGAAGTGCTTGTCAAGATGGTAATGGTGTTGCTCTGATTTCTCCATCATCACAATCTACAAATCCTAGTGAGCTCCCTGTTAAATGTCATCAAAATTTGAGAAACCTTCATCAAACATCTTTTGTTCAAAGATTGTCTAAAATGAAGAGACACAATGGAAAATCACCACATGATTTGTTCTCAAGGTTTTTGGATTCCTTATTGAGATTCCCCATAATTTTTAAACCTGAGGATTCAGTGTGCATTGATCTATTTTGTGACATCTATGAGTCTGGGTTGAGTACTTTTCCAAAGGGGTTAAAACCTCTAAGTTTGGATCAATTACTTGATTGGATAAAGGTTATTGAGGGAACCCAACTTACTTATGCACAAATTGTGGTGTCTCAAAATGAAGGTAGTAGTTGTCTTATTTAAGAAAATCAGAACATGATACACAAGAATGAAAAGAGTGTATTAGAAAATGAAGACATCTATTGTATAAATGAGGATAATAATTGTAATCAGCTCACAATTAGCACATGTGTAGATCCTTGTAGTAGTGATGAAGAGGAAGATACATGGTATGATGAAAAAATAGATATGCATGGAATTTTTTCTTGGAATATCTCAGGTGATAAAGAAATAGAAGAGATGCAAAAATTATTCCATGTTAGATTTTGGCTAGTGAAAACAATACAAATGTTGATGAAATCTCCTCACAAATCAGTGATCGAGACATTGAAGATACAATTTCAAGAAATCACTTTGAAAAATATGAGTATGGATTATGTAGTGATATGTCTTCTTGTGATTAGGTTTATAATGAAAGCCAACTTGATTTCTCTTCTAATGATTATGAATGCTCCTATAGGGATGATCCAAAGATACTTTCTTCACTTTAGAGTGCAATGATATGAATATTGATGAAGTCACTTGTCTCCAAGAGAATGATCAAATTACACCTGATACACACTTGGAATGTAATTCGATTTTTTCATCAATGGAGTGTGTCAATTCTATGAATGATGAAGAACTTCAGGACAAACATATGTGTATTCAATTTGCTGATCATGAACATAGTATTGTTGGAAGTGATGAAGATGTTGATGAACCTTATTATGTCTTTGCTGCACATGATTGCTTTTGTGAAGAAAAGTTTGAAAGTTTAGTTACACATGAAAAGGGTGATATACACATTGATGAAGGAAGGAATTCATTTATTAAGGATCAAGTTATAAATTGTGACAATCAGATGGATCTAGGATCAACATTATCACCCATAGATAATGTGATATAGTTTGATGGACTTTCAGATTTTCTTGACATTACAAAGCCTTTTGCTCAATGTGTAGTGCAGCCATATGATTCAAATGATGATGTGAGTGAGGAAGACTTATCCCAAGCTATGACTATTCCTCATGTTTATAGGAAAAAATTTAGTGAGCATCCAAATAATGTGATGTATGCCCTTATGGATTGCATTGATGAAGCCTCAAATTCTCTACATAACATAGTTGATAAAGAGATGGAAACAGTTTCAAATGCTTGGCATATCACACCATGTAATGGAACTACTAGTTGTTCTAGTGATGAGATCACAAAGAGGGTCCATCTGCAGTCATATGGTTCAGATGAATTTGGTAATTTATTTGAAGATAAGAGTGATAATGAGATAATTTATTCATCATCTAGTGTGCTAGAACCATGTAGTCTTGATTACAATATTACCAAGATTGAAAGATTTGTCAATACTGGGCTTAGTATCATGGGGCATGTTCATGCACATTCAACTCATAAGGTCGATCATGCTGATTGTTATTATGCTGGTCATAGTAGCTTGAATGAAGTAGACTTGGAAATTTTCTTATTAGATGAGGATAACATTAGCATGCAATATGTGGATGACATGGTTTCCCTCTTAGGTGATCAGATTATGCATTATGATGAAAATTTGAGTAATAGGATGCCACCATTTTTGGGTAATATTTCTATGGAGCTTTAAGAGATTTCTAACCATGATATCTCAGATTATGTTGAAATGGAAAAAATTTCAGATGTGTGTACTTAACAATCTAAGGATGGGAATGAACTTGAAAATATGTCTATCTGCTCTTCTAGTGATTACAGTGATTTTAAGTTCAATGATGACTTGAAGGATTTGGACCTTCATGCTGAGGAGGTTGAGGCTCTTATGTCAAAAATAAATATAATGGAAAATCCATTGTTTGATGAGCTTCCATTTTAACTAGAGATGAGAAATGATGACACTTATTGGTGCAGAGATAATCCACTCTTTGTTGAGAGTTCCAATGATGCATTTCACACATGGTTGGAATGTAGTCTTGAGCAAGCAAAGGAACACATTGATGAACTCCTCAAGGGAAATTCCTATAATTTTTTTATATTTGAAGTAGGTGTCACAGGTAAGGTTAAATATCACGATGCTAGCTACCTGGAGGAGTTTGAACATTTTTCAGTTTCCAGTTCAGTTGGAAGGTATTTTTATGGAGCATGACAATGAGATGAATAACAAGAAATGTTATTTTCAATATGAACATATTTCATAAGATGAATATAACACATATGTGTCATGTGATGGTGAAAGCTTGCAGTTTGTGACTGATTATACAATGAAGAATGATAGAGATTATACTGGCAATGGTATGCTCAGAAAACTTGTGAGAAATGCCAATGGTAGTGCTTGTAATCAGGAAAATTTCAGTGGTCACCACATTTTTTTGGCTGTAAGAGGAATGTTGTACTTGTTGCATTGGTATGGAAGAGGTAAATGTGGGTTGAGAAAAATTAGTTCCTTCAACAGGCTAGTGTTTGACAGAGGAAAAAATGGGTTCTTCTTTTCATTTGGTGGCCTATGGCCATCAAATATGGTTTAAAATTTTGATAAGGACTCAGTATTTGGTCTACTCCCCAGAGATTTGGAATCTTGCTATGCCCACGGGGGGCATACATCTCCATTCGGAGCCACTGATGGCACTCTCAAATTTTGGAAATTTGAAGTGCCCATTTCAAAAAATTTGCCTCTGCACTTTCAGAAGTGCACCTGATGAATTTGCCTAAGTGACCAACTTTGGAGGGTCGTAATTCAAAGCTTGTTGATTTTGATGCAAAAACCATTTTTAGGCCCTCTCATATGTCCTATGTGAGCAAGTATGTCAATTTTCAGCTTCCCATGATAAGATTTGATAGGGTTCTGAAAAGTGAAGCTGGAGGGTTTTGGCACTTTTCTGCCATTTGCAAACTTTTAGTTTTGCAAAGTTGCCTCGTGTTTGAGATTGTATTTTGCAACCAATTTACCATCAAGAGAAAATAATTGTTGTTATGCATTCTCCATACCAAGATGAGCTTTTATGTTAGGTTTCAGAGCTTCACAAGTTGATTTTCTATTTTTAACAGATCAAAACCAAATGCAATCTATTCAGTCTTGCATCTACATTTCCTGAAACCTTTCCAGGTGGTCAAGTTTGACACCTAATATCTTTTCATGGGAGATGATTCAACAAAATACTTCTTGCAAACATACTCAGGGTACCTAAATGTGCTTATGTTTCTAGTTGCGGCTTGCCAAGAGTTGATTTGCTATTTTTTCAAAATGGCAATTAGGTGACTTTTAATTTGTTCTGAACAGGTGCAATTTCAAAAGTTTAATTGAGCAAATTTGAAAATTAATAAATTTCACCTCGGGAGTCCTTTTTCTAATTCATTTGTTGCACTGGATTCTTGGGTCAAGTGTCTACATACCTACAAGTTTTCATAGTTCCAGGAGGTTGTTTGACTAGTTTCCTAGGCCGATTCCAGAGCCCACTTGGCCCATTTTTCCCATTTTGTAAAAGTGTTTGAAAGCAAGTTTTAATGAAAACCCAACAAATCTTTTCATCTCTGATGCATTCAACAATTGTCTTAGGATAATTTGAGCATAAAAGTTGTTTCAAAATTATTATTTTTTAGTTGGACCCACATGGGGACCCGACATGCTCTTGTTGGAAGAACACCGTGGTTATGAAAAACTTGAATTGCAAGGGAGTGTTTCATCACTAGGATTTCATATGTCATTATCACAACTTCTTCTATTGACCTGAATGAGGGTGGATTTTCATTTGAGATACCCTGATGGAGTCAGAGCATTATCAAATCTTGCCCTATTATTTAAACAAGCTACACAATGTTGAAAATGGAAAAGTTGTTCTAAGGCTAATATTTGTCCTAGTTTTCTGATTATGTGAATGCACAATTAGTCTTGTAGCTAGCTATTTGACTACCTAATTTTTATGGAGATTGAAGAAAAGGAATTCAAGATAGGTTGGTCATTTGATGTACCATGATGCGTATATCTATCTACTTGATGGATCTATTATTTTTAGTGCTTTGGTTAATATGTATGGTAAATGCATCTGCATTGGTGATTCTCACAAAGACTTTGAAAGGAATTCTAAGAGAAACGTTATATCATGGGATGTGATGATTGCAGCATATATTCAACATTCTAAGACATTCTAAAAGGGTAGGGATGAGCCATGTTTCTTTTGGCTTTACTCTAAAGGCTTGTGTAACTTAGATTTTTTGGAATTGTGGAAGATGCTAAAGCTGCACAAGATTAAACATCAATTCTAATCTAAATAAAACAACAAAGAATGATAAGTAAGCATGATTAATCTAAACTAATAAAAACTAGAATGATCTCACCGAATATGCAGATACTTCCTCGATTTCTCTCAATTGCCCTTCTCCATCTTGCTGTATTGTTATTCTTGCCCTCAAATTTTTGTGTTTGAATGCAAGCATAACTTCGTCGAGTGTCTCAGCAAAATATCGAAGATTGTTTCTTCTCAAAAGTGTATAATGATTTCAAGAGAGGAGGAATAATGATAATGATAGGCCATTTTATAGATTTTGTGTTTTCAAATGATCGGCTCACATTGAAAGAGAGATCGACGGATGAGATTGATGAATGCCATGCGATGAGTTATGTGACAGATAGAACGTGAGTTAGAACGTGAGTTCAACTGTAGGTAAAGACTAATTTTAGAACATGAGTTAGAACATGAGTTCCAATCTTTATCTTCAAAAAAATAGAAGAAATAGACTTTGTACGTAAAAGCCAAAGTTAGAAGCTGGAGAATAAATGCATGTGAATGCAAACTTGAGTTAGTTAATTAAATAAAGATATTTAATTAATAGATATAGATCATGCATATGAGTTGGAACTAGTTAATCGACTAGTTGTGACGGAGAGTTCTCTCATAGAGATAACTCGAGTCAGACGATAAGTGCATGTAAGAGATAACTGAATGTTAGAGGAATGTGACATAATTAATTAAATAATGAATTAAATGTTAATTTAATTCAACATTCGAAATATGAGACTTTTAATTAAATAAATAAAGTAATTTATTTAATTTGGCTGTTGAAAAGGATAAACGAATAATTAAATAATAAATATTTAATTATAGATGAAAAGGGGTTAAATGAATAATTAATTAAAGATATTTAATTATAGTTGGAAAAGTATGATAAAGGGGAATTAAATAATAAATTATTTAATTGATAGATAAAGGGGGAAGAATTAATTAGTTCGCAACATAATTAAATAAATATGATTTATTTAATTAATTAAGTTGAATAAAGGATGATTATGAATTAATGAATTAATTAAAAAGGGATATTTAATTAATAGAGGAAATATGTGTTAGAAAGGCAATTAAATAAGTAACATTATTTAATCAAGATGACGAACTATAGAAAATTATGTTGAAATGTGTACTCGCAGGCCTAAACCAATTTTTGGTATCTACAGTTTGCCCCTCTTTGATACAATGTTGGTACAATGTTGTGTCAAAGAAAATATGCCCTGGTCATGCCCTAGCATGAAACAGGTTAAGGTATGCCCCCTCGAGAAAATTGACAAATTTTTGAAAGTTTTAAAAAAAATCAGGAAATATTCCCGATAAGGCAATTTGATGATCAGAAATGCTATGGAGTTGACGGAATTGAATTTGGAGTTGATACAGATGAACACGGGTCATTGGAAGTCGAAAGGTTATGTGGCCAGTAGATTAGGTAAGAAGAAATGCCACTTTTAACCCACCTATAAATAGGAATTAGGGGTATTTGGAATTCATTTGCACCTGGAGGAGATAGAAGAATAGAAGAAATTGCTCTGACTAGCTAACGAAATGGCACCCATTCCCTTCGCTAAACATCGCGGTTATCAGATCCGGACCTTCAGACGACTAGCCGATGCAGGACCACTGGTATGTATGTGAAAACAAACCTTTAAAATTATGTTTTTGCATGGTTTTCGAGGGGTAGAAAGTTAGGTTAGCAAATGCGGTGCAGCGTGAATGACGCATATGCAATTGCAATCACCGCATCTGACTGCAAAATGACGCATATGCAGATTCACGCATAGGCTAGAAGAGGTTGTAATAAAAGTGAATGCATTAGTGGTTTGGTGCACCACATGTGTATACATGCAACACATCAGTGTGGGGGTTAAATGCATGTGAGGTCGTGAACCGCATGTGCATAAATGATCACATACGTTAGTGGGCTATTGCCAAAAAATGCACCACAATTGGCTAAATGCACTGCATTGGCAGGAATGGGTAAGAGAAAGAAACTGCACCGCATTTGCAATAAGTCACCACATGTGGTTTAGTGAACCGCATGTGTAGAAGAAGAACAGGGTTGTGTGTAAAATGCAACACATATGTGATATGAGCCACATCTGAGGAATGGTGCGACGAATTGGAAAAATGCACCACATCTGACAATGTAAGCCGCATTTGATTGGAAAATTTTTTCTAAAATATTTGTGAAGTAAAACATGAAAATTTTCTGACATGATGGTTTAAATGCAGGTGGTTTTAGATCCGATCTACACACGAGAGTCACGACCAGACACTTTTGATCTGAGAGAGACATTGACGTCTGCAAAGATTAGATTGCTATGGGTTGTAGGTCTTAGTCACTGCCTGTCTATGCCTACCATTTGGGTGAATAGAGGGATGTTGACTGCACTGTGTGAGCGATGGCATTCTGAGACATCGTCATTTCATTTGCCGACTGGGGAGGCCACTGTCACATTAGAGGATGTGTACAGGATATTGAGACTACTAATTAGAGGAGAGTGGGTTACATACGATCCAAAGCGAGGATTGACTAAGTTAGCACGCTTCTATTAGGTGGATGACATCAGTAGGCTTGGCATCATGCACTATGAGATTAGATGGCTGGTGTTAGCAGACAGATACAAGAGGATCGACTGCATCCTATGTACATTGATTGGGGGTATTGTTCTACCGGACAAACGAGGTCATAGCTTTCCAGTGGGATGTGGAGCTATGTTAGTGGGGATGTTAGGGAGTGAGACGAGATATGCGTGGGGTCCATGTCTACTCGGGATGCTGTACTTCCATCTGCACGACATCGCGTACAGAGATGCACAATCGTTGAGTTGTGGGACAACATTGTTGATGATATGGGGGTTTGAGAGGATAGCCATATTCCATCCTCCAGTGACAGTAGAGAGAGCTGAGAGACTACCATATGTGTTTCGATATACAGGACAAATCACACAGACACATGTGGGAGACACAGGATACTGGAGGAATGCATTAGATACATTAGATCAGTTTATATGGAGACCATACATGGATTGTGAGGTGTGGGCGAGTGATCGTACACATTTACCATTCTGCAGACAGACACAGTACCTGATTGGGAGGATTGTTTCCAGTGTGCACATTATTGAGCGACACCTGCTAGACAGAGTGTTGAGACAATTTGGAGAGGTTCAGGATGTGCCTCTGAGCAGAGCAGAGTTTGCTCATTCATCTAGAGAGGTTCCATGGTGGGGTCCCATGATACCAGTGACCACAGCTGAGGCAGACATATAGGCATTATAGCCAGTATAGTGGGGATGGAGAGGTGGAGTAGCAGATCCAGGGATGACAGCAGCATATGATGCATGGTGGGCAGTGCATCGCCCGATTCCCTATATAGATCTAGACTTGCTAGCACCCGTCGAGAGATGAGGCACAGGGCCGAGAGGATGACGGAGAGGAGGAGGTGCCAGAGTGGGTAGAGTGGGTGGTAGAGATGGCGGTAGAGGTGGTAGACAAGGACGGAGAGGAGGACATGCACCTATTGAGGAGGCCTTAGTAGTGGATGTAGCAATGGTGGACCTCGGAGGGGGAGGGGATGTATAGCCTGAGGGTGAGCATGTTCCAGTAGAGGTAGTGGTTGAGGAGCTTGTAGATGTAGATGCGGGACTAGAGGATGTTGTAGAGGATATGGATGTAGAGATGGATGTGGACCCTCTAGGGATTTTGGCAGGATATGGAGAGGATGACATTGAGGATGATGTGGAGGAGGATGCACTAATGGAGGAGTAGGAGAGACAGCTTAGAGATCGGATAGTGGAGGGGAGATGGGAGGAGGATGCTCCTAGGGATGGTGATAGAGAGGTTCTGGAGGAGAGACTCAGAGTGATGACCGCAGAGTTTGACACAATGAGGTTAGAGAGAGACAGTGCCCATGCAGAGAGAGACAGTATCTGTGCAGAGAGAGACAGTGCTCTGATGGAGAGATATTAGGCAATTGCTTGGAGACAGGAGATAGAGCAGTAGTTCATAGAGGTTAGACGCCTTTGCAGTGGGTCCTCCTCTGATGGCATGGTACGGGAGTTGGTCAGAGCGGTGGAGAGAGCCAGTTCTTATAGAGAGTTATATGAGGCAGCAGTGCCGGTAGAGAGACGAGGTTCTACCTTTTCTGAGGCACGGAGTCAGAGATCACAGAGCAGGAGTCAGAGGACATAGAGTACCGAGGGGGTGGTAGGACCATCGAGGCCAGGTCCATATGATAGGCCGTCCACCTCGCAGAGAGCACCCATGGGGATGTTCCCACCACTTTAACCACATGACAGTAGTGGTAGTGGGACACGATGACATACTTTTGTATACATGTAGACATCTGTATGCTGATCACAAAGCTTGCGAGCTCCTGTATTATTTATGGACACTATGATATTGTACTGTGACACACTATTTTGAGCGATACATATATATGATTTTGGCGGCTTCGATATGACATGCAGTTCTACTTATGATGATGCATGACTTTTATTAGATGATGTATGTACATGTGTTTATGAATGAAATGTTTCCTCATGTTATGGATGATTCTATGTGCGATGGATAATTGAGGTAATGAATGTTTATGCATATTTATATGTGATGGTGAAATGTATATGCAATGTCTATTGTGCTATGTTGATATAATGTCAATTATGTATGTAATGAGAATGTTAATGTGTTACTATATGAAAATGATTATAAAAGATGGATGTAAATGCAAAATGACCTAATGTTTGTGTTGTGTCACAGGACTCTATCATTATGTTGGATGAGAGAAATGTTAATGACTATAGAATGTTAGTAAGAAAGAATGAATGTGTTGATCGATCGAGAAAAAATATAAAAGAATGAATGAGTATGAATTTGATTTTGAGAAAACATATAATCTTCGATATCCTTGCCAAACTATGCTATACTTGCAATTTTATCATCACTGGGTGGACATGACACAAATGGATGGTACACACTATGATATGAGATAGACCATAGTGTACAAAATCATCCATCTGCAAAAAACAGATAGTCGTAGACGAGTGTCAAAACGTAAACTAAGGACAAGATTGCCCCAGTCATTGTTGTCAAGACAAACCACAGACATCAGACAAATAAAATACGGATCATGATACGTCATTGCTCCTCTAAATCCTTGATGGGACATCCTTGAGGAAACTAGTAACATGATTCAAAAAGCCAAAGTTAAAAAGACAGTTGACAGACAACAACTAAAGAAAAAGAATCCTAAGACTTCCTTGCTTCTCTAAATCCTCCAAGGGACATCCTTGAGAAAGCTAGTAATAGGACTAATTCACAAATCGATAAAAATAAAAGATAAAATAAGATGAAAAGTCATAAAGCCAAATAAATGTATTCACCAAAACTTGATCTTGTGGGATTGTTTGATGTTGATGTTTGACATAGCGTAATGTGAGAGAATGACACATACCGCATAAGACGTTTAGTCTGATTTCGACCTGGTGACTTCTATATAAGGCATGACAAAGCCTGGTTTCAGTAAGACACGTGCCGTATAAGACATTAGATTCTGATGACATTGAGGTGACAAGCCACATGAGACTATGACAATTTGATGACGTCTATGGACAAGAAAGACATATCTTGCTAAGACATGGGTTGATCACTTTGACAATGTGTTTGATATTGACTTGATGAGAGTTTGAGATGTGTGCGTGTGGATAGTGTATGACATGAGATGATACCTTAAACTATGATATGCAACTTGTGTGATAGTGATTATGAATGAACCCTATTGGACTGACCTAGTGTGGTCTCGGGAGCTCATCAATTAATTAGCCTTGCCTACGTTGTACACGCAGAGACCTCGTAGTTTGACATGACCAATGACTTTGAATATACAAAGAGTCATGATTTAAATGTGTGTGATACATAACAAACCTAGACTGACAGAACTAATGCCTTGGGGGCACATCGATTGATGGCCTTGCCTACATCCCAGTCACAGAGGCAATGTAGTTTGACTATGACTACGACTGACTTAACATGACTGACTTGACACTATTTTGTTTTTGATATTTTCTGTCATGTTTTGATTTTTTTGGATTTTTGAAGTTTTCTAATGTTTTTGTTTTTTCAGGACATTATCTGATGGTGCGATGCTATGTACAAGGCGTTCATGGAATAGAACAAGGATTTGCCCCTAGTCGGGAATAAGACTTGCAAGATGGAGTGGATAATGTGACAGAGTGGGATGTTAGATGTCAATCGTTCCAAGCGATGGATAGGAGAACCATTTATTATGAGTGATGGGGGAAAGTCCGATTGGAATGATGGTAGACGGAAGAGCGAGCTTGACTACACATGGTGCCTGTTTGCTAGGTTTTCACCATGGTACTTATCCATAGCGCCACCAAAGCGATTTTCAATAGTGGACGGATTTATTTCTCTTTATTGTTTTGATTTTCTCAAAAAAAAAAAAAATTGGTGTTACAAAGACGCCTATTTGCCAGGTTTTCATCAAGGTAACCATTTTTCTGTTTTTTCATTTTTATTTTTTTTAATTTTTTTTTTTTAAATTTTTCTAGATTAAGACACGGATTCCCAGAAGCTAAGCATAGAACCTCTTTAGATGCAGACTGTTGATAGGTGACACAAGCAGATCTCCTTCAGGAGTAGATAGTTGGTATGCTCCTGACCCAAAGGCTTCTATGACAATGTACGACCCTAACCAGTTAGGCTCAAACTTTCTTGGTTTCTCTCGTTTAGCTTGGTTCTTTGGATTCTCCATTAATACCAGGTCACCAATGTCAAAATATCTATTGAGAACCTTCCTATTGTAACTCCGACGAAGACGATTCTGATATGCTTGCAAATGGTATAATGCTTTCTTTCTTCGTTCATCCAATAATTCAAGCTCTTGTAGCCTAGAGACACGGTATTCTTCATCGTCGACATGACCCTTCAAAGATACCCTTAGAGAGGGTATTTCGACCTCTATAGGTAAGATAGCTTTGGACTCGAATACGAGGGAAAATGGAGTGGCACCGATGGGAGTGCGGATGCTTGTGTAGTAAGCCCATAAGACAGGATTAAGCTGTAGGTGCCAGTCATTACCAGCGTCATTGACAGTCTTTTTAAGGATTCTAACAATGGTTTTATTAGATGCCTCAGGTTGGCCATTACCTTGTGGGTAATACGGGGTGGAAAAAAGATGCTTGATGTGGAATTCTTCACATAAATGGCATACTTCTTGGTTCTTGAATGGGCGACCATTATCTATGATTATGGATTGTGGTACACCATACCGACAAATGATATAGTTCAGAATAAACTTAGATATTTGGGTGCCAGTGATGTAGGTCATGGGAATGGCTTCAATCCACTTGGTGAAGTATTCGGTAGTAGTAATGATGAATTTTTGGTCGTTGGATGATGGTGGGTGTATCTTACCTATGAGGTCGAGTCCCCATTGGGCAAAAGGCCATGGTGAAGTAATTGGTCGAAGCTCCTATGCTGGCCCTCTTATCAAGTCTCCATGTATTTGACATTGTCTACACATCTTCACAAAGGTGTATGAGTCTTTCTCCATAGAAGGCCAATAGTAACCTAGTCTCATAATCTTATGGGCTAAGGTTGGACCACTTGAATGGGATCCACATATACCCTCGTGCACTGCTCACAAAGTTCTTTGTGCTTCTTCAGCATCAAGACATCTCATTAGGGCGTTGTCTAAGGTGCGTCTATATAGGGTTTCTCTGATGATGGTGTACTTGGCGGACTTATGGATGAAGGTTCGACGTTGCTTATTGGATAAGTCTTGAGGTAAGGTTTGATTTGTTAGATAGTCGAATATTTCTTTATATCAAGGAGATGTAGGACAAACAATGGTACACATCATCATAGTATCGGGGATATCGTAAGTAGGGACCAACAGCTGTTCAACCAGAAACTAGAACTTAGGCACGTTACTCGGAATATCCAACAAGGAACCCATGGTTGCCATAGCATCTACAGCTCTATTCTGAATGCGTGGTATTTGTTGAAAAGTTATGTCCTTGAAATATTGTTTGAAACTATCAGCCATTCTCTTGTAAGGGGCAAGCTTCTCATCCTTAGTTTTGTACTCATCATTTACATGTCAGATTACCAGTTGAGAGTCACCAAAGACATGTAGGCTCTTAATGTTCCATTGTGTTGCCATTTTCAAGCCTGTCACTAAGGCTTCATATTCTACTATATTGTTTGTACAAGGGAAAGCAATCCTGAATGATTTGGGAATGGTATCACCTTGAGGTGTGACAAATAAGACACCAGCTCCTGAACCACGATTTGTATGTGACCCATCAAAGTACAGTTTCCAGTCAGTTTTAATGTCAATGTTGAATAGAAATTCATCTAGAAAATCTGCCACTAAGGGATGATCTGCTTTTATAGGTGCATCAGCTAATTGATCTGCAATCACCTGTCCTTTTATAGCCTTCCTCTTGACATACTCAATGTCATACTCACTAAGTATCATGACCCATTTAGGCAATTGACCTGTTAAAGTTGCCTTACTTAGAAGGTATTTGAGTGGATCAATTTTTGTAATTAACATTGTTTGTCGATTGAGCATGTAGTGCCGAAGTTTTTGGGTAGCAAAAACTACCACAAGACAGGCATGTTCTATGTTGCTGTAATTTAATTCATAGCCCACTAAGGTACGACTAATGTAATAGACCGCTCTCTCATGACCTTGATCATCTTTTTGTGCGAGAAGAGCCCCTAATGCCGACTGAGTTGCTGAAATATATAAGATCAAAGGCTTTCCTTCTATAGGTGGCATTAAGATTGGTGGAGTTAGCAAATAGTCCTTGATT